>CM067099.1:1200000-1571666 GCA_034008185.1 Gorsachius magnificus
GGTCTTGAATGTTTCCAGGGATGGGGCCTCCACTACCTCTCTGGGCAACCTGTTCCAGTGTTTCACCACCCTCATTGTAAAGAATTTCTTCCTTATATCTAGTCTAAACCTACCCTGTTTTAGTTTAAAACCATTACCCCTTGTCCTGTCACAGCTGGCCCTACTAAAAAGATTTTCCCCATCTTTCCTATAGGCCCCCTTTAGGTACTGAAAGGCTGTAATCAGCTCTGCCCACAGCCTTCTCTTCTCCAGGCTGAACACCCCCAACTCTCCCAGCCTGGCCTCATAGCAGAGGGGCTCCAGCCCTCGGAGCATTTTAGTAGCCCTCCTCTGGCCCCGCTCCAACAGCTCCATGTCCTCCTTGTGCTGAGGGCTCCAGAGCTGGACGCAGGGCTCCAGGGGAGGTGTCACCAGAGCAGAGGGCAGAGAGCAGAGTAGATGGGCAGTTACAGAACACCCCAGAAGTTACAGAACACCCCAGAAGTTACAGAACACCCCAGAAGAGCCCCATGACTGGCCTGTAAATAGCAAGCCCTAACATCGCACACGCAGAAGATGCAGAAGCAGCCCATGCAGAGCCCCCCAGGTCAGGCTGGTGACCGCACCTTTGTGCCTTTTGCTCTTCTTTTTTCTAGACGCAGTTCGTCCGTTGATGCTTTCCTTTGTATCCATTTCATCGCTGCTGTCACAAGACTCTCCCGACACAGAGAGAACTTCCTCAGCAGGAACACAAGAAGCTTCCAAACCACAGAGGGATTTTACTAGAATGACAGGCAACAACACAGTAAGTATATCAGCAGAGAGAAAAAGGCAACCCAAGTTCAGGAGATACTTCAGTGGAATCACTGCCACAGCCACTGCGAGAATCCTAACTGCATTAAAGCTTTCCGGTGAGTGACACAAGCAAGTAAATCCTGGGCCCAAGGATTACCTTGTCAGAGAAAGATTAGAGCAGGCGAATAAATTGGAAACGTAATTATTCAGCTTCTTGTTTTAAAGAATGAACAATGAGGGTGATTACCAGCACATTATGCAGATGATCCCGTTGGTTTAGCTGAAGCTGTTTACAACTCCAAATAAAACAACAGGCTCTTTTTCTACAGTGCTAACTGGTTCCCCTGCATACCAGAGCTTCCTTGCATGACCACCAGCACCTACTCTGTAATTGTTCTATGAACACAAAGATACACTCCCTTCCGAGCAGGATAAGGAGATCCTGTGGCTGATGACACATGATCCGTCAGCGATATAACTCAGTGCCAAGCATACAGGAGCTCCACTTATCCTAGAATTTAGTGAAGTGAAGCCTCTGGCCTAAGGAGTAAAACAGCAAGTCGAGTCGGTTTTTTGGGTTTGGTTTTTTGGTTTTTACTTGGGTCTTTTTCTGCCTCTGGGGAGATGTTTAGACACATCCCTCTTAAAAAATATTATTTTTAAAACTTAATCTGTAAACTGAGGGCTCATTCAGACAGAAACATCCACAAGACAGTAATGACAGTCTTAAAGAAAGGTGCGATCCTACGCTACAGCTGCATAAGGCACTGTCTAGAGACCAGCGTTGTAGCGGCATTACAGACGCTTTGCAAATCGTCTGTAAAGTTCATTCAAGAAAACTGAATTTCAATGTAATGCACTGGGTGAAGGAAAGGACTTCTACCAACAGGCACCTGACCATGCCAGAGGCTTGCACTGCTTGAGCTTTTCTAACCTAGCACAAAATGAAGCCCAGGAAAGTTTTATGCATCAGTTACAGTCACCAGAGTTGCTGGAGAGCAAGATATGCTATCTGAATTAAATGGACAGAGCAGCAGGAAAAATAAAAATAAAAAAATCAGGAACTAATCATAAATAAATTCAGGCGAGAGATGTACTCTCTTCTAACCACAGGACAAGGTTTTGAAACGCTAAGGCAGCAGATGGAAAGCCAGTCTTAAGACAAAGCTCGACTGTACCCACTGACCAGACATACTTTCAGTGCTTTGCTAAACCAGTCCTGCCTCGCTTTGCAGTTTACTCTGTAAACTGTATGCCCTCGTGACAGCGGTATCTCTCACTGTCAAATCATGCTGCCCTCTCTACATGACCTTTTATAGGCAAAAAGAAAGAGAAATAGATGTCAACACGAATGGCAGCAAGTTATGACATCGAATACACGCAAATGAGAGAGGATCACAACTGACAAGAGACTCAGAGAGGGGTTTAGAAAAAGAAACCATCACACTCTGCAAAGGAAAGCTCAACATCTGAGTCGACTGAGTCACACTGCATTGCAATCTTGCAGAGGCACCCTTTCCTCATCTCACAGCAGTAATCCCCACCTCATGCCTGGGGGTTAGGATGGGGAAGAAAAAAGCTCAGGAAAATTCCACCTGGCTTTTGTTCCCCTCCCAGTGAAGCTCCCCACTTGCTGACAGTCACACGCAGTGCGATGTTTACTTGGAGCCAAGAGAAAGGAGGTGAGTGAGGCGAAAGGCTAAAGCTCCCTGGGCAGAGGCTGCTGTCTCCTCCCAGCTGTCCCCTGTGCCATGGCAGGCTGCACCAGATAAGGCTGTAGCATGCGTCAGGACTGCACCAGATAAGGCTGTAGCACAGCCCTGGGGCTGGGGAGGAGAGATCCCGAGGATCCCGAACAAGGAGGGGAAAGCCCCAGTGACTCTGCACTGCAAAGACCTGAGAAAAGGGTGGGCAGGGAACTGCTGTGACCTGGAAGTCATCTGCATAGCATGGAGGGGAGGAGAAACAGAGCAGGATTTTAGGAGAGGAGTTAAGGTGGACAAAGGAGGTGATGCTGGATGCAAGGACTCAGGGTGGGGCAGGGAGAAAGAAAAGGCAACAGAGTTTGCCAGGGATGATGCTGAAGCGCAGGATTTTGAGGCACTGCCTCAAAGAGAGAGAATATAGAAGGTGGACAGGAGAGGGAATCGGAAGAAGGAAGCCCTCAGCCTATTACAAAGGAGGCAACAAAAGGAGGTGCCTTGATCTTAAAAGCTTGAGAAGTAGCAGCCAGAAAGGACATTCACCAGCATCACTGCCCCGCACAGCTTCCTCGCAACAGGCATGCATGCACAGATCCTATTTTCTCTAAACACATAAGATTTCAGCAACATAACGAGAGTTTTCCTATGTGAAGGGTTCAGTCGTCACTGTCAATGTAGTAACATTCACCTCCGACATGTGTGACCAGCTACACTGAAGAGTCAAGGCCTAAAAATTAACATTTCTCAAGCAAGCAGGGTGTGTTAGTTCAGAACGCTCCCAGCAGCTACAAACCAAGGAGGAAGTAGATAACAAAATATTGCAGTACCTTTCCAGGAAACTGCTTGTTTACACAGTTCACCAAGGAAACAGCAACACCCTCAGAAGACCTCCTTGCAGCACAGGGAGGGGGAAAACATTTGCCAGAACTATCATAAGCTTATTTCCATTGCAAAGAATTTTACCTTCTAATAAAGCTGTCTATAGTTTTATATGAGGTAATAAAGTAATAAAGGCTCCTATCATGTTATTTTCTGCTTCAAGCAGGAGATAACACCCAATGGTTAATGGGAAAAGGGCTTCCATCTCAGGCACTAACAAAGACTCAGCAATTCTTACTGGACTTCCAACAGGCTATCGGCAAAACCTCCCAAGATCCTAAAAAACTGATTCTGCAGAGGAACACAGACTCATTTTCAGGCACCAAATGAGACAAATTTTCTCAGGCCATGGAGGGGGGAGTTTCCCACATCACGCAGAGACCAGCAAAAGGGAGAGGTAGCCTGGGGACAGCAGGCACCCCACTGTAGACTCACCTTCCTGCTGAACTGCATTGGCCACAGCTTTTTTCACCCGTCCAGATTTCACGACAGCTGGGTCTGAGTTAGCATAATCTGCCACCGTCACTGCACGAGAGTTGGGAGACAGGGCGTCAGCAGGATTATGGATTACCAGGGAGGGGACAGAAGGCCTAAGAGCCACGGTCCCTCAAGGGGACACTCCCCATAGGAAGAGAGGCTTGAGCAGGAGGTGCGCACACAGGAAAAGGAGCCCCAGCAGAGCGGTGCGGGCCAGGAGCCCCCAGCAGGGCTCTGCCCCAGCCCACCAGGCTCCCAGGCCCAGGGGACCCAGCCCCCGCCCCCCCCCCCCCCCCCCCCCAGGCCCGGGCTCCTTCTTCGCAGCCTGGGGCGGCTCATTCCCACGCTCCCACAGCAGCCCAGCTCCCCCCAGCTCCCTCCCTCCCGGCGCGGCCCGCTCCTCACCGCGCTCGGAGCACACGTCGTCGGCCCGGAAGGCGCTTGCGGGGCCCCGGGCATGGCGGCGGCGGCGGGGCGGCCGCGAGGGGCCATGTCCCGCCCGGGCCGCAGCGGGGCCGCGGGGACAGCGGGGACAGCGCCGCCCCCGCCCACCCCGCGCGAGACCATGACGTCACCCGACCGCGACCCTGCCAGCGCGCCGCTCTGACGTCACGGTAACGGGGGAGGGGTGGCCCGTCCCTCCGCTGGTGGAAACCTCCCCCCCCCCCCGCCCCCGGCGCCGCCCCCCCCCGCCCCGGCCGCGGCGCCGCCCCCCCCCCCCACGAGGGCCGGGGGGGGTTTCCCCGGGGCCTCCTCCCAGTAACAAGGGCCCCTGGGGTAATTCCCCACCACCCCCCAAATTGCCTCTGAGGCAATTGCCCTCCCCAGTCCTCCCAGTAACGAGAGCCTTTGGGGGGGATTTCCTCCCCAGTAACAAGGGCGCTTGAGGGGATATCCCCCTCCTCCCCAGTAACAAGGGCGCTTGAGGGGATATCCCCCCCAGTAACAGGGACCTCTGAGTATTGCTCCCAGTTCCCATAACAGGCCTTGGGATTTCCCCCTAACAAGGGCGCTTGAGGGGATATGCCTGCCCCCAGTAACAGGGACCTCTGAGGTACTTGCTCCCCAGTTCTCCCACTAATCAGGGCCTCTGAGGCAATTTCCATCCCCCTCCCCAGTCCTCCCAGTAGGGAGAACCTCTGAGATAATTGCCCTTCCCAGTCCTCCCAGTAACAAGGGCCACTGAGGTCATTGTGCCCCCCAAGCCCTCCCAGTAACGAGGGGCTGTGAGGCAATTGCCCCTCTCAATAACAACTCCCTTGCACCCACAGCCCCCCCAGTGCCAATGCCTGCGTGATCCCCCTCCCGCTCCCCCCACCGCCCCTCAAGCCCCCAGCTCCGGCCATGCCCCGGCCCGGGCCCCCGGGGCCCCGGCAGAGCCCCCCCCGCCCCTCACAAGCACCCACCCATCAGTGCCCGGAGCTCAGCCTGCACCGCTGGCTCCCAGTGCCCACTCTGCACCCTCATGGTGGGCGACCCCGCGCCTGCAGGTGTGGTGGTGGGTGGTCACCGGCTGTCAACTGTATTTACGATTTCTTTTAGGGCTACGCTGGGTGCTCAGTGCTTGTCGGTGCTTGTCGATGAAGTGATGCCACCCCCCAGGGGAGGAATCGCTCAAAGAGGATCCGCAAAGGGAAAATGGGAGCGGCAGCCCAGAGTACGACAGCGATTTCGGGGCCTGGGTCCCTCGGAGTGCTTGTGCCGTGCTGAAACAAGGATTTGGGCAGCACCAAGAGCAGATGCTGGTTGGGATTCCTGGCCAGTCCTGGGGGTGTCCAAACTGGGAGGCTGGTGGGGCCCTGCTCCCCTCCTTTGGGATTTACACAACGGCAGAAGGGGTCAAGCCCTGACCTGTTCTACCTCCCTCGATGGGCACTGAGCACCCCCCAGCCTCCTGCATTTCCTGCCCTCGCTCCTTTACTACAAGACCCCAGGAGATGATTTGGCCCTTGGGAGGCCGGGGCCGCAGCAAAACACTTTCAAAGCCGTGGCTTCAGCTCTCACGCCTCGCCAGAGCTGGGTAACACGCAGGGTACAGAGAAACCCAGATTTCTTCTGCTTTCCAGGCGTGGCCAGGAGCGAACACCGTATATAACTTATGTTCCTGACTGTATTTCTCTCTCTCAGGGTTTCTTAAAATATGTTAAGAACTTTTTGTCAGCAAAAACATATCTGACGACTGAGAAAAGTTTTGATCATCCCAGACAGGAAAGGCCATTCCTCGACAGATCCTGGCGCTTTACCCACCCCTTTGGTCCTTGAAAATGTTTTCCTTGCACAACGCTATTCATCACTGCTATTTAAGAACTGTATCACGGTATTATTTTTAAGAACTAGGGGTTGCCTCTGCTTGGAAAACTCTGGCACATGCAAAACAAGTGAGATTTTACCAGGATGGGACAAAAGCAATGTGACGGTGGTTGTTTGCAAGTCTGGCTGGTGTTGGAATCCAGCACGCTCGCTCCTCCAGCGTGTTGGTGGCATTTATCCAAGACCTCCCCAAAGTCCTCCAGCAGAAATACTGAGGAACGAGCTCGACGTCCCTGATGAAGTCTGGTGAGATGAAGGAACCGGTGTTGCTCTCTGAGGACGCTCGTCCCCTGCTGTGTCGCTGAGAAGGGCTCCGCAGTGAGGGCCTGGGTGAGTGATGCTGAAGGCTGTGTGAGGGTAGGAGCAGCATCTTGGGGTTTCAGGGGCCCCAAATTAATTGCTTATCTGCTAACGACACCTCCCTGTGCTGGGCAGGGTGCAGGGGCGGGTTAGTCCTTCGCCTGCTCCCGCTGCAGTTCCTGGACGGCCCCTGTCTCAATCCCATTTTAGGAGGCCACAGACTGTCCCCAGGGAGGGAGCTGAGAGTGATGGGTTTTGCCAAAATTGGGAGGGGCAACGCGCCCCGTTCCCCCACAGCTCATGGCCAGGCCTCGGCAGGGTGAGGAGGGGAATGTGGCAGGGCACGGGGCTCACTGCCTGGCCCCATCTTTGCTCCCTGTGCAGCACGGGGGGCGAGGGGCACCCAGGGCTTGGCTGCCCCACAGCCCCAGTCTGCTCCTGCCTCCCTGCCTCTGGGGGTCGGTGAGGCCCCTGGGGAAGTCGTGGAATCACAGAATCATGTGCTCGGAGAAGACCTGGAAGATCATCAACTCCAACCATACCTGTTCACCACTAAACCCTGTCTGCCCGGCTGTTAAATCCCCCCAGGGCTGGGGACTCGGCCCCTTCCCTGGGCAGCCCCTTCCAGCCCCTGACAGCCCTTTGGGGAAGGAATTGTTCCCCAGGGCCAACCTCACCCTGCCCTGGCACAACTGGAGGCCGGTGCCCCTCGTCCCATCGCCCCTTCCCTGGGCCCTCAGCCCCTCGGCCACCCCCCCGTTCCCCAGCTCCCCCAGCCCTCCCCAGCAGCCTGGGGCTCCAGACCCCCATGGGCGGCTACAAAACCCCGGGGGGTTCCTGCCCCCCAGGAGAATTCTCGCCCCCCCCGGCGGTTGCGCCCCCCCCCGGCAGGGGGTTCCTGCCCCCCCCCCCCGCACCCTCAGCCCCCCCCGACCCCCACCCCACCGGCGGGGCGTGGCCAACGGGGGGGGCGTGGCCGCGGGGCGTGGCCAGGCGGGGACGGTGACGCAGTGGGCGGGGCGGGGCGGGCCGCGGGAGGCAGCGGCGCGGCGGCGGCTTCCAGCGACTTCGGCGGTCGGTGAGTGCGGGCGGGGCCGGGCGGCTCCACGCTGCCCCCGCCGAGCCGGGGGGGGGGATGCTCTGCCCCATGGGCCGGGGGGGCGTTGGCGTGCCCGCGGGGCCCTCCGGAATGCTCTGCCCTGCCGTGCCCCGCGGAGATGCTCTGTCCCCCGGGAGGGGGTACCCCGGGGGTGCTTCTCCAGCCCGTTACCCCTTGGAGGGGGTGTCTGAGCCGGGGGATGTGCTGAGCTCCCCCGTTCCGCTTGCGCTGAGTCTGGGCTGGGGGGATGGCATCCTCCCCCCCGGGCTGGGTCGGGGGGGGACTTGATGTCCCCCGGCATTACCCCCAGGTTGGGTATCGGAGCCAAGGGGTTGCTCTGCGCCCCCACCCCCACTGGCCCCGGACCGGGGGGGCTGAGCCAGGCAGATGCGCTGCCCCATCCCCGCTGGGTGTGCAGGCAAGAGGGGTGAAGGGGTGGGCACATCCACCCCCCCGGAGGCAGCATGGTGGGGGGCCAGTGACTCCTGTAACCCAGGAGTGGGGAGGGGGGCTCCTCCATTTTCAGCTGTTCTCTGCCCCTGACAGCCCCAAAAATGGTCCCAAGCTGTCCCTTTGCATCACCCACACCATGTTTCCACCTTACACTGAGGGGGAGGGCGGGCATCCTGATAAGACTGGTCCTACCCTGGCCGCCTTCTGCTCTTCTCATTTCCCAGCACCGTATTCCTCCCGCCTCCCTCGGTACTGTCTCTAGCCCGTGAGCATCCGCCCTGCGAGCATCCACCCAGCGCTGAGCTCAGGGCTGGATCAGCCCCGCGAGCATCCACCCTGCGAGCATCCACCCAGCGCCGAGCTCAGGGCTGGACACCCCCCGGGGCTCATGGGGATGCTCGCTAGACAGATGCTCGTGGTGCTGGTTCAGCCTGGAGCTCGGCACCAGGTAAATGCCCGCCAAGCTGGGACAGCTCGGAACTGGGCAGATGCTCACCAAGCTGGTCCAGCCTGGATGTTGGCACCAGGTGGATGCCCAGTGCGCTCAGGGCTGGACCAGCCCAGTGAGCAGCCGGGCAGCTTGGCTAGCTCCAGTTGTGCTCACACTGGTTCCCATCCGCTGTTGGCTGGTGCCGTCTCGACACAGCCATGGCAAGCTGCCTCCAGACACCATGATTTTCTCCTGAATAACACCAGCCTTTAAGGGCTTGTTTATCCCCTAAATTGTATCATTATAACAGCAATTGGCTTAGGAAGCTGGGTTCTATTAAAGCTGTGCAAAACCTTCTGGGGACGCCCTGGGTTTGGCCAAGTCAGGGTTGGCAAAGTATTCATTTAAGCTCATTTGCCACCATCTGCTTATATGCTGGAGTGAGGTTCTCCTGGTGGGTTTGCCACCACCGTGTCACTTTGTGGGCTGGTGCAGAGGCACGGTGTGAGCTGGAGTTTGGTACCTGGATGAGCGTGCCTGTGTGGTTCAGGAGTTTCTTCGTTGCGGTGCTGCCTGGACTTTAGAGGAGATGGAAAAGTTGGTGTCTTCATAGCTCTGATGGTTCGGGAGTCTCAGGTATCTGTGCTCCTGGGGACGCCACGATGTGCTGCTCCCTGCATCTCAGGACAATTCTGGTTGGGAAGCGGGACTGATCTCTGGGGACTTCCCTGGAGATTTGGAGGGAGCTGCCAGCACAGGTCGCTGGTGCTGTCCCCCAGCACCCGGAGGTGCTCAGGTGCGTGGATGACTTCCCAGCTTCAGCGCTTCTTCCTCCTTGCATCTCTTTTCTAGGAGACAGACCAGAGGTTGTCCAGGACCCATTGCACCATCTGGATGGTAGCAGGGAGCCCTCAAACTGGCAGGCTCCTGAGACACCAGTGGTGGGACTGATGGATGGATCTGGTTTTATGAGGTGGCCAGCCCAGCTGTGGCTCGGCAGATGTGGGATTAAACGACTCGTCTGTCTCTGTGCAGCTTTCTGGCTCCATGGCGAGGGCGAGCGGGTCTGGCTCTGTACCGGTGCCTTGGCCCAGCTGTGCCTCAGCGCTCCCCAGCAGTTGAAGTGCAGATGCTGGGGTACTGAACCTGCTGGAGAGTTGCGTTCCTGCCTGTCTCAGTTGTCTCAGAAGGTGCAGGGAGTAAAAACCACCCTGAAAACCTCCTTGTCCGTATCTTTTGAGGGCCCTCTTTGCAAGCCTTGCCCTTTCGGGCAGCTCCCTCTGGGTTGCAGGGGAACAGGGACAGGGATGAGGATGGTGGAGTGAGGAGGAGGGGGCTGAGTGAGAGTGAGCTGGGCGGATGATGGGGTCATGGTGTGCTGGGTGGGGAGATGGTGGCCGTGAGTCACTGCTGGGAAAGAGCCTGACACTCTGTTGGAGGTGGGAGTTTGCACTGAAGCTGGGGAGGCAGCCCTGGAGCCTCAGAGGGTGCTGAACCCAAACTGGAAGTGTGTCTGGAGGTCTCCACCCTCTGGGGACAGGGAGCGACTTCGGCATGAGTGAGTGTCCACTGCCCGGGCAGTGCCATTTTGTATTTTCCAGCAGAGCAGAAAGATCCTGAACTCTTTAGGAAACCTTGAAACCTTATTTTACAATTAATTTCCTCCTAAAGAATGTTTTGGTGAGTCCAAGGTTTCCCAGATGGCTTCCAAAAGTGAGCTGGGAGGTCTCTGGGCTATTAACTGGAGGGGAAGGATGTTGGATCCATTGCCCGGCTTTCTTCCCAGAGAGCTGTTAAATGCAGTAACACCCCCCCACTTTACAGATGTTTTCTGTGAAATGCCAAGCGCCAAGTGTGGGGGCAACGCTCCTGACCGAGGGTGAGGGCTCTGGTGTGGGTTCCGCAGGTGGGTCCAAGCCCTGGCCAGGCTCCTGAGGGACGCGGTTGGGAGTTTTCAGCACTTCTAGGGCTCCTCTATGAGCAACCGATGCCAAAAGGCTTGGAGGTGGGTGCATGTGTGGGTGTGCTCACACGAGTTGGCATTTGGGAGGGAGGAAGGGAAAATATCACATGAAACAACTGCAGTGGTGGGGAGCAGGTCTGCATTTGGGCCCATCTGGAGCAGAAGTAGCGAAAAATGATTCAAGGCTCTTTGCTAAAAAAAGTTGCGCTGATATAATGGGATTTTACTTCTGTTTGTGCTGTGGTCAAGCAGGTTAAAATCCTTGTGGGGATGCTGTAAAGCCCTCCATTTAATTTGCACGGTGAGGATGCCCTAAGGAGTGAAGCGTGTTCATCCCTGTCTCTCATTTTTGTGCAAAGCCACGCAGGGAGCAGCCCTGCCTGCCCCTGTGCAGCGCTGGCAGTGCAGCGATTTCCATCCCACAGCGGGGAGGTGGAAGGATCTTGGAGCTGGGTGCCAAGCCTTCTCCAAAAGATGGGGCCAAAACTCACTGGCCAGGAGGGGACTGACCCCGTGTCCTCCACGTTGCCTTTCCTTTCCTGAGTCTCCACCCTGGTGTTTTAAATCAGCTCATGGGTCGCTGTTTCCAGTGCTGTAATCCTGCAGGACTGACAAGGCTGGAATTTATTTGAAATGCAGAAATTTTTTTTTCCCCAGCTCCCGGTTTTCAGTTTCTGCCACGCTTCCCTTAGCAAGCGCGAGGAGGTACCGGCTGGGTGGCTGCCTTTAATTGCATCCAAAAAAAAAAAAAAAGAAGAAAACAAGTGGCAGATGAGAGCTCATTTCCCCCATCCTCCTGTCCGTTGCCACCGATTTCCAGGAGAGGGCAGTTCCCAGGGGTTTTTGCTGCGTGATGCCTTTCTCCCCTGCAGCCTTCCAGCCAGCATCAGCTGTGCCGAGCCTGTGCCGGCGGGTCAGGAAACGCCAGGGCATGGGCCCAGCTCCTCCGTGGGGAGGTGAGGTGTTGACAGCGTGCAGCCGATTTCTTTAAATAGCAAGCACTGTGCTGCAGGGATGTGCAGCAGGGATGTTCTTCTCGCCTGGACTCTCCATCCAGCCTCACGGAGGAGAGAGGAACCACCAGGGCAGGGTGGCACAGCAGGAGAAGGAATCCTGGCCAAAAATCGCTGCCCATCCACCAGGTGCATTGATTTAAAGCTCTCGTTTCCACCCTTTCTTGGTAGAAATGAATTTTCTCCATAATTACAGAAGGGTCTTACCTCCCTGGCTAGCATTGTTTGTGATGTGGCTAATGTGCTGGGATAGAAGAAATGCTGCTGTGGGGCTGGCAGTCACGTCGTGCCCTGGGGGGTTTGATAGTCCCGAGGTAGGAGCTGGGCTGCGCATTGGATGGCTGGAGCCTGGGGAAGGGGGGACGTTTTGGCCATCCTGCCAGCCCAACACTCACCTTTCTGGGAGCCTTGTTAGTGCAGTGCATCCTCAGACAGATCCTCTCCTGCCAAAGCCTGGCTTTTCTGGCTTCCAAAATCAGGAAGGGTGTTTATAGCCTTGCTGTGGCATTACACAGGTGTCATAAACCTGATCTCAAGCTCTTAATCATGAATTCAGTAGGCTTGCTGGTGGTGCCTACTGCTGTTTCCCATGCAGAAATTCATGGTGCCAGGGGCTGCAGACAGTGAGAGGAACGATGGGCTTGTACAAAGTTTACAGCCTCGATAATCCAGTTAATCTGCTCTGTAATTCAGTGCCTGGCAGCTGTACTAACTAGATCTTGGCCTCTTTCTAGCATTCCCCCCCAAAACTGTTGTGCAGAAAGGAGTCAAAAAAGGTCCAGAGGTTATTTTTGGCTGTGGCTGATTTATTTACATGCTGATCAGCCAGGAGAGGAAGTTATTCTGGTCCTAAACTGTCCCACATAACGTGCAAATACCTTGTGCGGGTGTGATTTCTCCAGGCAAGGTTGTGAGATGACGTTCTCATTTTGGGGGGGAGTGAGCGCTCATAAAGCACCTTGATGGCTCACTGTTCTGTGAGCCCACTCAGGGAGCTCAAATCAGGCCAAGAGCCCCACAGCCAAGCTCTGCGCCCTCCTGTCCCTGGTCCTTGGGGGACAGACCTGAGCCCTGTGTTCCCGGGGTGGTGGAAAGCACCATGCCTTGAAATTCCTGCTCCATCCAAGGGAGCACCCTTGATTGTGGGTCTCCCTGGGTGAGACCTGGGTTTGGGAATTTCAGGGCAGTGTTTCAAGGCTCGTTTGGGTACAGCATCGTTTCGAGGCTCAGGAAGTGCTGCGGTGTCTTGGCCAGTTTCTCTGTAGGATGAGGTAGCTGTGGGTGCTGCTGAATATCTTCTCCCTGTGTTTGCTTTCCATGGCATGCTGTGAAGCTGAGCTCCCCGCTCTCAGGAAGGGATGGTGGGAATGAAGTGCGAGGGTGGCATGGCCAGATCCTGCTTTTCTCCTGTGTCTGCACAAGAGATTATTTCCATGGGGCTTCCTGCTGTCGCCACAGCTGGTTTCTGGCCAGGGCTAGTGGTGGTCAGCCAGGGTGGCATGACCTGGATGTGGTGCTGATGATGCCTTTGCCATCCCATTGTGCCGGTAACGTGTTTCCCACCCCAGCTGAGGATGGCATCACCGTTGCCTGCATCCCCCTGCAGAGATGCTGGTTGCAGCAGAGATCCTGTCCCCATGCCACCCTCATTGTTGCTGTAGGGCTGGGGGCATCAGTGGTGGCAATGTCCAACCATGGATGCACTGCTGGCTTGGGCAAAGGGGGACTTGATCCCCACATCTGCAGCAAGGAGGCAGGCAGGGCTGAGTCTGCATGGTGAAAGCGAGCCGGGCATTTGGGCTAAGGCAGGCTGGGGAGGATTGCAGGAGGCTTTGCGGGAGCAGAGGAGCTGTGAACCCAAGCCCCTAAAGGACCCGTGGAGCTGTTTGAGCAAACCAAATGCTGGCTGCTGCTTTGCCACTTGGAATACCTGGTTGTGCTAGAGAGTGGATGGGTGGATGGCTTAGACAGGCGTACCCTTCGCTGGGTAAAAAACTGGCTGGATGGCCGAGCCCAGAGTGTGGTGGTGAACAGAGTTAAACCCAGTTAGCGGCCGGTCATGAGCGGTGTCCCCCAGGGCTCAGTGTTGGGGCCAGCTCTGTTTAACATCTTTATCCATGATCTGGAGAAGGGGATCGAGGGCACCCCCAGTCAGTTTGCACATGACACCAAGCTGAGCAGGAGTGTGGATCTGCTGGGGGAAGGAGGGCTCTGCAGGGGGACCTGGCCAGGCTGGAGCCATGGGCTGAGGCCAACTGGGTGAGGTTCAACAAGGCCAAGGGCCGGGTCCTGCCCTGGGGTCACCACAACCCCAGGCAGCGCTCCAGGCGTGGGGCAGAGAGGCTGGAAAGCTGCCCGGCGGAAAAGGAGCTGGGGGGGTTGGTCGAGAGGGGGCTGGAGAGGAGCCAGCAGGGTGCCCAGGTGGCCAAGGGGGCCAGCGGCATCCTGGCTTGTATCAGGAGTGGTGTGGCCAGCAGGAGCAGGGCAGGGACCGTGCCCCTGTGCTGGGCACTGGGGAGGCAGCATCCTGGCTTAAATCAGGAGTAGTGTGATGAGGGGAAACGGCCTCAAGTTGCACCAGGGCAGGTTTAGGTTGGCCATTGGGAACAATTCCTTCCCCAAAGGGCTGTCAGGCACTGGAAGGGGCTGCCCAGGGAAGGGGTCGAGTCCCCAGCCCTGGGGGGATTTAACAGCCGGGCAGAGGCGGTGCTGAGGGCCAGGGTTTGGGGGTGGGATGGCAGGGGTAGGGGAACGGTTGGGCTGGGGGAGCTTAAAGGGCTTTGCCAACCTAAAAGATTCTATGATTCTAAGCCCTGGAGATTCCCACGTGCCTGGTAAGAGTTGCTGTCCTCACTCCTCGCCAGCATCGCAGCACTGGGCGGCAGGGGCCTGTGAGCTTCATTGGGACATAGGGGACGGAGAGGGTCTCTAAGGTCGCTGCCAGCATCCTGTGAAGAGATGCCTCCCTGAACCCCTCTGGGGGCTCGGGCTCTCCAGTCACCATGTGCAGAATAACATGGCTTAACTCATTTTAACCCATTAAGTGTTTAATTGGAGCCACAAGGCTCATCTCTCCTGATCTTTCCTTCAAACCCAGCTCCAGAAAGGGTTTGCTTTGCTGCTGTTACCTGTCCGACATCCAGCTGTGCCACCCAGAGAGCAGCTAGTGCCTGATGGAGAGAGAAGACCTCTCTTTCCTCCTCCCCAACACCAAAACCTGGATGATAATCACTCGGTTATTGCCAACGCTTTGGGGCTGCCATATTAAAAAAAGAGCATTTTTTTCCCCTTTTGATCATCTGTTTCTAGTTAATTTAGTTACAAGACTTTCTCAGTGGCCATTTTTGGAGATGGCAATCAGAGCATCTCTGCAAGCAGAAATGGCTTTCGTTCTGCGCATCCTTTGTGTTTACACATATATAAAGAAATTTTGTCTCTTAAGATGAAGCTGCAATAAGCCCCAGCATTGCTGATCGCTGCATGGCTCTTCACGAGCGCTGGTGTCGCTTTCAAATCACACGTCGTCAATAAATCTAATTCTAACTGCCCTGCAGCAAATGGCATCAGCCTGCACTTTGAGATCTCTCCCACACGTACTCCCGCTGCCTAAAAATACCAGCGCTTTAATTCTCAAATGACTTGGCTATCGTACAGCCACCATTTTTTATTTAAATATTGCTGCATGGCTCAGTGCAGGACATCTGTTAGGCTACAGAGGGTGAAATTCTGCTCTTGAGATCCGGTCTTTAAGCAACACAGCGGCAGTGTCGGTCTTTGGGGTAAATGAACATTTATTACTTTTACTCCCCGTGCTGTGAGGTGTGTTAATCACGGGTGCCGTGGCATTCAGGGAAGCAGCGTCCAGGAGAGGAAACTCATCCCTGATGTGACATCAAGCAAAATACCCCCCAAAACTCATCCATTCACCAAAGAGACAGGCCCTCCGCGACCACCAAAGAAAATGCCATTGTTGCTGGTGACCTCCCCGGCGAAGGGCTGGCCAAGTGTACTGGCAGCAGCCAGCGAGGGCTGTTCCCATCTCAGGACAGGGTGTGGGAAATGCACTTCCAAAATCCCTTCCAGCTCATCCCAGGAGCCCTCCAAACCCCTGCACTGTCCCTGTGGCGAGGAGAGCAGAGGTGAACTGCCCCATCTGGCCAGCATTACCCACCAGGATGCTCTTGTGTCCAAATAGCTGCGCACTTTAGGAGCTGTTGAAAAGGCAGCGTACTGCGCTCCGTCCCCGTTAACCCTCTCTGTGTGTGCGTCCCAGGTGTGTGTTTCATCCTCTGTGCAGGAAATATTTCATTTACATTTGCATGTCTGGCTTTGAGATGTGGAGTACAGGGGAAGGGGAGTGACTGCTTTGGTTTGAGCAGCTGGGGCTCTCTTTAATGGGTGAAGGCAGAGGGCATGCTGGTGTTTTCAGTTCATAGTGGGCAGACTGGTGTGTAACTCGGAAGCAAGCAGGCTTTTTTCTCCAGCAGATTTCAGCCTCTTGACCTTACTGGTGCCCTGGCAGGGCAGGGCGAGCTCCTCAGTTGGTCTGTGAATGAAGCCAAGGGCTAATGTCCCGTGCTGTGATCATGGGGTGAAGTGGCAAACTGGCTTTGTGGCACAGACTGGGAGATTTTGGAGCAGTGCCAGATGCAATGGATGTGAAAACTGAAGTTCAGCATAGCCGGGAGGTGCTGAAGCTATAAAACATGAGTGATGCTCTAAATGGATGTGTTTCTTTAGGTGACTTTGGATTGAAGGTATTTGGATTTACCTCCTCCATCTCCGTGTGGTAAGCCCTTACGCTGCGGGGGGAGTTCGTCGCTGAGCTGCAAACGCAGCCTGGAGCAGTGGGAGAGCTCAGGCTCGAGGCACGCACAGCTAACGGGGTTGGCTGGTAGCAGGGAGTCCTACACTCCGCTGCAATATGGTCAAGCCACAGATGCAAGCATCGATAAATCCCCCAGACTTGCCAAAAAAAAAAAAAAAAAAAAAATTACTGTGTATTTTGGAGACTGAAAAGGTGAGGAAACCAGTCACTAACACCATGTAGCTGGCAGTCACTGGCCACTTGGTTTCCTCCTCTCTCCACTGCAAGTAGGAGGAAACCCAGCCCATGGAGGTGCCAGGGAGGTGCTGCCACTGCCCCGGGGTGGGGACAAGTGCAGTGACCCATCAGGAAGAGCCACCCTGGTCCAACCAGGATGTGGCAGGTCCTCCATCACTCAGTGCCCCAACTTTCTCCTTCCAAGGACTCTTGGCTCCACATGGGCTGACCTGGCGTGCCGCAAAATGCCCAAAACCTGTTGTGGAGAAAGAAGCAGAAGGATTTTCCCATGCTGCTGCCTTCACCCTGAGCTTTTCCCCCTCTTTCCTTCAGTGCAGGTGTGTATACAAGGAGAGCGACCATGGGTCAGCTCTGGCATAGTCGCTGGTGAGCTGGAGGTTTGCCTGAGCCTGTTCTCCCAAAAGCATGAGATTTTGCAGGAGTTATCCCCAAATGATTGGGAGCTGCTTATGGGCACCCAGGTTAAGCAGTCTCTGGGGTAGCTGGGACCTTCGTGGTCTCCTTTTGCCCCTCTCCATCCGCATTGGCTTGGGTTGAGGCTGATCCGCTTTGAGGCAGCTGCCAAGTGCACTTGGTGGTGCCCAAAGCTTTCGTAAATCTGTGAGGACTCATAACACCAGGAAGCAGAGCAGGCTGGTTGGGGAGAACTGGTCCGGACTGGTAGTGGTAGGAGGATGCTGCTAAGGAGAAGGCAAGGGTGGCCGCTGTGACGGCTTTATTGCCTCCATATCTTCCTCCGAAGATGATGGTCTGGGTTTGAAAGAGTCCAGCCTCTGCACAGCCACGGCTCCCAGCTCCCTGCTGGCCTTGACCTTGCTCCGGCAGGGAGATGCGTGCGGTTTGGCTCTTGCTTCTTGTTGTTTTCCAGAAAGCGAATATTGTCAGATTCAGAGCAGCTCTGGCCATATTGCGTGCATATTAATGTGGAGCCAAAGCAAGGCTCGGCACGTGTGTGTCTGCCTCTGCGGATAGCCGGGGTGGGAGCTGGGTATGTGCACATCGGGGTCTCTGCTGGGGGCGTTCGGAGGGATGTTATCTGCAAATGCAGCTCACGGACGGCTGGGGAAGCGGTGGAGAAAGATGTCAAGAGGGGAGGCTGCTGCGGGGAACCTGAGTCGCTCCTGCCTGCAAAACTCCTCGCACCGCTGCTTGTGAGATGCCGGAGAGGCAGATCGGCTGGGGAGGGCCAGCTCCTCTCCGCACTGGCAGCAGGAAAGGGGCTTTGTGTCGGCACTGGAAGAGCGAGAGCAGCGTGAGTTCAGCTCAGCCTCCCGGGGTTGGGATGGAGCTGCCTCTGCTCTGGAGCAGGAGCCAGCGAGCCCGCAATGCTGCGTGACGCTGATACAGCCCAGACGCTCCGCTCCCCGGCCGGCACCGCAGCAGCCTGGAAAAGCCGGGGCCGCGCGAGGCCGCGCTCGCCTAACGTGGGCACCGGCTGCTGCCAGCTCCGACTGGCGGCTGCGGCTCCGCTCAGCCCTGGCTGCAGATGCTTCGGCTCAGCTCCTCTGAAGGTGGGACGGTCCCTGGGGGGGTCAGAGGCCTGGGTGTCCCCTCACAGGGTGATGCTCATGGGGATGCCAGCAGGACTGGTCCATTTGCTTTCCCAGTCAGGATTCTGGCAGCTGGGTTCCCAGCCGTGCTGAAGGTGCTGCAAGTACCCTGAGAAAGCAAGGTAGCATCCATGCTCCTCTCCTAGAGCAGTCAGAGCAGGGACCCTGCCACGTGCTACAGTGGCAACGGGGCCTGGGGGTGGCAGGAGAGCAGGATGAGGCCCTCTGTAAAGGATGCTTCAAAATATGGAGGCATTTAACCGTTTATGGAGCCATTTAATCGCTGCCCTGTGGTGGGGCAAGGCTAGCCTGGGGCTGCTGTCTCCTGCAGTCACCTTCCTCACCAGCACGGCCTCTCAGCACCCCCAGTTCCTCACAGGTTACCCCAGGCACACCCCCAGAAGTCAGCCCCACCACTGGAGTCACCAGGGCGGCTTCTGGGGGCGAGCGGAACCGTTCTCAGGTGCTTGCTCCCCATCCCACTTGTTCCCATCTGTTCGGCTTCCCCCCTCATATCCCTGTTCTCATCAGTCATTACTTCTCTCTAGGTGAAGGCTTTTTAATAACATCTGACATTTCAGCCATTTTTGAGTAATTTCCTTTTTTCTACTCCAATTTTCTTCCACTTTTCTTTGTCCTCGGCCAGAGGGGAGGTGTCTGTTACTGGCTCTGTTATCATATTCCAGGAGGTTTGATCAGGTAAATGAAAATCCTTCTCTCTTTCTCTTGCGCATAGCTTCCACTCCCATCTTCTTTAGCCTGGTTTCTTAAGGAAATTAAACTAAAGGGCTTGTGTCCTCATGGCCTTTTCTCTACCCCGCTCGCTCTCGAACGTGTTGGTCTCTCTTAGAGGATCTGATGGGGTGGAGAGCTCAAAACACTCGTGGGCTTGTGATGGCTGGTGGGGAGGGCAGCGCCAGGCGATGCCCCGCAGGGCTGCGGTGCAAGGGGCCAGCGGTGGGGCCGCAGCCTGGGGCTCATCGCCCAGACAGCAGGGCTGCGGATCCCGCCGGGAGCACGAGGGGCGCCGGGGCTGTATTCCCAAGCCCGTTAGTTGGGATAACAGGCTGCATCGCCTGGCGATTTTTGCTGCCCAGCTGCTTTTCTTGTGTTCAGGAAGGGAACCAGAGGAGGAGAGTTGCTCTAGCCTTGCAAGTGGGGTTTTGGTCTGGGTTTCAAGAGGCCTGGGCTGTGTGTTCGGCTGCAGGCTCGCGCGTGGCTGCGCTCGAGGCTCTTCCTGCAGCAGCAGGAGCTGCAGCTGGTTTAAGCTGATCTGCTGGAGTGTGAACTGCAGTGACAGAGGAGCCAGCGGAGATTTTCCGCTGCTGTCCGTGCTCCAGCAGGGAGAGGCGGTAGAGCTTTTCCAGTGGCTGCTGCAAAGTCTCATTCCCTGGTAGTAACGTGGGGATTGTAGCGCTACTGGTGAGGGAAACTGTGGGGTGCTGGGAGCAGCACGATGTGCAGTCGAGTTCAAGTGCATCGGTGGAAAAGGACCACAGTGCTTCTTGGTGTGTCCTTGGAGCTCTGCCCTTTGCAGCAAGGAATGGGGTACCTCATGAGCATGTCCCCTCCTTTCCCAGCCCTGCCTGGGGAGAGGGATCGTGCCAGGCTGGGGAGGAGGGTTTGCTGAAGCCCTGCAGCGTGGAGATGCTCTGCCCAGGTCTCGCAGTGGGGAAGCAACCTGTCTGCTTGGCAATTTAGCCAGGGACTTAGCTTTTCTGCAGGTGAGTTACTGCTTGTTGGCACCAAGTTGTGTCGTAGAGCTGCACACTGAAGGTTTCACCCTCGCTGTGCCGTGTCCTTCACTTTGCATGTACATCTGGTATTTCTTTTGAGCAACCTGTTCTGCTGTTTTCTTTGCAGCCTTCGTCCTTCAGGCCTGAAGCCTTGCTGAACCTCAGCATGGCCCCTGCCTCATCCCACAGCCAGGGAAGGAGATTGGGCTTGCCATGGGGAGCCATGTCTCATTTCTGCCTGGTCCCACCAGGCACCTGGTCCTTCCCAAAGTGGGGGCTTGCTGGGTGGCCCTGACCCTGCAGAGAGCACAGGGACACTGGTAGCCTCTCCTAGGGCATCCCCAAGCATGAGATCCCATTAGTGGCTCTGTATTCCAGCTCATGGTGCATCCCTTTCACCTTGCTTGGCCTCTCCACCTACTTGTGGTCTGCTGGATAAGAAGGCTTGATGGTGGGAAGACAAAACCAGCCTTGATGCCACCATGGTCATGCATGATGCAGATGTTTGGGGTGTGTTTTGGAGCTAGGTTTCTTAACCAGCTGTTAGACATGGATAAAGGTAGGAGAAGGGCTTGGCAGTGGCTCCTGCGCAGGAGCTGGATGCTTGCGTGGTTTCTCTTTTCAGGAAGGGTTTTGGTTTTCTTTTGTCTGCAGCCTCTCTTTTGATGGTGGTGAGATGAGCTCTGCAATCGAGGATATCCCAGCTGAATAATCCACTGAGGAAGCTGCTAATTTGAAGACATGTCTGTAATAATTAAATCATTATCTGGAGGGAAGTAGAGAACAGATACCAAAACGGGTCTAATTAAAATCCAAACCCAGGATGACTTGGGCTCTGGGCCAGAGCACAGCATAGTCTGTTGGGGATGTCTTCATGTGTAATTGCTTTTCAGAACATCAGTCCCACCAGAAAACCCATCTGTTCTCCCTCATGAGACCAAGACTGACCCAGAAACCCTCTTGTCTTGACCTGTCCCATGTTCCCCAGACCAGGCAGAGCTAGAGGATGGCCATATGCTTTGCAAAGGGTAGGGGAGATGATGAGACCCAGTCTGGGAGGGTATTTGATTCCTGGGCCTCAGGAACTAGATTCTTCCATATCTCTGGAAGATTTGGTCCTTATCTTCTTTCAGCCCTCAGGCTTGGCCGATGCTCTTTGGAAATCCCTTGAGATCCAGAAGCAAGGTGGGCTCGTATCTATGCCTACTCCATGCATGGAAGGATTTGGACCTACAAAGGTGCCATAGGGACCCAGTGCCTGGGAGGAAGGTGGCTTTGGCTGTAGGGAGAGATGAGCCTTGTTTAGGTTGACTCCATATCTGGGGTGGGAGGACCTTGGGAGAGGTTTTGTGTGCTGCACCGCCTGTAAGGATGCTGTGCATTGCTGGATATGAGTCCAGCCCTTGAGTTATCCTGGGGTGTCAGCTCTGAGCAGGTCCAAATCGGTGGACGTGGTTCTGCCAAGCTGAAACATGGGGACCAGCAGGTGTGGTTGTGATGTTGGAAGGGAGAAAGGGGTTTTGGACTATGCCATGACAATGGCAGATCTGCAGGGTGGGTGTTAACGTGCATACCCAGAGGTGCTGTGAATGCTTTGCCTGAGGCTAGTCAAGCCTGAAGCCCACCCCATCCTTCAGCAGGGCCAAGCAAAATGCATAAAAATCCCACCGCCCATTTTCAGGATGCTGGATCCAGGGTAAATTCAATCCTTTTGAGCTCCTGCACTGGGTGGATTTCTGCGTCGGGGAGGCGTTGCTGCTATGTCTGCGTAGACTGAAGGTCCTAATGTGGGTGGTAGCAAGGTGAAAGCTGGTAGGAAGGTGAAACCCGGTAGCAAAGTGAAACTCGGCAGCAAGCATCGCTTCAGACAAGCTGGTCTTGAATTGCTGTGTTTCGGCAGGGAAGGGCTTGCAGCTGTCCGAACCAGACCCCTTCCAAAATTGGTTAAGATCAATTGGTGCATCTGCCTAGTAGAGGCAAGGTCAGGGAGCTCTGTCTATCAGGCATGCACGTCCTGAGCATCGCCCGGCGAATGCCCCTGTATTGGCATGGCTGGTAAGGGTCATCTCAGGTGGGGTGGCAGCTGCAGGCAGCATCTGGGCTTGGGAGGGTGGGAGGAGGGCATGGCACGGGAGACCGGGCAGGGAGCCACTTCTGCTCGGGTGAGCATCCCACCAGCCCCCGACACATGTTGTTTTTTTTCCCCTACGTTGCCCTGGAGGGACTGCAGCATTGCAGCAGCACAGCGCTGGTGCTGCGGTGGTGATGTGGTGGATGTCAGGGACAGGCTGCTTCGGGCTGAGCCATCCCTACGGCAGCACCGGTGGAGCTGGGTTCCGCTTGGTCTAGCATCTGCAGGAACAAGGCACTGTAGGACGATGCCCAGGGTCCAAAATCATCTCATAAAGAAGCCGGAAATGTAAAGCTGCAAAAATGCTCACTAAAGCTTCTAGAAAATGTTGGCTCAGCTGCTGTGCTCAAGCTGTGTGCAGAGAGGGACTCCCAACCCCATGTGTGTCCTGTTGGCTTGTGAGCTTTAATATGCTGCTTGCTTTTAATCGAGAGGGCGCACGACATTGTCATCTCAGGCAGCAGATATGTTGCCAACATGTTGGGTCATCCCCTTCCCTTCATCCTCCCTCCAGGGATTTTAAGGTTTTCTGGGCACCGTGTTTTTGAGTGCCCACAGGAGCACTGCTCAAACGGAGGGACCAGGATGGCAACCACCACGCCTGCGGCTCTTCCAGCCAGTTGTGCACCAATGTAATTACCTACATTTAATTTCTTTAAAGCCTGCTGAGCTGCAAATGCGATTCCCCCCTCTCCTGGTGATGTCTCACATGGATCGTCCAAGTCCTGCTCTCACCAACTCCTGGGGTGGCTCGGATGATCGTCCCTGGTGCCAGTGCTTGGCCACGGGGCCATTTGCTGCAACTCAGTGTGTGCAGGAGCTCCTCAAAGTGCCAGGGGAGATTGCAAAGCGTTGCGTCGAGGGGCTTTGTGCCAGTGGGTGTTAACGGGGGTGGGTGCTTCTTGGATGCCCTTTGGGGGTGACGGACAGAAACACGGGCCAGGCTCGATGATGGCATGGTTGGGGCCACCACCTTTGCAGTCTTCTTGGGTGAGCTGGGCATGACTGTGGGATCTTGTGGGAAGCACAGAGGGGACAAGGGCACAAGCTCCCAGGGCTCTTGGTGCCAGGCACGGGGCTTTGCCCAGGGTGCCCTGGGTGCTGCGGGCAAGGACACAGAGCTCACTGCATTAGCTTAGCTCCACGGAGCTGACATTTTAAGAGGGAACGAGTTGGAAATTGAGCTGAACTAATGCCCAGCGCTGCTTTTTGTGACGTTAAATGCTCAGATGAGAGCTCTGCTGACACAGAGAAGAGCTGCCACCCCCCTGCAAACCACGACATTCCCTGCGCTTTCTGGAGCATTTTTGTGTTAATTTCCTCAATTTGAAGCTTGTGCTGTTTTATGCAATCCCCCAAACCAGGGGAACAGTGCCGGGGCACTGTATTTCCTCTGGCCTGTCTCTCTGCTCATCCAGCATGGTGCTGAGCATCCCTAGGTTGGGTGCTGGTGCAGAGGAACAAGGCTGAAGGCAGTGCTGGGCATGCACTCTTGGGATGGTGGCAAGCAAGATGGGTGCCAGGATCACCGAATGGGCATAGTGATAGCATGGTCTGGGGCGTGTTCACTTATCCCTGGATGCCCCATGGTGCCAGCAACATTCGCTGGCCTCTCCAGGGACACCTCGAGGGGACGGTTGCCCTGTCACACCCCCGTCCCTCCCCACTGATACACCCAGGCTCCCAGCTGGGTTGGGAACCCCATCCCTGGTGGCTCACCGGTGCACTGAGACCACACTGGGTAAGGAGCTGGCTGGTGTCCATGGCTGCTCTGCCCTCCAGGCCACCCGGTCCTGCTCTGCCTGCCCGGGCTGCAGGAGGTGGCCTTTCTGCCCCATAAGCCATGGGGGTCATTAGCTGGGGTATGGGGGTGTGAGTTAATGAAGAGGGGGGGAAGGAGGGGGCTGGTGGAGCTGGGTGAAGCCCTCGGGGGCTCTGTTCAAACCTCCCTGTTGGGTCCAACACAGCTCGTGACATTCACAAAAAGCTTGATTTATTCTTCCCAATCTTCTCCAGTACTTGGGAGGAACTGGACTTATATATCCCTCATATCTTCCTTGTTGACTATATCCAGGAGGAATGAGCTCCGGATGGAGCTTTTTCCATGGCAGGGTATTTTTGAGGTGCTCTCTGTGCTTTCCCTGATGGCTGATAAGGGCTGAGCTAATTCCACCATTCTCCTAAAGGGGAACAACTTGGATTCTCCTTCTCAACTCAGTTCTCAAAGCACAGCATCTTCAGGACCACCAGTGAGCTGGGAACATAGTCCTCTGCTTCATGGTGTTTGGGGATGTGCAGGGGCAGAGTCACCACCAAAAACTCCTTCTTGCAAGGAACAAGACTTAAAATGCAAGACAAATGCAGGAGAAGCCTTCCCACGGCGCTGTCTGGTCGAGGCCGGCATTTGGTGCTTTCCTGCGGATGTGGCTGGAGGCTGTGTGCCAGGCGAGCTTCATCCGTGGGCTAATTTTGCATAACGAAGAATGTGGGTCGAAGATGTGGACTTGCTCGATGCGGGTTAGACAGAAGCAGACAGGGCTCTGGTGTCTGTGCTTTGCCCCCGGCTGCCTTTTAAATGTCACTGTCCTCAGATGTCTCTGTGCGGCTGCTTCTGCCCTGCCCTGTCCTGTCGCTTGCCATGAACTGCAGGGATGAGACGCCAGGAGCTGACACCCGGCTGCCTGGGCCCTCACAGGCACGTGGGCACCGTGGCAGCGGAACCAGGGTTATTCCAGCCTGGGGTGGGGGTGGACAGGGGCTGTGCTGCAGTTTGCATCCATCTCTGCCTGCTACTTACTGGGACCAGTCCTGCCTTCTATGCTCCTCTGCCGGCTTCATCCACCCCTTCCAAACCATGTGGGGGGACAGCCAAGATGCCAAAGGACCATGACTTGGCCAGGGAAGGTTGTGGTTATCCCCAGGGAAGGTTGTGGCATGAGGATGCTTGGGAGGAAGAGCAGGTTTTGACCAGGCAGGGATTTAAGCCCATGATCCTGCCTTGCCCTACACGGAGCTGATCAACCACAGCTCTGAGACCCCATCCACCCACGTGTCCCAGTAGCGGGGGTGATGCATGGGGTATGTCTGGGGTTTTTTTCCCCGTTGGCGTTGCAGAGCTGTCCTGGTACTGGGTCTGGCCTGATCATCCTTGGAGCCTGCCGGCACAGAGCTGAGTATCCTGCTCCCCACCAAGGCGTGCCTGCAGCTGGGCGAAAGCTGTTTAGCAATTAGCTGCACCGTCAGCAACGAGATTAAATAACTTGCTAAAGTTACTTAGCACAAGGAAGGGAAAGCAGAAGGGATGAACACGAGGGAGAACCCCACATCCTTTGAATTATGAAAACCATCTGAGTTGCCTCTGGTTGGGGTCATCCAATGCCCAAGCCACAATGTCACCGCTCTTCTTGAATAGGAAGGACTAAAACCTCCCGTGTTTTGGGAGGATGGAGGAAAGCGATGTCCTGATGCATCTGGGGGAGACCCTGGATTGTCTGCAGGGGCAGCGGGGAGCCCGGGGCGCAGGTCTCACCGCCGTTAGCTCTGCTTGCGTGCTAAAGTGGTCAAGAGAGAATTGCGGAGCTCTGGAGGCCTCCCAGTGGCATGGGTCGTGCTCCATTGCTTTTCCCTTTCAGGTCATGTTGGCTGCAAAACCTCCCTGAGCATGATGCAGGGACGCATTCCCGAGTCTGCCGTGGTTCAAACTGGAGCCAGCAGCGCTAGGTGCTTCCCTGGTCTGCTCTCTGTGGGCTGCGAATACCCACTAATACTTCCCGAATTTCACACTGAAAGCCCAGGCTGCCTCTTCTCCAGCTCTCCACATTACCTCCCTTGCCTGTTCCTCAGCATCACTCAAACTCTGTGGTCCGCTGAAGGATAGCGGCAAAGTCCTTACGATCTGCCTGAGCAGGGCAGGGAGCGGGGTGCTGCTCCAGGCCCCGGGGGACTCGCTGAGCTGCTTCCCTGTTCCACCATTTGTGGAATTGGTGGCTGAATTTTATAATGGGAACTGGGCAGATGTGCAGCAGATGTGGGGGAGCAATTATTATTGCTGAGGCTCATTGCACGGAGGGCCATACTTAGGGTGCAGATGATGCTCCGGGGTGTGGAAGTGATGCCAGCGAGCTGGGCAACGTGGTGGAAATCCTGGATATTGGGCAGACGGAGGCATGCCAGCTGCTTAGGGCAAGGGGCCGCTGCATTGGGATGCACGTGGTGTTTGCCATGGGGTTTCTTTACAAGCAGCAGCCTCCCATGTCCCCTGGGCTGGGTGCAGAAGCCCAAGCTGCCTGCCGTAGCGTGGGTACCAGGGCCTGGGTGGGTGAAGAGGCACCTCTGCATCTTTTCACGGGGCTCGGGTGCACCCGCGGCACAGATTTCAGCAGCCCCACTTCGTGCTGGTGACTCTTCCCCTGTCGCTGAATAAATTAGCACCCGCAAGCGCTCGCAGTGTGTGACTAAAGCAGGGCAGGGGCTGGTTTGGCAGCGAGGAGGACGGCCCCTGGCACCAGGGCGTCAGGCTCCCAGATGAAATAACTCCTTATCAGAAGTGTCATGGGGGTGGGAGGGATGTACCCGTGGTGAAATCTCGAGCGAAATAATGGAAAATCACCAGCTATCCCTCTGACTCACGGCAATGACTGACATTACACCCTGGGCTCGCCCCTTCAGTCCCCACTCCTGAGAGCGGCTCAAAATCTCACCCTGCTAGTGGGGAAACTGAGGCACAACGCCTCACTTTCACAAAGGTGAGGGGACTTTTGCAGTGATGCCGCCGCCGTGACAGGCGCACAATTTTCTCCCCATGGTTGTAGACTGCTTCCCCTGCACCTTGTTCCCTCTCAGAGGACTCTGCATCCCACTTGGACTGGAAACCAGCCCAGCTGCTGGGATCCCAGTGCTCACCTTGACTTACAGATTCATCTAGGGGCCAGTTCACCTCGACGTGCTGCTTCTTGAAGAGCCGTGGCGATTGCATTTCCCTCTGCTGCTTCTTTAAACTAACCTTGAATGAAGCA
This sequence comes from Gorsachius magnificus, assembly GCA_034008185.1. Classification (NCBI taxonomy): domain Eukaryota; kingdom Metazoa; phylum Chordata; class Aves; order Pelecaniformes; family Ardeidae; genus Gorsachius; species Gorsachius magnificus. The sequence continues at coordinate 1,226,899 of CM067099.1, forward strand.
GATGTCGAAGGCTTTGTCTTAACAGAGCAAAGGACAGAGATTTTGGTTGCAAAGTTATAGAAAAAAAAAAGATGAGCCAGCCACGTGCACGCACAGGGACAGCAAGCAGACCAGCTATTGAAAAAGGAAGTGATTGTAACCAGCATTGTGGCTTTTTTGCGTCAGGGCAGTTGCTGTTAGTACCCCTCCTTGTCTCCGTAGATGGATCTGAGTGCAGACTGCATCAGGCGCATCCTTCTGCTCCCTTCCAGGGAGTCCTGCTCACAGCACAAAGTGGTTTCCCAACCGCTCACCCATTGAAGGAATCAGTATTTCTCCGGCATTGCCGTCAGCCCCGTCATTTGAGCGCCACTGCCGGGTTTTTGTGGAAATCTGCTACAAAACGTCATCGATGCGGGTGACTGGAGCGGGATTGCCATGACAGGATTTGAGGGATTTGGTTTGTGTTTCTAACGGTTTTGGGTAACCCCTTCTGTCTGCTGGGGCAGGTCTGCAGCAGGGTGAAATCCAGCTCACGGGCTTGTTACAGTGACCATACGCCCTTGCTTCACCAACACGCTTGCTGGCCATCCACGTGAGCTCCTGGCCATACTGGGGTCCTTGTGGGTTTAACAGCAACTTCAGACCTGTCGTCCTCTCTCCCCTCAGTCGTGTTTTTGGCTGTTGCAAACCCAGAGATGAAGTTTGGAGGTGAGTCTGGGCTTGCTAAGTCTCTTGGCCAGGCTTTGGAATCCCACTTGTCAGAGGGATCATGCAGTTTGGAGCCCCTCCAATGCTCATTCCCGTCTGTCATCTCACCCCAAAGTGCAAAGGCAGGAGGTTTGCCTGTTGCTGTGTCTTTACCCCAACCTTCCTGTGCCAGATTCCTCCTTGCAATAAACCTAGATTACGCCTTTCTCAAGGGTCAGCTGAGGACACATAGCCCATTTTGGAAACAGGGAAACTGAGTCAGGAACCGTAACAGGACCAATACAGCTCTCTCCAAGGGGTAACACAGTCCTGTAAATTGGCACACATGACCCAGTTTAGGTGCCAACCCCTGTTAGGGGTGTTCACCGTCCTCCGCACTGCGCACCCCGTATCTGCGCCGGAGGACCCGGCAGAGATTTCGGCTTATCGTCTGACGAGCTTTTTGTTGCGGAACAATTGTGTTTCTGCACAATGGCGAGGAGCAGGTGGCTTTCTGAAAATACCCGCTGGAAGTTGTGTGTAATGCCTCCCCTCCCACTGGGAACTATAAATATCAGTTGAATACTAACACTTACTTCTCCCTGCAAAGAAAGAGCCAGATCTGGACATTTTTCCTCCCAGTTTCTCCTCTGGCTTAGCGGCTCGGAGCGAGCAAGGGCTGAGGATGGGAACTGCTTTTTGGTTTTGGAGCAAGCCTTCGGAGCAGAAGCATGCCTGTTAAGGTAAGGTATTGGGAGTAGCTATCTTCTATTGCTTGCAGTGTCCTCTCTCCTCTTGCTTTAGAGGCACCCGCTGCTTCCCTACCACCTCTGAGACAGGCTCCAAAACCTGGAAATGCTGCCTAAACATCCTGTCCTGCCAGGGTTGTGTCTCCAGCAAGGGACAAGTTGGGCTGTGTCCCCTGGAGAGCGAAGGACATGTTGCTGCAGGTGTGGGGACTCCGGGTGACCTCCTCAGGAGAGGAGGCACCGCTATGTCTTTTCTCAGGGCTTGATCACATCCCTAACACAGATCTCTGCAGCGGTGACTCCCCCCCCGTGAATCCATCTCACCTTTTAGTATGTGAATCTAATCCTTTGCTGCTAAAAATCTTATTTCTAGCCAGAAACCCTATTTCTAGCCAGAATGCCTCATTTCCCTTATTATCCCTGGGTGTCCTGGCCACGGGCTGTCCCTGGCATCAGCCGGCTACCATCTGTGCGGTACCCTGCCGTTGGCAGGGCTGCGTATGGGAATGTGGAGGCACCATCACCATATGGGCCCCATGGTTAAATTGGATCTTCCTTGTCCTTCTCAGGAGACTGGAGGTCCCCAGAGGCCACAGTGCATCCTGGGAATAAATATAAGGACTCAGGAGAGACGTGGGGATGAGCCTGTATCTGCTGATTGGTTTTCTTATTGAAATGCAGCTTTTTGGTGCGTATCATCCAGGGTGGAGGAGACAGGGTGCTTGAGTTTGTGGACAGGACTGCTCAGGTCTGGGCTTGTAAAACTAAGAAACCTGTGGAGCGTATAGACAGGGTCTGTGACCAAGCATGGGGTGTGGGTGTGGAAAGGAAAGGTGAGGAGCAACCCTTGGGGGCTGGGGGGCTGTAGAGAGGGATGCGAGGAGCTCCTGGCACCCGTGGAGCTCAGCTCGCCATCTCCGACGCAGACAAACCCCGTCTGGACACCATGGCATGAGCAGCAGCTCTCCTGCTGTCTCAGGGCAAAAAGGCCTCAGGAGGTGAAATCTCAGCCCATGGCCCTCACGAGCACGTGGCAAAGGCACCTCTGAGACCTGCCACAGGTGAAGATTTCCATTTCTAGGCTCTGCGCTTGGAACAGCAATTCCCACTGTTGAGCCAGAGCACTTCGGCATCCTCTTTGTCTTGTGCACAGGAATAATCTCCATTTTCTCAGCCTCTAATTACCACGCCTGCCACCAAGGGCAAAATGGAAAGCGAGCTCCGTGGGTTGATGGAGATGTTGAGGATGTTCCTGCTCTGCCATCCGCAAGCCCCATGGCTCGGTGGGTCAGGACTGACCTTGCCTGGGACAGACTGGGGGGATCGGTGGCTCAGCCTGTCCTGGCTGCTCCAAAGTGGTGTCCCGCTTCAACAATGGTGGGAAGGACTTATGCTGGGACTCGGCTCCATCTGCAGGAACAGCGATGGGACGGCCCTTTCATGGCCTGTCCATGTAATCACGTTTAACGCAGCATCACAAGGAAAAAGTGAAAAAAAGAAGTGCTGCAAGGAAAGTCCATCAGCAAAAGGGCATCATCCTCCTTCTTCCTCACACGTCTCGCCGGGAAGGGGTCAGTGTGGGACTCGGGACCCTGTCCGAAGCTCCTTCAGCGGAGGGGAAGCCGTCCTCGCGCCAGGAGCTGCCAGCAATGGCCGCCGGTGTGGGCTCTGCCGCCCCGACTGCGCTGCTCTTTTGAGGCCCGGTTGAGCGTCTGATGAGGATTTTCTAGGAGCGGAAAAGATCAAACTGACATTTTTATGGGATGATCAATCTCCACGAGCTTGTTGCCTCCGAGGTGTGCGTTAAACCCTCTTTGCCAGCTGCCTGCTGGGGTGATGATCTTGCTGACAGAGCCATGGAGGGTTTTTTTTCTTTCTCTTGTCAGGGCTGAGATGAGAGTGAAGCTCTTCAGAGAAAAACCATGAGCTTGTCTCTGCCTTGGTGCACAGGCAGTTTTGTGTGTGGATAAATGCTGGGTGTGCTGTGGAAACAGGAAAGCCGGGGAAATGGGAAAGCTGGGGTGCTCCCTGGGTGCTGGGTGGGTGCTGTGCTCTGCACCATGGACTCAGCATCCTGCAGGCTCGCTACAGAATCATGCTGAGCAAATAACCAGCCCAAGGGCAAAAAAACCCCAACCCTCTGCTTTCCCTCAGCTGCTCCACATCTGGCTGCCATCATTGCAAACCGGCCTCTCCAAGTGGGCAGAGCATGACTGTACTGTTTTCCATCCCAAAGAGTGGGAAAAGCATCATTTGGGGCTGAGGGGGGGGGATACTAAAGCAAGCATGTTTTCACTGGCAACAAACCTGCTACCAGTAAGTCTGTGCCTGGCAGCCTCGTGGGACTAAAAATACCTAGCAAAGGGCTAGGGCTACACAGTGCCTGTTTTCTCAGCTCACCAGCTGTCTCCTCGCATCCTTACCCCTCTACCCAATGATTATCCCATCAGTTAAGGCCCTCTAAACCCAGGCAGTAGCATTTACGTAGTTTTACCAGATACAGTTGAAAGGTTGAGATTCACAGGCAGCGTTGTGCTGCTAATGGTGAGCAAGCTCAGACGTCTCCGACATCCAGGGCCAAAGGGCTGCTTTCCATCTGCCCTCGCTGCTGCGAATGTCACCAGCAAAGCGTGTGATGCATTTGGGCTGGCATCCCCGCTGGCATCCCCAAGGTCCTTAAAAGTGACTGGTTGGGCATGCAGGTCTGCCTGAGGAACGCTGAGCTTCGCTGTGCGGGGACACTGTCTTGTGTATACAACCACCAGCTGGGCTCCTGGGGGAGGAGGTGCGTGGGAGTGGGTGATTTTCTGTTGCTTGTGGAGAACGGAGAAAATCCCGAGGTTTGAGGGGGTACAGAAATGAGGGGATGCTCGTGTTGAGGGGAGCTGACCCCAGGCAGGAGCTTCCTGCACCCATGCACATCCCTGCACCCATGCACATCCCTGCACCCGTGCACATCCCTATCTGTGTGTCCATGTCCGTGTATGCATGGATGTTGCTGCATGTGTGTATGTGTGCACACAGCCTGGCACACTCATCCGTGCCTGTTGCTCACTGAACACACCTCCCGCTCCGAAGGGCGTGAAGAGAGCAGGTATCAAACCCAGCCCGGTCCTGGCTTTCTCACTTGGCATCACAAATAAAACCTTTGCAACCACCCTGACCCCAGATGATGGTCCCTGCTATTAACTGGGCTGCTCCTGGGGCTTGCGGTTTTGCTGTTCTGGTTTTGCAGTGAAAGCCGCTGTGGTTGAATCCAGCAATAATTGCTCCGAGTCCGTGGGGTAGGAGAGTTGCCCAGTGGTTGTTGGTGGGATGGTTCTGCGATGGAGACACTAGAGGCAGCTCAGTGTCTACCTGGAGCAGTTACGGATGTGACTGGTGCCTCTGCAGTGCAGGGAGTTTTCCACGCTCGTGGTCTGCCGTGGATTCAGCCAGGAGATGGGCACACGTGGCTGAAACATTTCCAGAGCTACACCCAGAGGTGGCAGAGCATTGGCCTGGATTTACCTGCCAGGGACCTTCTGGCAGAGGGATGCTCACGGTGCAGCAGTGTCGTGGGGAGTGCGGAGAGCCCTGAAAGCCCCGGGCTGGCTGCCCACCATCTGCCTGGGGGCTTCGGGCCAGGATGAGGAGGACTTTGGCTGCTCTTTGTGGTGGTAGGAAGTCTCATCCCTGCTTGTAGTGCTTCTCCAGCTGCAGAGGGTTGTAGGAGCTCTCCTTGCCTTACACCACAGCGCGTATCCTCCATCCTACCCAAGCCTGGTGGCCCGGGGTGCAAGGGGAGAACGTGACCACCCTCTAGTGAAGACAGCCCCCAAGCCCTGGGCACGGAGGAGCTTTGAGTCACTAAGCGTTGCCTTGTCCTGGGCGGACAGTTTTATGCTGTATCATGTCTTTGCTGAGTGTGCTCAGGGGGGGTAGAGCACAGCTGCTTTTGGGGACCAGTGAGATGGGATGAGTCTGTCCTGGACCAGCATCAGGGCCATGCAAAGTTCCCATGATCCTGTTATCACCCTCCCCAGGCTGAGGTGTCCAGGCTGTGCATATCACCCCCAGCCTCCCTTCCCAAGCACGGTAGGTATAACAGGGTATAACTGTGTACAGGAGCAGGTTGCAGTGAAGCAAAGTAGCACATGGGCTTACCCAAACCGCCCCAACCACCCATGCATGGGCTCAAACTGGGGGAAGCAAAAAGAAAATTAGCCCTTGGGTGATACATGGGGTAAATCTGTGCCTCCTCCTGCACCATGTGGGTCCAGCCCCTTGGATTACCTCCATGGGGTGTGGGGAGCTGCCATGGCCCTGCTGGCATCTGCAGGGGCTCCTCGTGGTAAGCGAGTCTCTCCTTTGCAGCTGGGATAAATATCCATCCCATCACCGCTCCCATCAGATTTATGTCTTGGCCATTCCCTGCAGCATTCCCCTCCCTGAGTGCCTGCAGGGCTCTTCCCTCCATGCCATGATTGATATCTCTTAATTCACCTGCTAATTAATTCAATTCCTTGCCAGCAGCTGAGGTGGGGACGCGGCCGTGCGGCTCATTTTGCCATTGTGCTCGTGGGGCCATCTGGCTTTCCGCAGTACAGACATGCTTTCTCCATGCTCGTCCCACAAGCAGAGGCGTGAAAGTTGCCTCATTTGGGTTTTGCACCCAAATTAATAGGGCTTAGCTGTGGGGTATGGCTGATTTCTGCTTCTCTTGGCCCCAAGTGTCCCTAAAGCCTGCGGCATTGGCCCTCCAGGAAGGCTGGCAGCATGGCCGTGCTCATGTGTGGGTACCACTGGGGCTGCTAATTCGGGAAAGGAGGACTGGAAAACATTTTACCTGCTTAAATATGGGAATGAGGCTCATGTCCAACTCGACCACAGGAGAGCAGGGGGCTGGAGTGCTCCCTCCCTCTGTGCCTTTTCCTCCACCAGCCTCCTTTTGGCAGGGATGCTGCGGGGATGGGATATCAGTCACAGTTATCCCGTCATCCGTGTCCCACCAGCCAGGAAGGAGCATGAACAAACCTCAAAGGTCCAGGACAGCATTACGTGCCTGTAACAGGTTTTATTCCACTTGAGGAACAGAAATCTGTAAAGGGGGAGGAGGTGGGACAGGCACCTGCAGGACGCCCTGTGCAGGAGCTGGTTTTCAGCATAACATGCTGGATGCATGTTGAGGGGCTGGTGTTTTTGCCAGGGCTTCTCTATTTTTAGAGGTTTTTTTGTGTCAAACTTCCCATCAGCTGATGAGCCAATGTCATCCCAAGAATGGAGCTACGGTTCCCCCGGCCCCGGCAGCGTTGGGGTGCGCACAAAAGCATCTCCTTACGCACGCCGCTTTTGAACGGGGGAGAGGTGCCCCGCTGTGCCGCTGAGCTGTTGGAGACACAAGCTTTTATTCCAGTCCAAAGGGCCAGAACGGGCTGATCTGGCCCATGACTGCGTGCAGGTCCTTTGTGTCCATGTGCCTGTGTTGTTCTGAAAGGGGGGTGATATAAGGATATTCAGACCTGGCCTCAAGCATTATATCTGTTGTAAGGATTTTAAAACTTACTCAGTTAAGGGGGACTATCCCATAACCAGCATTAGACCAGCAGCCCTCACACCGAGCTTATCCCCTTACAGGCAAAGCCTGGCAATATGGGGTGGGCAGGTCCCCAGGGCATCTGGGGTGACAGTGGCACCCCAACCTTCGCTGCTGGGGAGCCTTGTCTGGGCTGAAGCTCACCCAAAGGGCTGTGTCACCAAAAATCCCTGTCTGGCATCTTGCTTGCGGCTGGGTTAGGGGACATCCCAGCCTTTCACCCCAGTGGTTTTGGCCTGTGGAAGTGGAGGTGAGGCTGCAGGTCCCAGCATCACCCCTGGGGTCAAGTTCCTGGGTCCACCCATGCTTTGATCCAGCCTAAATCCAGGCTGCTGCCCCAAACTGGCAGCTCTGCCTCTGCCCTCCAGCTTCTCATCCCCAGCACGGTCTGGGGAGCAGTGCTTGTGTTTGGGCAGTAATTTGGGGATGCTGCTGCCTCCATCCCCCTGGTAGAGCTTTGACTGATGGAGGATGTGCTGAAGTTCAGTTAACAGTGAATGGCCGTTAACGTTGGTGCTGTGGGGGGGTGGGGTGGTGAGCATTAATCGGATCATTCAACTCATCTGTTGCTGTGGCTTCATGTCAGGTTTGGGCCAAATTCAGGTTTGAGTCTGATTTTCTGCAAATGGAGGGTTTCTGTGGCTGGAAGACACTTGGGCCATGGGGCCCCTTGGCAGCCAGGTGCTCTGCGGCAGGGACAGGATCTTGGCCCAGGATATGCGAATGCCAAAGACTACTGCAGGATTTTGGGTCCTGGGGATGCTGTTCTCTGTAGCTCAGTACCATACTGGGTGCAGTGTAGTGACCACGTGGGTGCAGGGTCGTACATCCTGACACTGCCCATTCCGGTGGATCCTGAGCCCACCCGTTGCAGACCTCCAGGGTTTGATGGGGGGCAAAGGGTTCTGGGCGGGTGCCCTGGGAATTTGGGGGCAGCATGAGGGATCTGATCTCTGTCCCCTCTCCTGTAGGTCACCACTGTGTGTTTGAAGAGCCATGATGCTAAACAGAGACACGTTCCCGCACCAGCAGTGACCACCTCATCCAGCCTTGGGGAGAACAGCCCACCATCACTGCACTCCTCAGCATGCCCGGGCAGCCCAAATGTCCCCCAGACCCTCCCTGTGCTGCTGCCAGCTTGGGCTCCCTGTTGGGACAAGTCCTCAAGGGTCACTTTGTCCCTCTCTGAACACCCCCATGGCTCACTGATGCTGCAGTCCCTCTGAAAGGTATCAGAGAGGTGACACAAGGGACCCTGGCAGTGACAAGCAACCGAGCAGGGGGATTTAAGACAGCGAGGGCTTTGTTGGCACCAAGAACGTCCCTCCATCACCGCCAGAGTGATGCCAGCTTCTGCTTAGCACACAAGAAGAAGGAATGGGGGATCCCCCCCACCTTTACCACCCCATTTCCCTGTTCTGGCTCTCCTGACCTGTGGGAGCCCATAGCGATGTGATCAGGGTCCCACAGCTCAACAACACCCACCGCCCGCCCCACCGGGCACCTTCAGGACCTTTGTGTACCCGTCGCACTCCGCCATGATGTGTGAGGTGATGCCCACCATCAGCGAGGGGGACCCTCTGGGTCCCCCCCAGGGCTCTGAGGCCGACGCCGACTTCGAGCAGCTGATGGTGAACATGCTGGATGAGAGGGACAAGCTGCTGGACACCCTGCGGGAGACCCGCGAGACGCTCTCTGTCACCCAGAGCCGCTTGCAGGAGACCCTACGAGAGCGTGACCAGCTCCAGAGGCAACTCAACTCAGCCCTCCCACAGGTAAGGATCTGGCCCTGGGATGAGCAGGGGCCTTCACTGAGGCATACGAGGGTGATAGGCCACTCGGATGTGATTTTTAGCTCATGCCTTTAGGAAGGTCGGCTTGGTGTGATAGCAGTGATGCTGCCGGGCGTATGCACCTCATGCCAATGGTAAAAGCCATAGGTTCTCCCAGGCCAAGCCACAACCAGCTGGAACGTCTCCCCTTCTCCTCTGTACCCCTCGTTGGTCTGCAAGTGTGTGTGGGGAAGTGTGGGAGTGTAATCCCCTCTCTTGTGCAGGGGAATGGGTATGAGGAAGATGCAAAACCTTCCTGAGGACACCCCAGGGTGACGGGGAGGCAGACGCAGAGCCCACACTCACCCATTAGCACCCAGGAGTGCTTAGGGGGCAGACAACACATTTCGGGTAGCAGATCTGGCTTGGTGCCTCCAGCCAGCTCTCTGGGAGGTCAGGCAGTCCTTGGTTTCATGAGTCCCCACTTGGGCACTTACAGGTCCCTGAATTGGGACATTAACCACATTCCTTCCCCGCTGCTGGAGGGAAGCCTCTGCTCCCTGCCCCTTCCCTTGCCAGGAGGGATCCTTTCCATCAGCCCCATCACCCAGTGGGGCGATGGGACTTTCTTTGTCTCTAGCTTGGTCCTGAGAGGGGATGCTGGAGGCAGAGCTGGGTGTGGTGTGGATTGGGACATCGCAATGGGCCCATTTGTTCCCTGAGCCAGAGTAGCCGGGCAGTGGTCAGGGAGGCTGCCAGAGGTCTGTGCTGAGCAAGCAGCCCAGGGCATGGGGAAATCGGGGCTTGCCATGGCTCCGCTGGGGTTTCTGGCTCTGCCAAGAGCCTGGTGTTGCTCTGCTCCCGGCTCCTCCACCTGCAGGACCCACTCCAGGTACTTCAGAGACCTGGACTTGAGCTCAGCCTCCACAAAGATGCTCAGGCCAGAAGAGGATGGGGTGGATCAGCATCGCAGGGCTGCACAAGGTAGAAACAAGCTGCCCACCTTCCCTGTGGGGTCTTGTGGGGCAGCACACAGCATCCCAGGGCCCAGGCTTGGGGGAAGCAGGATACAGGGGGCTTTTGCACCACTCTGTTGTGGCTGTGATGTGGGGAGAGCCAGCGAGGAGCCAGCAGCCAGGGGAAGCCCTGATTTCCCCATGCCCTGGGCTGCTTGCTCAACACAGACCTCTGGCAGCCCCCCTTCTCTTTATCTAGTGAGGATATATCCAGTGTAGCCCTATATCTAGTACAAAATTTAGATTAGATCCTCCTGTCTTACCTGGGTGCTGGGGTTTGGGGCACCGTAGGGAGATGGAAAATAACTGATGGATCAAAACTGGTGGCACAAGCCAGGACAGAGCTTGGTCTGGTGGCCGTCTGGCTCTTGGCATCCCTCCTCTACTCTGAAGAGGGGAAAGCAGCTCAGGAGGGAGGCAGCCCATGTCCCCATCCACAGAGCGGGGCTGGTCCTGACTCTGCCCGGGCTGCTGAAAGCAAAACGCCTGACAGTGCTTCCCCGCGAGCTCCTGGGGTCCCCGTGGGTGAGTTGCTCTCTGCCCCTAGAGATGCACTGAGATGTGCCCAGGTGTTGGATGCAGGCAGGGCCACCACCATCCCCTCCCGCGTGCCGGGGCCTCGCGGCCCCTCCGCTCCCAGCTCCCCAGCCAGCGTGCGCCAGAGAGAGCAAGCCAGGTCACCCTGAGCGCGCCACCCGCCCCGCCACAGCCGCCTCGGATTAAGGGACCGCATGGATTTAGTCTCTGCTCCTGCTCCAATAAAGGGTCCTCGGTGCCTCGGCACGGGCGGCGTGCAGACCGAGCAAACTGGGTCAGCGCGAAGGGACTCGGTGGCAGCACCAGCACCCAGGAGCCCGCTGGCTGCCCCGCTCCAGCCAGGGCTGCCTCCAGCTCCTTGCACCACGGCGAGGGATGTGATTAGGGTGGGCAACAGATGGGGAATTTCCTTGTGCTCCCGCTGCCTCCTGCTGCCCTGCCTGTCCCTGCGTGGGCAGGGGGGCTCTGCGCCCGGGCACAGCGGCCCCCGGTGCCCACTGTGCCGCTCGCCCTTGGGGCTGCACCGGCCGCCCTCATGGGAGATGAGGGCTCAGCATGAACGCGGGGAGCAAACCCAAAGGTGTTCACCTGCCCAATGGGATTAATCCCAGCATGTGCATGTACCAGGTAAGCGGGACGCGGCGGGTCTCTTCCCTGGGGTGCTGCCTGGGGGCTTTCTGTGGGTCCATCCCATCCTCTTCCTCCTTCTCTGTGAGCTCTTTTGCCCAAGAACTTATTGCATTGCATCAGACCCCATTGGGACAGGATTCAAGCTGGATTGCTTGAAGAAACTCTTTTTTGGGGGCAGGGTTGGGCACCCTACCTTGGTGGCTAGCCACAAGGCTGACAGCCCTTCCCCAGTGCCACTGTGCAGAGAACGTGCTGCCCAGGGAGGACTGGGTGGATGGGGCTGGGGGTCAGGGCACCCCGCATCCGTTCAGGGCACAGTAGCAGCTGGCTGCTGCTGTGTTGGCACCGGATCCAGAGTACCGCAGAGCTGTCGATGGGACAGGCAGGGAATGTGTGTGCCTGGGGCGAACCCCGGCATGGGGCAGGCAGGGACGCTCCAGGGATGCTCCAGCGATGCTCCAGGGATGCTCCTGGCTGTAGCTCTTGTTCCCCCTTGCTTGTGTGGGGCTTGGCTGCCACATGGCTGAGCCATCCCCCCGCTAATCCATGGGGACATCCCTCAGCCCCCAAAAGGCAGAACTCCAGGGCGATTTCCTAGGGAAACTAAGCTGCCTTAATGCTTCTTACATGATTTATTTATTCATGTGGGAGCGCTGAACTCAACTTAATCGGGCTGAAAGCTCTCGGCTCCAATCCCTCTGCCCTCCCTGCTTGCGCAGGGGGTGCGTGGCCAAGGACCAAGCCCTGGCCAGGGTCTGGGTGCCCTCAGCAGCCCCCCCCGGACCCTGGCATGGCTGCCAGCTCCCTCCTGCCTGGCTGCTCAGCACAGCAACCCCTCTGCTCTCCTGGGTGTAGGTGCCACCTGGGGGTGGGACGTGCAGGGCTCCAGGTGTATCTAAATGGGTTCCTGGTGTGTGGTCCATGTCCCCTAGCTGTATCAGGGGGAGAACAGGCTCCCAGATTTCACAGGGGCTGCTGTGCTGAGGGCTACTGATGGTCTCTGAAACCTCCTGCAGTTCTTCCTTCCATGCCCTGCTCTGCTGCGCCTTCGCTGCCTCTTGGGACTGCCTCGGGAGCAGAGAGCTGGGGTTTTTGGGGTGGGCAGACCCTCTAAGACTCCCCAGGCTCCCTGGAGGTCCTGCAGGAGCTGGGGAGGGTCCTAGCATCAAATGATCACCCCAAAGTCCTCCCCTTTAACTTAAAAATATATCTAGAGTTAACACTTGCAAAAAGCAGCATGAAAATAGGAACCCAAGCTGGGGGAAAACACCCACTGGGTGGGACCTTTAAGGTGTCTCAGAATTTTGGGGAAAGATGGAGGGATCTGGTAGCTCAGCACTGAACCCTTGGAGCTGGCCACCCTCCCACAAGACCAGGGTGCTGAGATGTTGGATTCCTGCTTGCTCGGCTGCACGATGCTCCTCCCTGAGCAATCCTGGCTGGAAATACAGATCATGATCCTGTGTTGAGAGGGGAGGACACCAGGTCCCCACAGAGTCACGGTGCTGTGGCCAGGAGGTCCAGGATGTGCCACTGCGCTGCTCGGTGCTGGGAGCAGGTGATGGTCAAAGCCCTGGGTTTACCTGGCAGGATTTAATCTTTGTAATCCCATGCTACGCACTGCTGGGGTTGTGTTTATCCCTTTGACTGTGACTTAGGGCTTTCTCATAATGCTGCGCTGCTCCCGGAGGAAAAACCAAGGTGATGGGTCTGCCAACTCCCAGCAGGGACAGATGGACGGACAGGGCTCCATCCCTTGTGTGCCGAGTCAGCAGTGCTGGTTTCCTGGTGCAGGCATCCTTCCCATATCACCCTGCATCCCACCTGTGGCCCATCAGGAGCAATCACTCCAATTAGGGGCTTTAAAATGCCATTAATCCCACAGCTGGAGCCAGTTTGTTCCTGAGGCTCAGGTGTGTTGGAGCAGCGGCCGCACTCCTGCCGCAAACAGGGGAATTTTGCTCACTTTGGTGCAATCTCACTGCATCCCTGCCTGTGCTGCAGACAGCACGGGGAAAGGCAGAAGATGGCTCTGGGCTGAGGACTTTTGCATTTCAGCTTTTTCATGCTACAAGCCTTCTTCCCCGAGCTTCCTAAGCCTCTCCTTGCTTTCCCAGCCGTCTCCATGTAGCTGGTTTCTGGCCTCCCTCCAGCTCTTCCTTGTGCCTTCCCCATTGACGCAGCCAAGGGGGAAGACCCTGAACCCCAAACATGCCTGGCACTGACCAAAGATCCAAGCCCCGAGCCACAATGCCCCATTTCAATACATTTTGTGGGTCTCCGGGTCTCCCTTCCTACTCTGACAGTGAAAATAGCACCCATCCACCCTGCTCCCTCCTGCTCTGGGGCTTGGGGCTGAGCCCAGCCAGTCACGCTTTGCGTGGTTTGGTTTTAATCCAAATTAGCCAAATTCCCAGGCTGCTGGGCTTCCCGCAGGGCTCGCGAGGACTCCCGGGGCTGTGTCCTTTGAGGATCAGGCACCTCTCCTTCACTTTCTAATCCATTTATAGGTGTCTCTGCTTAGTTTGAGAGCTTATCGGAGCCAGGGGCAGGCGCCTCTGCATGTCCTGGAAGACTCCTGGCTGTGGCCAGGGCAGAGGAAAATCACCTGGATCCTCTTCATCATGCCCTCACTGGGCTTGGGGCAATGGCATCCCTGCAGACAGGGGTGAAAGCATCGCTCCACAGTCTGACACTGCAGTCAGGAGCTGGGGACAGCTTGTCCTCATGGACACCAAACTCGCCTGGTGCCCACCAGCAGCCCAGAAGCAGGGTGGTGATGCTAGGGCGGACGTCTGGCACAGCCGGGGCTGATGGAGGTAGCTACAGGCAGGCGCTGCAGAGATTTATTCCTATTTTTTTATTCCCAAGGCATCAAAATCAGGCTTGCAAATGCCGCCAGCCCTGTGTACTCAGCTAACCCCTGCTGCTCTCCTGTCTCACTGCAGGGGTGTTGCTGGTTTTGGTGGTAAATGCTCCTTTTTGCTGCCTTTCTCCGAGGAAGGGCAGTTATCGTGGTCTCCTTTGTTTGCCAGGGGATGCTCCCAGCCTGGCAGCCTTGCTGGGGCGCAGAGCACAGGATCCAGGCAGCCGTTCCTGGGGGGGTGGAGAGCTTGGAGAGGAGCACACCGATGGGATGGGGTCGGGCAGGAGCTTTGTGCTGTGCCCGGAGTGGAGCCACCACCATGTTCTGACCCCCTGACCCGTGGATTGCATCGCGCTGGCCGGGGGGGGGGGCGGTTTGCCTGTCTCTCTCTAGTGGATTTTCTCTCTCTTTTAATCTCCTTGCCTTTCGGGATGAAAGCCTGATTGCGGGTGCAGTCTGTATAGCTTGGCCAGCCGGGGCGAGCCAGGCAGGCAATGCAGGGTGAGGATGGCTGAGCGCTGGCATCGCCGTCCCCAGCGTGGCATCCCTCTTCCCTTGCTGCCTCCGGGGCCTTGTCCCATCTGTCCTGTGCTGCACGTAGCCCCATTCACCCCAGGGGGAGAGCAGCCACGTCGGCAGCCCCGGCTTCTCCTGCCAGCCATGGGGCAGAGCAAGAGCTTTCCACCCTTTGCAGATCTGGGGATTTTGGATGCACAGGGTCCCTGCCCTGGTGCTGGGAGAGAGCCCACAGGCAATGTGTCAGCCACTGTTACAGCTTGGGCTGCTGAAAGACATTCCCAGGGCCATCGTGGCTGTGAGGATGCTTTTGCTGAGCTCCTTAAGCCTTGCTGCCTGTCTCCTGGCAGGAGAGGGACCGGGGGAGTGACATATCCCTAAATCTGAAGCAGCCAGCGGTGCACAGGCACCTGATCTGGCACCTCTCACTGCCACTCTCGCACGCTTTCCATTCACCGGCATTCCCAGCCCCCATATAATCCACGGGGATGCTCGCGAGCTGCTCACTCCTGCGCGCAAGCGCTTGCATAACCCAGCGGTGCGCACGCACATGCGTGTGCCGCCGGGCTGTGCCGAGCCGAAATCCCCACCGGCTGGGAGGGCACGGCTCTGGGAAGGGCAATCTCCTGGGGGAACCAGCTCTGCAGGGGGGTTCACTGTGCTTTGGGGGGCTGTGGGATGGTCCAAGAGCAAGCGTGGGGTGGTGCTGGAAGGGCTGGGAGGAGAGGGGGACAAATGATAGGGACAGGGATGAGCCCAGGGCTGGAGTGGTCCCTGGGGAAGCGATGGAGCAGGAGTGGGGCTGGAAAGGAGCCAGGGGACTCAGGCCCTGGGCGATGCTGGGGCGAGGATGTCGGGTGGCAGCAGCCCTGAGGCACAGTGATGGGCAGAGCAGCAGCTACGGCTGGGGCAACGACGGACTTTGACCACTGCAATTGCTCTTTCCCTCATTGCGGCATGCTTGGGTCCTGTCCCACGGTGGGGTCTCAGCATCACCAGTGACACCACCAACCCCACCAACCCCAGGCTAAAAACCACACCAGTGCAAGCAGTTTGGGCTGGGAAGGGAGAGGGAAAAATCTAGCTGGGACAAACAGAGATTAAAAAGCTCTCGTGTTCTCAGAGGGATGTCAGCTGTTGCAAGAGGTTTCACTTTGAGCTGAGCAGAGCATTTGATTCAACCTAAGCCTCAACGTTTTGCTTCAGTTTGAAGGGTTTTTTTCTTTGTTTAACTTGAAAATTAAAGTGAAAGAGAATTTCACGCTGTAAAAACAGCTCTCAGCCCCCAGTCGAAATTTGGTTTGTTAATGCTCAATCAAATCCTTCTCAGCTTCTTCTGAAACCCTTTATCCTTTTTAAGTTCTTCTCAACAACACTGTGAAACTGGTGTGAATTCATGAAGTGTTTCTGCATTTGCATTTTTAACCCCAAAAAATCCCAGCTGCAAAACGTCGCTTAATCTTGGCACCACTTGGCGACTGAAAGAGCAACTGGGAGCAATGGGAGAGTGCTCCTAGGCTAACCCAGGTGTTTAGTTTTCCTTTTCCAAGGGAAAATGAACTCACCAGCATCCTAGGAACTTCATAGCAGGTTTCCTTTCCCCTCCGACACAGTCGCAAGGATGATTGCTGTTTCTGAGGAGCCCATCGTGTCCCAAAGGATGTTGCAGCTTTGCAGGTCTGCTCTGGCATCGCGCTGTGCACAGCTCTTCCTTACTGGCTGTCACCTCCCTGGAGGGAGCGGTGACTGGAGCAGGGACTGGTGGCCCCTACCACATCTCCTGCTGTGCCCCATCTCTCTCAGCTGGGATTCGGGGCTTGGGGATGCCCCACAAGAAGCTCACGGGGGGGCCCCACATGCTGACTGGGGCAGATCTTACTCTTTCCTTTGGAAGGAGATCTTGGATGATGCCAGGTCCTGAGGCCATGGCAGAGGCTGGCTTGGGGACAGGGGACCCATCCTGGCCTGCTGTGGCTTTGTGGCGAGTTTTAGCCTGATGGGATGCTCCAAGGTGGGTGCTCTGCTGGGTTGCATCAAGGGTACGGTGGGGACAGGAGCATGCTGGTGGCCTTGACTGGGATGCTTTAAATGCCATTGAGCACCTCTGGAGCTGTAGAACAGTTTCTTGTGTCATTGGACATCAAACCAAATGGACAAATATTGGGATGCTGCGTTCTCCCTTGCCCAGAGCACTTAAGGAAGCCAGGAATAGAATCACATAATTGTTTAGGTTGGAAAAGCCCTTTAAGATCATCAAGCCCAACCATTCCCCTAACCCTGCCATCCCACCACTAAACCCAGTCCCTAAGCACCTCATCTGCCCAGCTTTTGAATACCTCCAAGATCACCTCCCAGCCTGGCTGTGCTTCTCCACCAATTTCTCAATGTTCCCCTTGGTGCCCCCATCTCTCACTGTTTGGGTTTGGATGGGAAATGCTCTGTGCTGGAGGTCCTGGCAGTGGGGCCGGGACGCTGGCTCCGTCTCCATCCCATGCTCCCTGCTCACGGCCGTGCCCTGATTTCTGCAGGAGTTTGCAACACTGACGCGGGAGCTCAGTGCGTGCCGGGAGCAGCTCCTGGAGAGGGAAGAGGAGATCTCGGAGCTGAAAGCCGAGCGCAATAACACCCGGGTAAGCATACCAAACCTGCTGTCTGGCTTTCGGTCCTCAGAAATGTGGGACACTGCAGGCTGCTGGGCCGATATCGGCATCGCCAGCCCCCAGGGTGGTGAGAGCCTCATGCTTGCCCTTTTGCAGCTCTTGCTGGAGCACCTGGAGTGCCTGGTGTCGAGGCATGAGCGGTCCCTGAGGATGACCGTGGTCAAGCGTCAGGCCCAGTCGCCGTCCGGGGTTTCCAGTGAGGTGGAGGTGCTCAAGGCACTCAAGTCACTCTTTGAGCATCACAAGGCGCTAGATGAAAAGGTGAGACAGGCTGCTGGGACCTCTTCCGGCTCGCTCCATGAGTGTCCCCTGCTCAGAGCTGACCTTCTCCCAACCCTCCTCCTCCCTCCCGCTGGATGCCATTTTTTGTTGTTAAGCTGGGTGGTGACACGGGGTCTCTCAGAAGGAAGGTCTTGGATATCCAAAAGCTGCAGCACCCTCATTTTAGGAGCTGGTGGGGCTATGGAGTGGATGCTGTGGGTCTGAGGCTGTTGGGGATGGGGAACTTGCTTCCCCAGGTCACTCACGTGGTGGTGGTGAGTGCTGGCATTTGGCACCCTGGTTCAGTCTTTGCGTTAGAACTCTGATGGTTCCTCCTGATTCATTTGCCTCAAGCATCTCCTTGCTCTGCTAAAAAAATGTCTTCAAGCTGTCCTGGCCCTAGGTTTGTCAGCTTGGCCCAGCCTGTTCCTCTCCCAACATGTTTTTGCTCTCCTAGGCAATGGGCTGGAGCATCCCTGAGCCTGTGCCCTGGCCATGAATCCACCTGAGCCTTGCTGTCAGCCAGAAGAAAGGGGCTGGGAGCTTGTCTAGATCTCAGGCACTCTTGTGACAGATAAATAATGGCCTTTCCCATTATCTTACATGACTACAGGTCAGGGAACGCTTGCGAGCAGCCTTAGAGCGAGTGGCAACCTTGGAGGAGCAGCTGGTAGATGCCCATCGGCAGGTAAGAGGTATTTGGGCAGCCTACCCTGTGCCCTCGCTGGGGCACCCGCTGGGCTGGGACTGCTCTGTGTCAATTTGTGATTTCACGCTGAGTTTGCTGAAATACAACCCTCAAATGATGGTGCAGATCAGAGAAATGGCATTTGGACATTTTTAATAGAAGGCTTTTATTCTAAAATTGCTGTTTACATGAAGGATTGTCTGTATTTAAAGAAACCTTGCAAGTGTCCTGGAAACATTTGCCTTGCGGGCAAGGCTTCCTCTGTTTTGCTGTCTGGTGTTCATTTCACTGACAAAAGCAACCTGAACTTGAATCATTTCAGGGGGCTGAGAATGATTTGGGGTTTTCCCTGCCTGAGCAGTGACCCAAACCTTGCTTCTCCGAACACCTCATCTTGCATCCCCCACCTCCTTCCTTGCTCGGGCCCTGGCGTGGGGACTGTCCCCAACATCTAACCCATTTCATCTTGGAGAGATGGAAACCCTGGTTTCCTTCCTGAAGTTTGTGCCCAGCCACCACTGCCAAAAGGAAAGAGCCATCCTTA
This sequence comes from Gorsachius magnificus, assembly GCA_034008185.1. Lineage (NCBI taxonomy): Eukaryota > Metazoa > Chordata > Aves > Pelecaniformes > Ardeidae > Gorsachius > Gorsachius magnificus. The sequence continues at coordinate 1,245,382 of CM067099.1, forward strand.
TAGCCTCTGCCTGGTCGAATGTTGCTCTTACTTCGAGCTCCCAGGCTGTGTGTCATGGTGCTTCCCCAGGCTCAGTGGGGAGGCATCCAGTGCCTGGCTTTCGTCACCTTGCCAGGGACCTTTCCCCATCCTCCCTCAGCAGAGCAGGGTGTGATGTTGGTGTTCATCCCCTGCTCCTGCTGGCTGCGTCTGCACCGGGTTTGGAGTCTGCCTGCCTGCAAACGAGTGAAATGAGCTGGGGGGGAGTCCTGGGCTGCAGGTCTCAGGTCCGCGAGGGCTCACCAGGAAAACCTCACTGCTGGAGCTCAGGCCTGTAGCAAGCACCGCTGTGTTCATGCAAGACGTGGCTTCATCCTCCATCAGTGCTGAGCCTTCACAGCATCTCTGCCCTCCCCTCTCTTCCCCACCCTATCCCTCCTATTTCCCCCCAGCCATAGGCACTAGCTGAATATGATGGTGGAGGAAGCCAGCGGGAAGCCAGTTGCAGACCTGAGTGCACCAGGGGCTGGCCTCACCCGTGGCCAGACCAGCTGGTCTCATCTGCTTTCTCTCATTAATTAAGGCCTGTTGTCATGCAGGTGGCAGCTCTGCAGCAAGGCACCACGCGGGAGGCCCCGGTGGGTGAGCGAGATGAGAGGGAACCCAAGGAGCCAGCGCAGAAGCTTCCCTGGAAGGTGAGAGCCCGAAAAGCCCTGCTCTGACCATGCTCACATTGTTTCTCCAACCCCCTTGTCACTGGCTCCAGGGTGCTAAAACTTTTTTCCCTCTCCCATGGGTCCAGCCCCCTGGGAAATGCCCTTTCTGGTGGATACAGGCCATTTCTGAACAGAGGGGAATTTGTGCTCCCACTCAGATGCTCCTAGGGGCTCTGCTTCCCAGAGACGATCTGGGAAGCCCTCAGCATCCCTATTCCATCGTGCCTGTGAGAAGCCACATCCTTGGCTAACGAAGACTGCTGATGGGGGTCCCAGAGCCCCAGGTCTCCCCTCCCTACCACCTTGCTGGGTCCCTGCAGGGCCATGTTTCCCCATTGCATAGCCACAGGCAATGCCAGCCCATGCTTTGGGGCAGCCTGGCATCCACCTCCCTCTCTGCTGCCTTGCAGCGGCTCTCCAATGGCTCCGTCCACCCAGATGATGAGGCAGGGCGGGTGGTGGAGCTGCAGGAGCTCCTGGAGAAGCAGAATTTCGAAGTGGTCCAGGCCAAGGAGCGCATCTCTGCATTGGCTGCCAGCGTCGCCGAGCTGGAGGAGGATCTGGGCACCGCCAGGAAGGATCTGATTAAATCGGAGGAGATGAGCAGCAAGTACCAGAGGGACCTCCGAGAGGTTAGAGACTCCCCTCTCATGCTGCCAAGCCTGTTGCAGTTGCAGAGGCATTCACAGCAGCTTCCACATGCTCTGGGCTGGGAAGGGATTTTAATCCCTGTTGTATGCAGGGTGAAGGCCAGCATTCCCCAAAAGAGGCCGCTGCCCTTGGGAGACTGTCCCCAAGTCCATCAGCAGGACTTCCCTGAGGTTATAAGCAGACACCAAGATGCCCAGGTGTGCTGCAGACCCGGGGCAGTGAGTTGTGTCCATGCTAAAAGGTTTTTCTGTGATTGCCTGACTCTCCCTTTATTGCTCTCCCACCCTGCTGTGCCTCATTCCTGTGCAGGGCAGGGTTTTCATTGCATGCTTGGACTTGGGTATGTCCCAGGCTCACAGGAGCTGCGTGTCCCAGTGGTTCCCATATGAGTGGTCACAGATCAGGATGTGACAACCCTACTGCTTCCCCAGGCCCTGGCTCAGAAAGAGGACATGGAGGAGAGGATCACCACGCTGGAGAAACGCTACCTGGCAGCCCAGCGAGAAGCCACCTCCATCCATGACCTCAACGACAAGCTGGAAAGCGAGTTGGCCAACAAGGAGTCCTTGCACCGCCAGGTACCAAAGCTTGGACCCAAAGGCTCCCACTGCCCTGGGGACTTGGGAGGGAGAAGGAGGTGCTGGGGATGGGACAGGCAGGCAAGCCCCAGCACCAGGCACCCATCCTGCTCTGTCCCACCTGCAGGAGCTGCTGGAGCTGGCAGAGCAGAAGCTGCAGCAGACGATGCGGAAGGCGGAGACGCTGCCCGAGGTGGAAGCGGAGCTGGCCCAGCGCATTGCCGCGCTCACCAAGGCAAGTGTGCAGGGTGATCAGGGACCAGAGCCAGAACGGAGTGCAGGAACCAGAGGAAGAGGCAGACCTGGCCACCCCATGCTGCGATGGAGTCCCTGGCAGGCCCAGGGCACCCTGCTCTCATTCCCAGCCTCTCAGCTTCGCTGCCCTCTGCCTCTCCTGTGGCTGCAGGGACAATGCATGGTTTTTAAAGCTCCTGATCTGTCCTGCATGTGCAGGGTTTGCTCCCTTCCCTCAGCTCCTTTCCCCAAGGCAGAGATGGCCCTTCGATCTGAGTGGCCTTCAGCTTGTGCTAGGACCCCTCTGGGATGAGGAGGAAGATGAAGGACCCAGACTGCATCTGGGAGGGTGTAGGCCTGGAGGGAGGTGTGGATGCAGCCAGCCCTGCCCTTCCCGGGTGCTGGAACGGGTGCCAAGTCACTCACAGAGCACCTCCATCCCCCATCACCGTGCTAGCAGGGCTGGTTTGGGCTCACAGCACACCAAACCATGGTGGGGATGCAGGCGGCAGGAGGGACCACCGCATCCCAGGGAAGGATGTGGATGCAGGGACAGGGATGGAGGGGGGGAGGGAGGGATGCAGGAGGGCCTGCATGGTTTTGGGGAACAGCATCCAAGAGCGCTGCTCTGCTTTTCCCAGGCAGAAGAGAGGCATGGGAGCATCGAGGAGCACCTCCGGCAGCTGGAGAGTCAGCTGGAGGAGAAGAACCAGGAGCTGGCCAGGGTAAGCAGTGCGCAGCGTGGACAAGGGAGTCCTTGCGGGTCCTGATCCAGCCTTGGCTCCCCCTTGCCCACGGCAGTTGGGTACCTGGGCACACCACAGAGGGCTGGCTTGCTGGTGTCTCTGAAGCAGGATGGGGAAAGGAGACTGATTAATCCTTTCCCATCCAGGAACTCTTAAACTAAAGCCACCCAGGAGCTCATGAGATTCTCTGCTGTCATTTCCCCTCTCCCAGGCATCCAAGTCTTGCTGTTGGTGTGCCGCATCCACTCCTCTCCCAGCATTACCCCCTGGGTCAAGCTGGGACCCCAAATTCAGGGTGGAGGGGGAAGCTCCAGCTGCAGTTCCCCCCAGCCTGGATCAGCAGCAGGGCAAGACCGATGGGTGCTGGGAGCAAAGGGTGTTGCCCCTCAGGAAGACAGGGAGGCCGAGCTGATGTGTCCCAGGAAGCACAATCCCTGCTGTGCTCCTTAGCCAGCAGCTGGGCTGCCCACCCAGGAGGTTGTGATGCCCATTTCTTGGGTCACCCAGGTGGTATTACAGCGTGTGCCCCTGGGGAAGCCCCTGGTTGTTTTGGCCTAGGGCAGAGATTTGGAGACACCTTTGCAAATCCAGAGGATCGGCCCCCATTGGGGTCTGGAATGTGCCCCCAGCGTGGCTTTCCTGGCAGATACATAGGTCAGACTTTCCTGAGGGTCAGGCAGGCAGGATCTCTTTGGATCCTGTCTTCTCTCCCTCATCATCCCTGGCTGGGAAATGGCAGAGACCAGCAGAGCCCCAGCGGAGGGTCCGATCTGTGCTGTAAGGGGTGAATTTGCCCCCAAAAGCTGGGCCTGGTAGATCAGCTCTAACACCACCAGTGGGCATGGGGTGGCAGGAGGGCACTGAGCCCCTCATGGCAGGAGGAGCAGATCCGCTGGATCTGATGTGACCGGTTGCTGTTTGCCGTGGCAGGCCCGCCAGCGGGAGAAAATGAACGAGGAGCACAACAAGCGGCTCTCAGACACCGTGGACCGTCTGCTGAGCGAGTCCAACGAGCGGCTGCAGCTGCACCTGAAGGAGAGGATGGCGGCCTTGGAGGAGAAGGTACTGGCTGAGGGGCACGGGGTCCTCTGGGGGACTGGTGGGGGGTTGAGGGGTCTGCAGCCCCTCCGGCACAGAGCCTTGGCCAGCCACAGGCCAGGGGTTTGGCAGTACCTGTGGAGGGATGGAGAAATGCTCACATGCAGGATACCAGCCAGGCGCTGGGGCTGGTGGGGGTGCAGGGAAGCGTGCTCTGCATCGTACCCTCGCCTCCAGCCAGCCCTCGCCTGGGGAGACGCACTTCCCACCGCCTTTCACCTCTGACAGCAGCAGGATTTGTCCTGCTCCATTCCCTCGCTTCCCTGTGTCTCTTCTGGCGCAGCCGTGACTGCAGCCTGTGCCCAGCTGTCGGAGCAAAACCCTACTGCATTTTGCAGGAGAAAATGCAGCGTTCATTCCCTCCCACCTGCCCATCCCCTCCACATGCTGCCTCGAAACCTTCCTGCCCCTGAAGCCCAGACTGATTTGCCTTCTCCGAGCCAGGGCAGGGTCCATGAGCAGCCGCCCAGCTCCCACCCCGCTCCTCCTGGGGCACTGGGCTTTCCTTTGAGGAGCCAGCTGGAGCTGCTGCTGCCCCAGCATGATTGCAATTAGCTGGGAGAGAAGGTCGCTCAGAGCAAGGATTAACCTCGCAATGCCAACGTGAGGTCAGCCCTTCATAATTCACCTCTGTTGGGGTTCCTGCAGGGACCAAGGTCCCCTAAGCAAGTCAGAGCACAGCGGGGTTGCATCCCCCTGCTGATCCCTTCAGGACCAGGTCTGTCTCCCTGCTGCTCTGCACCTCCTGTCCTCAACCAGACCTGGTTGTGCCAGCATCCCCAGTTGTTCAACAGATGTCTGAGTGGCTCTGGATAAAAAGCAGGACCCAACACATGGGGCTGAGTCCAAATTCCCATCCCAGCAAGCAACAGGGACCAGAGCAGTAGCACCTTGCAAAGGGGCATTGTCTGCTCCACCAGCCTGCTGCAGCACCAGCTCACCCAGAGAGTTTCTCCAGGTCTTCCATGGGCAAAAACGATGCTATTTGGCTGCCAGCACCTGCCAAAAAAGAGCATGAGGTCAGGCTGTTGCAAATGCATCTTCTTTTCCCCTGCCTATTCCCTAGCTTAGATGTAGGGGACATTTTTGTCCTTGATACAGCTGCTCGAGGAGTTGATCTCCTCTCAGACACATTTCCTAATCTTCAAGCCCTGCCCATCAAATCTCTAATCGCCGCTTGCCCTCCGTGGCCATGCCCCGGCCCCAGTGTGGGACAGGAGTTGAGCTACGGCAGCCCTGCTTAAGGAGCAGGAGGGTTGCAGAGAAGACCGGTTCCCAGGCAGGTAGGTGAGGAACAGGTCAGGGAGTGCCTGGCGTCCGTCATACCGTCCACGCAGCAATTCCATGCTGCCCATTCCTGGGAGGCCACGTGGCCGTTTTCTAAACGGTCTCTCTTTTTCTTTCCTGTTTTTGTTCCCTTTTCTTTTGTTTTGTTTTTCAAAGAACACATTGTTACAAGAGCTGGAAAATACCCAAAAGCAGATAGAGGAACACCAGCACGACAAGGTAAATGCTGCTGCAGGGAGCCTGCCCTAGTGACTGCGCTTCCTCACTCCTAATCCCCAGCTAGTGGCAGTCGCGCCTCTTAAAATACCCTAGTTTCGGAGGAGCTGGGATCCCAAAGCACCCAGCAGCAGGAGGCCACAAACTAACCCACGCAGTGGCTGGATGGAAGCTGCCACCCACCTCCCTGGAGACCCCCGGTTCGGTTCCCTAACAGGCACGTTCAGTCCCGTCTCCATATTTCTATCACGCTCATCCATCCCCGACCCCCTGCTGAGGACAACAGCGAAGCCGGGGTGGCTTCGCCCGCGTGTCTAGAGGAGGGTTTACCCCAGCGTTCCTTGGTGCAGCCTGGCTGTGAGGGGCAGTGGTGCTCGGGCAGCCACAGCCCCTTTGCCCCGGGGCTTTCTCGACCCCCTCACTCAAACTGGGGGAAAGATTTGCTCCATGCCCCCACCTTGCTGAAGGCCCCGTAGGTTTTTGCACTTCGCCTGCTCTCAGATAAAGCATCTAGGTAGGGTCTACAACGTGAATCCACTTTGGCCTGTGCTGGAAAGCTGGAGGATTGCAGCTTTTCGAAGCAACAGGAGCTTTTGGGATGTGCCCCATGTCTCATGCATGGTTAGGGGAATCGGGGGGCTGCTTTCCCCCTTGCCCAGGGCCTTCCTCTCCCAGATGGTCCCTGTCCACATGGCGAGGATGTGTGGGGACCGCTCACACCTCCCAGCTCAGCTCCAGGCAGAGGCAAAGCTCGAAGACTCGCATGACGCTGCCTGCATGTTGCCCACCCTGGTCCACCCTGTTTGCCCGCAGGACTGGATCCTGCTGTGCCTGGAGGATCCTGGCTCCCCTGCCTCCCTGCCCGCCCGAAGCCTCCCCCCTCACCTCTCCCGCAGGACAGCACAGCCACTTAGCGCAGGCACAGGCTCCCGATGGGGCTGGGGCTGGCAGCAGGAGGGACGGGGCAACATCAGATTTGGCTAGCGGGTCCCTCGCTGCCAGCCCTTTGCCACGTGCAGTCTGGAGCAAAACCAGAGCATCCCAGCGGGACTGATTTTCCTTCATCTCTCAAACCAGCATCGCTTCGAGCACGCACATGTCTGTCTGTCTGGCCTGTGATCACTTCCTCCCTTCGCGGCATCACCCCAGCATCGTCATTCACTGTCGCCTGCATGAGCTGTTTCTTTACCGATGTGTCAAAGGTGCTTTAAACCTGGGATGGGGCTTTTTAAAGGGAATATAAACCTGGAAATAGCTAAGGACACGGATTGCCCCAAACCTGGCTGCTCTTCAGAGCAAAACCAACCCCTGCCTGTCTCTTGTCTTGCCCTGAACAGCGGCGGTTGTCTGACGAGATCGACAAACTGAGGCTGGAAGTCGATCAGCTCAAGACCAGAAGTGGGACATTTGTGGAGACCGTGCATGCAAGGTAAGGGCTGCCTGCCAAAATGCCACCAGCCTGTGCACACCCTGCTTGCGTCCTGCACCCACGGCTTTGGGGGCATTTTTCTTGTGTCTCAAAATGCTGTTGGCATCAGGCATTTCTGGTTTCACCAAGCCTCAGTGTAGAGCTGCAGGGTGGTTCGTCGCAGCAGGGTTGGCTCCAGCCATGCTGTCCCTACCATGGATTTGTCCTGGGGTGGGACACAGACCACTGAGAATAGCCCAGGCCAACTGAGTAGCCCAAAATTTGCTCTTCTAAGGGCAAAAAATCACTGGGCATCACTTCTTTTTCTGCGCAAAGGGCTTCAGGCTTAATTTTCTATGGAGACTGTATGTTCACCAAAAGCCTTTCCCCCTGTGGTGTGCTGGGGATGGGCTGGTGGAGAAGGAGGAATCTCTTTTGAGGTGTTGCAGGCAAAGGAGGGTGAACCCCCCCCATTTCCCCCCCTCCTCTCTGCCATGGTCCTCCCACACCCTTTCATTTACAGTCAGCTGGGAGATGGGGAGGTCCCAGCCCAGAGCACCAGGAGGAAAGGCGAGTCCATCGGTTCTCAGCTTCCAGCACAATGAGAGCGGCCACCAGCAGGGAAAATTCCCCTCTCAGGGAGGCTGGAAAAGATGGGACAGAACTGGTGTAACCAGCTTCAAATCTGTCAGCAGCTGTGGCAGAGATGAAAAGGCCTGGAGGCCCTGTGTCTGTCAGGGGGAGAAGAAATGGGGAGAGCAAGGAAGGGCTTGTGAGGACGAAGGATAGCTGAGTGTCAGAGGAGTGTCTGGAGCATGAGTGGGACCTCTTTGTATGGGTCTGTAAGAACAGGATGAGCGATTTTTATTTTTTTTTTTAATTTCTTGGAGGAAAATTCAGCAGAAAGCTTGAGTTACAGAGGCCAGAATAATCCCCCAGCTGAAATGTCAGCTTTTGTCTAAGGTGCCTTTATCTGTTTTTAGCTCGGGAGCAGCTTGTCAGGGGCTCCACAGCTTAAATCCCCTTGAAACTTGGGCTGTGCCTTCGTCTGCAAACACCAAGCTGACGCCAAGCCAAGCTGCTCGTGTTAGCGGTTTTGTCTGGGCTTGGTAGGATGCTGGGGTGGGGACCCCAGGTCTGTATCTGCACTGGAAACCAGTCCTACCATGGTGGAAAAACCTTGATCTGTTCTGGACAACTGCTTTTGTCATCTTAAATCAAAAAAACCCTCATGCTTCCTATGGCAATGCATACAGGGAGCAATGACCCTGTGCTCCAGGAAGGTGCTTTGCTCAGCTGCGTGGTTGGGTCTTCAGGGTGAGGAGGAGCAACCAGGCAACATGGAGATACGCAACGAGTACCATGAGCAGCAAAAAGTGGCCTTGTGTCCAACAGCAACTGCTGCGTCGCTCTGCCTGGCATGGGGACCCGCTCCTGAGCACCAGCCCGAGCATGGAGGAGGAGGATGAAGTCCCAGCTGGTTTCTGCTGGGAGATGCCAAACAGCACTCGTGTCCCTGCACCGGCAAGATCTGTTTCAAATGGGATTTTATTCATCAGGGTTTCTTTTTTTCATGAAAATGTTGAAGAAAACATAAAAAGAAGGAGAAAAGCTCCCTGGCTGGCCCCAGTTCCGTGGGGATGGAGAAGACAGGCACAAGGCGTGCTGTACATTTAGGGAGGTGCAAGCTGTTCTCAAGAGGGAAGGACAGGAGGGGACTGTTCAGCCCACGGCTTCACCGCAGCCCCACCGCGTGGGGTGGTTTTGGCCAGAACTGGCTGGATGCTTCAGTGGGTTCTGCAGCCACAGGGGAGGCAGCAGCAGAGTAGGGCCCAGGGCCGAGCTTCCTACAGTCTGTGAGCACATCTCCAGGGCCAGTGCGCGGGAAACGGGGCGCCTTTTTGTGGAGCCTGTTTTTGCATCATTTCATACAGAGCTGGGGTGAGCATCCCGGAGTGGCCTCGTCCTCCTCCTCTGTCCCGAGCTAGTCCAGGCTGCGAGGGGAGCAGCCCGGGGACAGGGGCATCCATGCACAGAGCAATGTCTGCAACAGGGCTCTTTCTCCCCAGGTCCCACATGGGCAGCGCCACAGACCTGCGCTTCCCACTGAGTGCTGTGGTCCATGCCCCCACTGAGCCTTTCGGGACAGCCCCGGGCCTGCCTCGGGCGCAGAAGGGCCGATTCGCCGCCCGTCGAGAGGAGCCAGCCAAGGTAATCCATCTTCATACCATCATGGCGTCGGAGTTGGGGTTGGGGCCTCCTCTTGCCTTGCACGCTGCTCTCACCCTTCCCTGATCTGGGGACATGGGGCAATTTCCTTAACCTGGTGAGTGGATGGGGGTGACCTGGTAGGAAGGGTTTCCCCACTGGGGATGTGTTGGGGTGTGACTGCCATGTGGAGGCCGCCAGTTTGGCTTTTGGAGACACGGGGGTGCCGTGGGGGACCAATGGACCTTGTTCCCCCAGGACTGGGAGCAAGCCCAGGCAGGAAGCGTCCTGGCCACGGGGCCTCACGCCTTCGACAGTGATCCCGAGATCTCTGATGTGGACGAGGATGACCGCGAGACGCTCTTCAGCTCCATGGACGTGCTCTCCCCTGGTGGGCACTCGGACGCCCAGACATTGGCCATGATGCTCCAGGAGCAGCTGGATGCCATCAATGAAGAGATCAGGTAGTGACCATGGCCAAAACCCACCACTGCCTTGCTCTGAAATGGCTCCCGGGGGGCAAAAAACTGCCAGGAGGTGGGAGGAGGCTCTGATGCCCTAAAATTGAGGTCTTGGCCCAGCTTCAGCCAGGGAAATGGCTCCAGGACATCCAGCCACAGGGCTTTGTCCTTCCAGGACCTGGCTCCCTGTCCCTCAGCTGCACCAACGCTGGCTCACAGAATGGATCATTATTTAAAAAAAATGTCCCCCAGAAATATTAAAAGGAATTGTGGCATGTCTCAGCATTGGTTTATGTGGATCCCGATGGGTCTTGCCGCCATTGCTGGAGATCGGGTGCTTGAGTCACAGCACCCAAGATGCATTTCCCCAGGGTAGGGAGATCCCATGGCTGGGAGGTGTGAGATGACTCCCCAGAAAGCTGGGGTGCCAGGAGCCCTGAGCCCCACTGTTCCCCCAGGATGATCCAAGAGGAGAAGGAGTCCACCGAGCTCCGAGCAGAGGAGCTGGAGACCCGTGTCACAAGTGGCAGCATGGAGGGCCTCAACCTCACCCAGCTCTGCAAAAGGGCTTCCATCCCCACCTCGCTGACAGCCCTGTCCCTGGCCAGCTCGTCCCCACCGCTCAGCGGCCGCTCCACCCCAAAGCTCTCCTCCCGCAGCGCCGCGCAGGACCTCGACCGCATGGGGATCATGACGTTGGTGAGAAGGAGCACGGGGCAGGTGGGGGAGTGGACTGGGGGGGTGTGGCTGCCTGGGGTGGGAGTGATGCCCCGGCATCCGTACGGGTGTGTGGGAGGGTGATGTGGAATGGGGTGCCCGTTTTTGCTGTCTGCCAGCCTGGCACGCCTGGCCCTGGGGCTCCTCTGCGCGGGGGTTCTCCATTAACTGCCCCCCTTTCTGTGTCTCTCTCGCTTTCCCCCTTGCAATCAGCCCAGCGACTTGAGGAAGCACCGGAGGAAACTGCTAGTGAGTGGCTCCCATCCCGTTGGGTTTTGTCCAAGCCCCTTTTCCAGCCTGCTCCTGGCTTTGTCCACACCAGGTCAGGGTGCAGCAGGCGCGGGATGGAGCTGGGGACCCCAGGGATTCAGCAGGAGGATCATTGGGATCCCGTAAGGTGCTTGGAGATGTGCCAGCTTGGCAGCCTGGGGGGTGTGGCAGGACATGGAGAGGTTCAGAAAGCCACTGGGTCCTCAAACATTGTGTGTCCCCACTGGCGACAGGGTGTCTTTGGGACATTCCCATCTGTGCTCCTCAGAGCCCTCTGCTGAGGGCCAGCAGCTTCTGTCCCCACACCCTCACCTGGACCATGGGGCTGCATCCTCTCTCCTCCCTATTCCCAGGATCTTGGCCATACGGCCACATCCTCCCCATCTGCTTGGGCATCTCGAGCCATTGCCAGAGCTCTAGTGCAGGCCAATCCTGGAGCGTGGCAAAGCCTCAGGGCCCTGGTGGCTCTTTTGGCCATGCCTCCATGGAGCAAGAGAGAGGCAGGCAGCAGGGCAAGGATGGAGCTGGGCTTCGGCTGCCCAGGCTCATGGCTTCCCTGTTTGTTCAGTCGCCTGCAGCTCGGGATGAAAGCCGAGAGGATAAAACTACCATCAAATGCGAGACGTCCCCCCCATCCTCACCCAGGACATTGCGGCTGGAGAAGCTGGGCCACCCTGCACTAAGTCAGGAGGATGGGAAGAGGTACGTGGAGCACCCTTTGGATCTCACACCAGCGCCTGCTCTGTTGGTTTGAGGATTTACATGGGGAGAACGTGGGATTGTGTGACGGTCTGGGGTTTGCCATGGCTTGTGCGCTGCTCAGGAATAACCTAAAAGCTTTGCTGTTCCTCTCCCTCCTCCATCCCCAGCTCGCTGGAGGAGCAGGCCAGCAACCCCAGCAGCAACAGCAGCCAGGACTCCCTGCACAAGGGCTCCAAGAGGAAGGGGATCAAGTCCTCCATCGGGCGCTTGTTCGGGAAAAAAGAGAAGGGTCGCTTGATTCAGCTGAGCAGAGAAGGGGCCACGGGGCAGGGTCCGTGAGCAGCCCTATTCCCATCCGTGCCGGGCGGGCATCCTCTTGGGCCAGGCTCTCTGCATGCCTCCTGGCACCCTCCTGGCACTGTCTGGCTTTGGGGTGCTGTTGGGGTGACAGGCAGAGGAGCAGGGACACCACTGCTAGTTTGGGGATGTTGAGGCCACTGACTCTGGGCTCCCTGCAGCTTCAGGCAGTTGGGTCCTGGTGCTTTCTGTCCTGCAGCCCTTTCTGGCATGAGCATGGTCTCAGTCTTAAAGCTCTGCAAGAGCTGCAGCGAGGATAGTGACTCCCATCACTGTACCTATCTTTAATGTCCCCAAATCTGCTTCCCTCCCCATGGGACCTTGTTGATTTTGCACAGCCCATTCGTGGGAGCTGCTTTTCCACTCCTAAATCCTTTACTGCTTCAGTATTGAGCATCTTGAAACGAGAGGGATAGCTGGTGGGGATCCCCTTGGGCTTCCCAGGGATGTAGGGGAGCCGTGGGGGTGGGTTTGGAATGGAGACTGTCACCTCCTGTGCTGCCACTGTGCATCCCCAACACCCTGGCATGGGGACTATGGCAGTGCCCACAGTGGCCCCAGGGGATGTCATGCTGACCCTGGGGACGCCACACTGACCGGGGGATGTCTCGCTTGCCCAACAGTGCTGCTGACTGACATGGACATGGGCATGCAGGACCCTCTGGGACTTGGCAAGCTGGGTGCTCAGGCTGAGAAGGATCGGCGCCTGCGGAAGAAGTGAGTGAACCTCCTTCCCCACCCCAGCAAGAAAATGTCCTGACTGGTGGCTGAGAAGCCATGGCATGAGACTGGGAATTGCTGGAAAGGCTTCTCATCTTCACCCTCTTGAGCCCTTTTAGCTCCTTTATTGCTTTGCTGCCAGCTGGTTCCTAACGCCTGTGGTCTGTTCCCTTTCAAGAGCTGCTCCCTTCTCCACAAGCCCCCAGTAAATCACTCTTCTGCTTCTGTTCCCTCCAGGCATGAACTCCTGGAAGAAGCTCGGAGGAAAGGATTGCCCTTTGCTCACTGGGATGGCCCCACCGTTGTCTCCTGGCTGGAGGTGAGGCAGAGCATGCCCATGCATCATCCCCATGCACCAATGGCTTTGCAGTCTCTGCCATATGTAGTGTGCTCCTGCGGCAGCGGCACAGCACCCCAGAGTCCCACCATGCTTGGTCCATGCACATTGGTGGTTGCAAAACCTGGGGGAGCAGAACAGATCCCCAGATCCCTCACATATTCTGTAGAGTTGTGGTCTGAGTAGAGCTTTGAGTTGTCCGACTCGGTGCTCTTTCCCTGTGCTGTGCCCAAAGGGCTGCCCGTAGGCCATCTGTGCAAGGTACAAACAAAAAAGGAACTCCACATGGGTATCCAGCTTTGATACTGAGCTTCAAACGGTGTGGGTCTTGATCCTTCAGGCACTGGAATGGGCTACCCAGGGATGTGGTTGAGTCCCTATCCTTGGAGGTATTTAAAAGATGGGTGGACAAGGTGCTTAGGGACATGATTTAGTAGTGGACAGGTACAGTTGGACTCTCACCTTAAACGTCTTTTCCAACCAAATGATTCTATGGTCCTACCAGAGGAAGTCAGGGTAGGTCAACCAGGCAGTCACTGGCTTTGCCCTGTTTTGGCAGCTCTGGGTGGGGATGCCGGCCTGGTACGTTGCCGCTTGCCGAGCCAATGTGAAGAGCGGAGCCATCATGTCAGCTCTGTCTGACACTGAAATCCAGAGGGAGATCGGCATCAGCAACGCACTACATCGCCTGAAGCTGCGTCTGGCCATCCAGGAGATGGTCTCACTCACGAGCCCCTCAGCACCACCCACCTCACGGACGGTAAGTGCTCCGTGCCACGGACCCACTCTTCCCCCAGACAGACCCTCTGTGGAGCAGGACATCACACTTGGTTCCCCACCTTTCCCCGTCTCCTTGGGACCACAGTGGTCCCTCAGTCCCCAAGGAGTCCCAGTGTCACAGGCAAACATGGCCGTGGAGGGGGTGGTGTTCCTTCATGGACCTGTCAAACCACCAGACACTCATCCTCAGGCGCAAAGATCATTTACTGCGTTGAGTGTGAAACACTTTCCCCGTCTTGAGACACCAGCAGATGCTCTGGTCCTCATGCTCCGAGTCTGTCACCAAGAGGCTGACCTTGACAAGCAGCCTGCAGAGTGCAAAGCTCAGGGACTGTCTGCCCTGGAGAGGATAAAATCCCACCCAAACAGCACATGCATGACTTACAGGACCAACTTGGTTATGCACAGACATTTTCTCAATTGTTTCCATACAAGCCTTTTCCTGGGATCATGTGAAATTCCTGGGACAAGTCAAAGCAACCACAGATCTCAGCCTTGCCCTGGATGGGACATGTGTCATGGTTTAACCCCAGCTGGCAACTCAGCCCCAGGCAGCCACTCCCTCACTCCCTGTCGGTGGGACGGGGAGAGAATCAGAAGGGTAAAAGTGAGAAAGCTCGTGGGCTGAGATAAAGGCATTTTAATAGGGAAAGCAAAAGCCACACGCAAGCAAAGCAAAATAAGGAATTCATTCCCTGCTTCCCACCAGCAGGCACCCGCCTGCTCAGCCATCCCCAGGAAAGCAGGGCTCCATCACACGTAATGGTGATTTGGGAAGGCAAACGCCATCGCTCCGAACATACCCCCCTTCCTTCTTCTTCCCCAGTTTCTATACTGGGCATGATGCCCTATGGTGTGGAATAGCCCTGTGGCCAGTTGGGGTCAGCTGTCCTGGCTGTGCCCCCTCCCAGCTTCTGGTGCACCCCCAGCCCCTTGCTGGTGGGGTGGGGTGAAAGGCAGAAGAGGCCTTGGCTCTGTGTAAGCCCTGCTCAGCAGCAACTAAAACCTCTCTATATTACCAAGACGGTTTCCAGCACAAATCCAGAACACAGCCCCATCCCAGCTACTGCATAGAAAATTAACTCTACCCCAGCCAAAACCAGCACAATGTGGAATGGTTGGAGGGATCGTGTCTTGTGCTGGTCCCCAAAACCCCTGAGGTGGTTAATTAATGGTGCCCCCGTAATGCCAAGACACATCTGTAGAAATGCAGTCAGCAGAAAGGCCCCAAGCATGCTGTGTCCCCTCAGGTGGCTGTGGCTGGGGTCACAGCTGTCAGAGATGTGCCTCCAGACTCCATGAGCATAACACCAAAATATTAAGGCAGCCAAAGGGCCAGTGGTCCTTGCTGTGCTCTCCGTGGCTCCACGGACAGCCCAGGGTCCTCACGGGCAGTAGGGTGCCACCAGCCCAAGCTTCAAGGTCGTTGCACGATCTCTCCAGTACAGCTCCAGGGTGGCCTGCTCCTCCACCAGCCTGAGCCAGGCTTGTTTCCAGAGCAGTTGTGAACCAAGGCCACGGCTCCATGGTGGTTTCCCCTGACCGCTCTGTTCTTTTCCCTGCAGTCCTCTGGAAACGTCTGGGTCACCCACGAGGAGATGGAAAACATGGCAACTTCCACCAAGACGGTGAGGCTGGCCGGCCCCGCTGCCGCTGCACGGCGTATCGGTTACCAAGCTGAGCTCTGGGTGTGCATTAACATGCTAAAACCCAGGAGGGAATGGGATCTTTGCAGCGTCTCATGTGTCAGCTCTTGGCCAGCACCATGCACCTGTTTAGAAACCATCTTTCAACCTTTAATATCCCAACAATTTCTAAAACTGGCTTAAAAACTGTCAGATGCATTTTCCTTTGCCAAGCCCCCATGGGTTTTGCTGGGTTTCTAGAGTAGCTTGTCTGTCAGTTTTGAGTTAGAGGAAGGAAATGAAAGACAAAACCCAAGAGTGATCTCAAAGATAGGCGCATGAGATGGAGTCCCACATTGGTCGTGCTGCACCCAGAGAAGTCACTGTCTAATCTCCCATTGACCTTAGCACAGCCAAATATTGTCCCCACTGTCTGTCCCTACCGCTGGCTGATAGCTTGGGGTCCCTCGAAGGAATGCAGCTGTGCTCCCAAAAGCTCTGGCTCCTTTGGAGAGATATAGCCATGCTCCCCTCTCTGCAAGTTAATGACCCCGTGTCCATGTCTTGGAGCAGGAGCAGCGTTTTGGATTTATTGTGTGAATTAGGCATTTGACTGAAGCTTTTGTCTGCTGGCTGGGTAGCACAGACCTGTAACTGGCAGGTGCCTTTTGGGGAAGAAGAGCTCAGAGTTACAGCAGGGACGTGGCACTTGCCCTTGGCAGGTTTTGTGAGGTTGAGCGAAACCAGCACAGGTTGACAAGGGAGGAAATAGCTACAAAATCAGCAAATTGGGTTGGGCAGCCCCTCTGGGGGTTATGATCCATGAGCTGAAGCTTAGGTTTCTCTCTGCGTCCATCTGTCTGTGGGGGACCCAAGAACTGCCCATATTTCCAAGGAAAAATGTAGGAGCCCCAGTGTCTGTGCCATCTCCACCCCAAGGCTGATGAGAAAAACCTCATCCTGTATCCTCCTTCCTTGTCTGAGAGATGGGGTGAAACCCAGGCCCAGCAGGGTTGGGGTGTCCCCAGCACCCTGCCAAGAAGGCTGAGCTCCCCGAGCCATGCAGCCATGAGACCAACCCCCATCCCCTCTGGGTGACACCGTGCCGAGGGGTTCCATGCTGGGCACGCGTGGCCCATGCTTTCATGGTGCAGGGCCAGAGGGTACTGACTTTACCTGTCCTTTCTATTGACATGCTGCTTGTGTCACGCTTAGGACACAGAGGAAGGAAGCTGGGCACAGGTGAGGTCCCCATGTCACCCTTTTCCGCGGGCGGTACGTGGGGTGGTTGCGGGAGGGAGAGCTGGACGTCACAGGGCACCCAGGGGATGAGCTTGGGGCATCAATATTCACCAAGTCCTGCTTGGAGTCTGAGCCTGCAGCCTGTGGTTGCTCATCTGAGCTATCTCTTGAGTATGGGGTGGTCCTCCCGAGACCTTGC
Source organism: Gorsachius magnificus (assembly GCA_034008185.1). Classification (NCBI taxonomy): domain Eukaryota; kingdom Metazoa; phylum Chordata; class Aves; order Pelecaniformes; family Ardeidae; genus Gorsachius; species Gorsachius magnificus. The sequence goes on from CM067099.1 coordinate 1,261,913, forward strand.
ACCAAGAAGCTACCCCTTTGCTTCAGGCAGAGTGACTTTTTCTGCATGAGACACAGATCCTGTGTTAAAACCCCAACGTAAGAGTGACCGGCCACCCTGCATGGGAGGCAGGTTTCTAGCTGCACAGACATTTAGTTTTCACCTTTTTTTTGGCCCCAAATTCAGGATATAGACCATTTTCATGAACGGAAAAGGGGGGAGGAAAAAGTCCTGCTTGGAGCCATCTCTTCTGGTTTTGATCACTCTCAAATATTTTACTTTCCTTGTGGTGGATTTTATTTCGTTTTCGGACACAGAATCAACCTGCAGTGAAGGGAATGGATGTTTTTCCACCCCAAACTGACCTTTTTCCGTTTTGAAGTCATAAAGTAGATCTTTTGGTGATTTCTAAGCATCTTAAAAATCAGTTGGGAATGCACTGAAACCTCCTTCTTCGTTTTTTCGGCCTTCATGAATGTGCTTTTTCCAGAAGAAGCTGGTCATAAAGTCCAACTATCCCTTATGCTTGCTTTTTGGCTACTGCCTTGTCTCCTTGGGGGACATCAGTAGGACACAAACCATGGCCAACAGGACCGTTCCCTCCAGCTCCTTCAGTACAAACTAGGGTTAAACTCCTCTGGCCCAGGTTTGGTCCTCAGGACAGTGACTTCCAGTCTGCAGCACTGAACTGTCACTGGTCTCCTGGGAGTCTGCAGCTCCACCAAGCCCTGGTTTCCCCCTAGCTTCTCCATTTGCTTCTCCACAGACACTGGCCTATGGGGACATGAACCATGAGTGGATTGGGAATGAGTGGCTGCCCAGCTTGGGTCTCCCACAGTATCGCAGCTACTTCATGGAGTGTCTTGTTGATGCACGGATGCTGGACCACCTCACCAAGAAAGATCTCAGAGTGCACTTGAAGATGGTGGACAGCTTCCACCGGTGAGTCCCCTCCTTTGGGAGGTCCCTGGGGTGCAACGTCTGCCCATAGAGCAATCTGAGGGATTCTCTTCTGTCTTGACGAGCCCTGGTGCTGGAGGATGGCTCTTCTAGGCTAAACTCAACCACCTGCTGTGGGGCAGTTCATATGGGCAAACATTCTCCTTCAGCGTACTCCTTGCAGCAAAATTGCAGAGGGCCAAGCTGTCTCCTGGCTGTGGAGCAAACCCCGAGCAAAAATAAAGGCTCATCCCGCACGGTACCCCACTGGCAGGCAGAACAGTCATCTGCCAGCAACCTAGCTTGGAGAAGGCTTATGCCATCCCAGTCACCTTGCTCAAGCACCAGTATCCAGCCCTGTCATGGGGTACCCTATCCCCTCCAACCCATGGGGTCGTCCGTGGTCCTGCCAGGGCCCTCCCTGCTCTGGGGATGAACCCTTCAGCCTGGAGCAGCCCCCTTGGGCTGGTTCTCCTTTCCCTCTCCAGTCAACAAGCATGGAGTGTCGTTATTTGGATCCATGCCCTCTCAGGCAGGTAGAACAGGGTAAAACTGATGGAGTGGGGAATTACCATGGAAGGGAGGGACATTTTCTGGCCAAGATCTTACCTTTGGGTTGCGTCTGCCCTGATCCAACCCTGAACCACAGCACCTTTTGGGCACATGGAGAGCAAACAGGGAAGTGGGTCCCTCCGCGGGACCCTGCCCGCAATGCCGAACCCTCCTGAGGGTTGGGTGACATCTCGTGTCCTTGCAGCACCAGCCTGCAGTACGGCATCATGTGCCTGAAGAGGCTCAACTACGACCGCAAAGAGCTCGAGAGGAGGAGAGAAGAGACCCAACACGAAATCAAAGGTCAGCAGCCACATACATGATCCAGCTCTGGAAAAGGAGATGAGAAACCTCCCAAGAGACACCCAGTGATGGTCTCTCTCCTATCCTTTATTTTTAACACAGCACTTGCCTAGGGAAAATTGTAATTTCTGAGCAACCATGCCCACAGGACTGTTCTCCAGGAGGGACCGCCCTGCAGTATTTCCCCAACAGGCTGCTCCAAGTGCCTTTACGCAGCTTACCCGGGTCAGGCATGAGGAGGGAGGAAGGGTGTCAAGACAGGAAGGATCCAGTCCAAGGATCAGATCATCTTCTTCTGCCCATTTTAGATGCCCAGGACACCCCCCAGCTTGCTCAGTCTCCCCTTCCTCGTTGGCTGTCCTGAGGTTCCCTGCGCATCTGGCTGCTGCTAGGATTACATCTCATTATTGATAATGCTCCTAATTACACCAGCAGCCGTGGGTTTTTAGGATTAATTTTCACAGTTGTTTTCTGCCTGTTATTTCAGCATTTAGTTTGGTAAATTGAAGTGAGCTGTTCCTGGCACTTGAGCACCCCGCATTGCTGCTGCCTCGGGAAGGAGAGTCCGAGGATCAGCCTGAGGCTGTGCCAAAGGGCTTCGGGACATCATCAGGTCCCCGCACAACCAAGAGTGTGGTCTGAGCTGGCTCTGAGCCATGCCCTTGCTCTTTTGCAGATGTGTTGGTGTGGACCAACGACCAGGTCATTCACTGGATCCAGTCCATCGGGCTTCGCGAGTATGCAAACAACCTCGTGGAGAGCGGAGTGCACGGGGCGCTCCTGGCCCTCGATGAAAACTTCGACCACAACAGTCTGGCGCTCGTGTTGCAAATCCCCACGCAGAACACGCAGGTGAGAGCAGCGTGCATGGGGGATTTTGGAGGAGAGTGGCCAACGTGGGACACAGCTGCAGTGTGACTCCACCAGTCCCACAAACTCATAGAATTACAGACTTGTTTATGTTGGAAAAGCCCTTTAGGACCCCCCAGCCCAACGTTCCCACCCCGCCACCCCCCCAACCCAAGGAATTGTTCCCCAGGGCCAACCTCACCCTGCCCTGGTACAACTTGAGGCCGCTGCCCCTCGTCCCATTGCCCCTTCCCTGGGAGCAGAGCCCGCCCCCCCGGCCCCCCCGGCCCCCCAGCCTCCCCCCCCCCCCCCCCCAGGTCCTTTGGGGAGGGAGGGGCCCAACCCTGACCCCAGCATTCGAGGGGCGGCCCCCCAGTGCCCAGGACAGGGGCACGGTCCCTGCCCTGCTCCTGCTGGCCACACCACTCCTGATACAAGCCAGGATGCTGCTGGCCCTCTTGGCCACCTGGGCACCCTGCTGGCTCATATTCAGCTGCTGTTGACCAACCCCCCCAGGGCCTTTTCCGCTGGGCAGCTTTCCAGCCGCTCTGCCCCATGCCTGTAGCGTTGCGTGGGGAAAAGGGGGGTTCAAAGCAGAGCACTCAGATGGCACGTGGGCTTTTTCTCTGTCATTCTCAGGGTTTCCCGGGATGGGGGGTTGTGCTGGGAACTGTTCCCACTGACGGGGAATGCTCATTTGATGTAATTTTCAGGCTCGACAAGTGCTGGAGAGGGAGTTCAACAACCTGCTCGCCTTGGGCACAGATCGGAGGCTGGATGATGTGAGTACAGAACCTCTCCCATGTCCAGATCATGCTGACCGCCTGTTGTCGTGCAAGAAACAGGAGAGACAGGGCCTCTCCCCTCTCCCTCCTTGTCCAGTGGTGTCAAATAGTGCATCGCAAACTCGAGCAGTTGCATGAGCAGTATCAGTGGAATGAGCTAAAATTATTAGACAAAGCCATGAGGAATATGCTGCCGGGCTGTGGAGGCAGGTGAGGTAGACTCTTGTGCATCATTCCTAGCCTCATGCTTGGTGGGCTGAATTTCAAGCAGACTCACCTGGCTTTCCTTGCCAGCTGCTTTAATATTGCCGTTAGAGTCACAGATGTTCTGGGCGTGACGCATCTGCAGCAGATAAAACTGGTGGGTTTGGAGATGCCCCAGTAGGCAGCCAGGAAGCTGTTCACGTTGAGTCAGTGAAGGTGGGAATTCATCTGGAGCTCTCCTACGTACAGCTTTTTTCCATGAGATACGATAGCAGAGCTGGTTGGGGCTCAGAGCGCAGGGAGAAGTAGGCACTTCAGATGCCATTATCTGGCCGAGGTCAGATGCATCCCTTGAGGTCTTTATCGGGGCTTGTGTGTTGATGTCTCCAAGGCATCTTTGCAAGGCAGGCTGGAGAGGAGAGATAGGCAAGCTGGAAAGGATAAAGCCTATGTCGTGGGATCCCGGAGAGGTCTCCTTTGTCCTTGGCCCAATTTGATCACGCACTTCTGCACTGTTTGAGTTGGTCTCTGTGTACAGGCACACCCTTAGCTAGGTGGAAGCTGTGCTTGTATCTCAGAGGGGCAGAAGGTCCTGCTGCCGGGCCCATAACCTGCTCTTCCTCCCAGGGCGATGACAAGACCTTCCGTCGAACCCCATCCTGGCGAAAGCGCTTCCGCCCGCGAGACGTTCACAGCATCAACATGCTCAGCGGCTCGGCCGAGACGCTGCCCGCCGGCTTCCGCGTCACCAGCCTGGTGCCCCTGCCCCCTCCATCCGCCCCTGCCAAGAAAATGCCCCCGGAAGGTAGGTGACCCCCTTCTCCCCGGAGTCCTCTCCCACCCCTGCTCAGACCTCCTGTGGAACATGGGGAATGAGGGGCCACCAGGAGAGGAGAGGGGGCGAGGCTTGCTGAATTGCCTGTGGTGCTGAATCCATGTCAGCCTTGAGCCCTTATCTGCTGTAAATCTTTTTCCAGGAGGGTTATTTCAGACTCTGGTCTGGCGTGTGGTTTCTTTGGTTTGAGCTGCCGGGACGAGGGAGAGGGCTGGATCGGGGCATGAAGCGGAGATATGTGTCACCCACCCTGGGTTTGGCATCCAGGTCAAACAGAGCCTGTTGGGGTAGCATTGGGTGCTGTCAGGAAGCCCAGTCCGGGCCAGTCCTGTCCACCCTGCGTTTTGGAAACCATCCCCAAAGGGCCTGGATTAACCAGCTCAATTCAGTCCGAGTGCTGCTGAGCACTCTCCCAGGGCTGGCAGGGACCTGCTCCGACACGCTGCCCGTGCTGCTGGCTGTTGTGTGGTTCAGCTGAGCACACGTGTCCCAGGCTCTGCCCCACCACCACACAACTCCTTTCTACAAGTTATCTTGGTCCCTTCCAAAGCTGTAGGGAGGCACAAGCTCCAGCCGGGTCACCCCAGTTTGTCCCCTGGACCAGGTACCCTGATGCCACTGTCCCAAGCCACCCGCTGCGTCCCCAGGGGTCAGAGCTGGCTTCGGCATGCTCGGAAATGACTGAATGCAAATTAAAAACTTGTGCTTTCACCTTCTGGCTCCAAGCCCCGGGCTCAGCTCTCCTCCCATCTCCAGATTTGCTCAAGTTTCACAGCTTTCCATCCAGCAGTTTGGGTCAAACTTCTGCTCCACCTTTTTCACCCCATCCCTGGAAGCTGCAATTCCCATCTGTCTGAGGACAATGAAACCTGGGACAAACCCCCCAGGTCTGCCAGTATGCAGACATGGGTAGCAGGGAGCTCGCTGCCCAGGGTAGGGATGGCAAGTGGTGACTTTCCAAATACCCTGGAGCCTTGGAAACATCAGACCTGGCCAAACGTGCCTCTTCCTTTGACCCTCGTCTTCATGTGGCTTCAGTGCACAAATGCTGCCTAATAAATGTTTTGGTGGGAAGCCGAGGGCTAATTGGAGCAGTTGCTAATTGCGTGCTCTGCTCTTTGACTCAATTCCAGTTGGTGCCTCTGGGTCGCCAAGGCTGGAGACCTCCACAGTCCGGACATACTCCTGCTGAGGGTCAGCGTGACGGGAACCAGCCTGGCCCTGGGTAAGTGTGAGGAGGACCGAGGCCTTGGAGCTGGATGGGGACAAAGAGGAGAGCATGAGGCCCAGCGTCCTCTGCCCGGCGTCACCCAGGCAGGGTGTCTGCCTCCTCCAAGGTTTGCCTTGCCATGGAGACCTCAGTGGTGGGGGAGCAGCCTGCTGCTGCCTGAGGCTCACAGGACCCTGAGATGATGCAGGAGGGATGCTCAGCATCCCACCCACGTGTGGTTTGTCCAGTTCCTGGACAGAAAGCTCCACTGGGGACCTCAGGTTGCCATCCTAGATGGGAGGTCCTGCTGGGCTGAGGGAAGGCTAGCCAAGCACTTCAGAGAGGCTCCTGGGACCCTGCTGTGCCCTGGGGCATGGCTCCCCTCTGCCAGGAGCATTCATTACCGACTCCCTCTGGGTTTGTTGGCCTGTGGGTGCAGAGGTGGCAGTGAGCCGCCATCCTCACGGGGCCTTTCCCACTTTGTTTCTCAGCACATCCCCACTGTCCGTACAGCCACGTGCTGGCTGCCTTTCAGGAGAGGAGCCCAGCCTGTGCCTGTTCCTAGGCCCAAACCAACAGACGCCGCAGTCTCGCTGCCATGGACTGACAAGGATGCTCTCCCTTCTGCTTGTGCACCCCACCGCTTCCCCTGGCTCCCCATGGCTCCCGCCTGTGGCTTGTCCCCCACCTCTTCCCACGCTGGCCGGGCTATGGATGCGCGCGCTGGGTGCCCGCTCCATCGCTGGCAGAAGCGTGGTGCAACCCGGCGGAGCGGCAGAGACACCCCAAGAGTGGGCTGTGATATTTGGAAACCTTTCTCCTGCCTGGTTCATGTTGCCAACACACTGTGGGCTGCTGCACTGATTTCACCCAAGCCCCGGGCATCAGGGACACTGCTGCCTGCAGGACTCGAAGCCAAGGAAGATTCAGCCTCATGAAAATCCTCACACCGGGGTGGCCGGGCAAGGAGCTGCCCCCAGGAGGGGCCGAGGGGCCAGAGCCAGTGCCAGGGTCGGCGCTGCACGGGACGGAGCAGGGACTGGCCATCACAGGGCAAGGAGAGCGGCTGTCTGCCAAGGGGTGGGCAGTTGGGGTGCTGCATTTTGGGGTGCTGCATTTTGGGGTGCTGCCAGATGCCACACAGCAGGGGGAGGCTGCGCCTGCACGGCGGGCCCACGAAGGGCTGCGTGGGGAAGGGCTGGAACCGCCCCATACGGCTCGCTGCCAGCCGGGACGGTACCCAGCACCCAGGGGACAGGGGACCCTCCTTGGGTGCCTGGGGAGGCATGGTGGGGGCATCCACCCCCCCCAGGACGTGCCCATCCCTTCCCCTCCGGGTGCAGAGGAGATGCTCTCCCCTCCTGCCTCCAGGCTACGGGCAGGGATCAATCCAGGAGGCTCTTAACTCTTCCCATTTCTCCCCCGTAGGGTAGGATCTCTTTGTCTCCTCATGCCACGTTTGCCTTGTGTGGCCCCTATTTCTGATGTGATATTTATTGATGGCTGGAATGACCTTATACTTATCATGTGCTGTCTGGAAGTGCAATATCTGAGAGGCTCTACAGTCACGATGTCTTTTCGGTGTATTATTTGCCTAATACAGTATTAAATATTTTTTTAATTTGAAGAGTCAGTGAGCCCTTTATATTGATGCCCTCTTTCTTTTGTCATATTATTGGTACTGCATGGACTCCAAACCCTGGATAGGGTCAGGAAAGGATGTATGTGTGTTCCAATAAACAGGATTTTAAAACAGTGCTGGCTTGAGCCTTCTTTCTAGAGCCCAAATTAAAAATATAATTAAGTTTTAGCTGAGAGTTTTTGTGGTCCAGGGCTGAGCCCCAGTTGCAAACCAGTGAAATCACTGGTTTCTGCAGGGCTGATTTAAGCGTGGGGCATCCACTTCCCAACCGTGCTGAGGTCCAGCTGGATTTTCTGATACGAAGGAATCCCCAACCTGGGAATTCGGGGAGACCTGTGCAGAGGAGGGAGGACAGTGGTAAAGGAAGCCCCGAGCCATTCAAACAAGAATGCCTTTATTTAAAAAAAAAAAATTCCAAATAAGTTAGCAAAAATAATAATTAAAAAAAAAATCAAATGGCAACTCCACACAGCGTTCAGTAGAAAAGATGGCGTGGGCAGCCTCGACGGGGCTCAGCACCCGCAGGATGCCAGCCAGAGAGAGATGTTGGTCAAAGAGCATCTTGGAAAAAAAAAATCAGCAAGCGAACCCAGCACACACATTGGCCCCCAAAAACCGATCGCCCCCAGGTGGGGAGCGAAGCAGAGCCCAAAGCCGGGTGGCCGCCCTGGCAGGAATGGGGGCCACTGCCGGCACAGGGCCGTGGCGCTGCCGAAATCCCACCGCTCCCCCCTTTTCTTTTCAGCTGGCAGAGCGGGAGTGTTTCTTGGGAAAGGAGGCGAGGGGCTTCAGCGGTGCAGTCCATGACACCGAAGGGGTAAATACGATTTCCAGCGGCTGGACCCTTCCGGCATCTTATTCCCACCCCGTTAGCAGCTCGAAGAGCCGCCGGGGTTTGCACCGGCTCAGTTTTGAACCCGCTCCTCCTGGAACGTCACAGCCACGTCCTCCACAGCGATGCTTTCCACGATGGAGGAGAGCGAGTGGAGGTTGCGGTCCTCCGCCGCGTCGTCGGCCAGGAGGTGATCTGCAGAGAGCAAGTGGGTGATGACTGCTGGGGCCGGGGACCATGCGCTGGGGGCAGCTCCTGGCTCCGCACAGGGGGGACCCCGTGCTCCCCCACACGGCCAGAGTGACCTGGGGACCCGCTCCCAGCTCCCACCTCGGGGGAGGATGAGACCTTCCCCTGGAGAGGGCAATGGGGAGTGAGACTTCTGGATGCTTTTTAGGTTTTATTCCCCATTGGAAAATATGATTAAAGTTTCTGCCTTCTGGGAAAAAAAAACAGCTGGGTTTGGGGGGGTGGATAACTGCAGGAATGGGGAAAAAACCAAATCAGCAGCTGCAGAGGGGGTGTGGGGAGGGAAAGGGAGCCTGGGCAGCGCTGCTCAGTGATGCTCAGCAGCGCTCAGCACCGCAGCGGCAAAGCCAAGCCAAGGGACAGCAACAGACAAACCCTTGATGCGGACCAAGCCGCTGGGGCCCGGGCTGTTGCAGTCTGGTTCCTCAGCTCCTAAAAGGAGGCGTCTTGGTGAAATCAGGTGGTGGGAGAAGCCTGAACACTCTGAGCGTCGAGCCAAGGAGGTGCTGGAGGATTTATGAGCCGGGGGGGGGAGCTCATCTCTCTGCAACAAGGCTCCTCCTGTCCTCAGCTCCGAGCATCTCCTGCCTGGGGGAGGTTGGCTCAGGGATGCTCTGCTCCAGGGCTGTGTTGTCCCCCACTGCTGCCCCCCATCCTGGAGCCCGGCGAGGCTGCAGGAGGCCAGGGTGAGGCGGGGAGGACCTTACCCGCTGGGTTGGTGCCGAACTCCAGCTGGCTGCTCCACTCGGGGCTGCAGGACGAGCTGCCGGACCCGCACTCGCTGGCCGCCTGCAAGAAGCCAAGACGCTGACCATGGGTCTCACCTCCAGCCCGGCTAAACCCCAGCAGCCACCCCAAAACCACCCCGGGGTGCCCAGTCACCGCAGCACAACGCCCCTGCAAAGCGGCTGGAGGAGCCAACAGCGTTCGGGGTCCACAGGACCCATTGGGGCCAGATGCTTCATTAACTATAAAGGCTGAAATACTCCTTTGGGGGCTCTGGACCCAGGAGAAACGGGGCCATTGCTCACTGCAGGTAGAAAAGGTGTCTCTCTCTACCCAGTGACTATGAGAAAGGCCTAGAGACGGACGAACAACCTTGAGCAAAACAGCTTTTCTGCTGAAAATCACCTCATCAGGCTCATGAAAAATGACGGACGGGCTGGACACCCTCTGGCCATCCCAAGGGGATTTCTGGGGAAGATCTTTTAGCAGCTCCATTTGTGGATTTGGGGCTGAATGGCTATTTCAGAGAGAAGAGCTGACAGGCTGAAAAATGAGAGCATTGCTCAGCAAAGCTCTGAGTTAACTTCTTTTTGCGTGTGTCTTTATCTGGAAGTGGACGCAAGCCAGGGTTAAACCCAAAATACGATTTATAGGAGCAACCCCAAAGACCCAACAATTTGTAGCAGCCTAGAAATGGCATTTCGTGTCCACGAGCTCGCAGCAGCACAGGCTAATTAACACCTGGATTTATTTCCCATTAAAGTAGGAAATTCTTACCGATATTATTTTTTTTCCCCCAAAATACCAGATTCTGCACGCGGTATGTGACCCCCCAGCCATGCCTGGGAGAAGGGACGGCTCAGAGCAGCAGCGACGCAGGAACCGCTCGGCGCAGGGTGCAGTTTGGGCACATTTGCAGGGGCAGCCAACAAATGCAACCGAATCAAACCCAAGTGGCCTCATGGGGTTTACACCGGGAACTCCCAAGGAAACAGAGCCTGAAAGCTTTTTCCGTCCTTTATTCAGCTCTGTTGGGCTCCCCAGGTACCTGCTGGTTTGGGCCTTAAATCCGAGTCTGAAAGGAGATGAATCTCTGTGCATCCCTCTTTTCTGTGCCTCTTATTAAGTCCTTTTATATCTATATATCTACATCTATATCTACACCTATATATCTATATCTGTATCTATATATCTATATATGTATCTATATATCTATATATGTATCTATATATGTATCTATATATCTACATCTATATCTACATCTGTATCTATATCTATATCTATATAATCTATATCTATATATCTGTATCTATATATCTAATTCTATATTGCTTTAACTTGTCCATCCCTACCATCTATATCGTCGATCCTATACCTATATCTGTATCAATCTCTACCATCTCTACCTATATCATCTATACCTGTATCTATGGCTATAGACATCTATACGTTCCCATACACAAAGCCTCAGAGCAGCAGGGACGTGCATGCCCAGATGTGCGCCCCCCCCCCCCCCGCCCCTTCCTCCCTGAATTCAGGTAAGAATCTCTCTCAAAATCTTGGTTAAACCACCAAAACCTTGCGGTGCGATGGGGCCTGGCTTGCAGCACCTCAGCTCGGGGCACAGCCGCCGCGAGCACCCCTGCCTGGCTCTCACATCGGCACCTTCTTGCCAAAAACCCTCACGCCGACCCCCTCGTCCCCTGCCCTGTCCCCTGCCTGGGTGTGCGGGGCCACACCAGCCAGCGGAAAAAGTCCCCATGCCCCAGGGTGCTGTGGCACCGGCAATTGGATGGCTGCGGGGAGGGGGGGGACACACACTGCGGGTTTTGCACCCAGGGGCACCCTGTGGGGTGCAGGGGGCAGTGGGTGGTGACCCCCGACAGTGTCTGGTTGGAGGCTTTGTGGGCTGGGCCACCCCGAGACCCCCCCGAACCAGGAGGTGTGTTTGTGTGTGTGTGAACAGGGGGATTTAATTTTATTTTATATTTATTTTTTATTTTATTTCACTTTATTTTATTTTATTTCATTTCATTTAGTTTAATTTCAATTTCATTTAATTTCTTTTAATTTTGTCTTATTTTGTCTTATTTTAATTTATTTTGTTTATTTTAATTTTATGTTATTTTATCTCATTTTTGCCTTTATTATCCCTCCCAAGCCCAGGCACACGTGCTATGCTCAATGTGGTGTCCAGCATGGGACCACATAGTCCATCCCCCCCACACACCTAGGGTGGGGCAACCACCGGTCCCTTTCCCCGGGGCCCCGAGCACGCAGCCGGGGCTGGACCATCCCTGCCCCGAGCCTTTTTGCAGGATGCATTTACCAGCCCATGACAGCAGCCTCTGCCTTGCCCCCAGGGCTGGGGGTCCCGCTCCCCCCGCGGCCCGTGCCCCCCCCCCTGTAACCCCCATAGGGTGTCACCCCCATAGGACATCACCCCCATAGGGTGTCACCCCCATAGAGCATCACCCCCAGTAGGGCATCACCCCTGGAGGGCGTCACCCCTGGAGGGCGTCACCCCCAGAGAGCATCACCCCCAAAGGGTGTAACCCCCATCAGGCATCACCCCTGTAGGGCATCACCCCCATAGAGTGTCACCCCCATAGAGCATCACCCCCCCCCCATAGAGCGTCACTGCCATGCTGGTCCCCAGCCCAGGTTTGGGGACCCTGGGGGATGCACGGAGGCACTTACCCCGGGCTGGGGGGCGGCGGGGCGGAAGCGCAGGTCCCTCTGCTCCCGCTCCTGCTGGTTGAGGGTGCTGAGCAAGCTCTGCAGGCGCTCGATGTACTGGATGGCGCTGCGCAGGATCTCCACCTTGGGCAGCCGCTGGTTGGGGTTGAGTAGGGTGCTGCGCTTCAGCGCCTCGAAGGCTTCGTTCACCTTCTTCAACCTGCGTTTTTCCCGCAGGGTGGCTGCCCGCCGCCGGTCGATGGAGACCGTCTTCCGCTTGCAGACCTTGCAGGCCCAGGGCAGGCATTGCCCGGGACAGTGCTCGGGCAGGGCTGAGTCCTTCTCCTCCAAAGCCACCCTGCCCTCGGGACATAGGGCCACCTCGGGCCGTTCGGGGAACACTGCCGGCTCGTAGCCCTGCAAGCGGGACCCCAGGAAATTTTCCCCATCGTAAAACCTCTGGTCCGGGAAAAAATAAGGGTTGGTCTCGAAGAGCTCCATGGGCGCGCGGGCGGCTGGGGGACGTGTGTGCGGCTTGGGGACGGCTGCTCCCTCTCCCCACGCCAACTGCTTGGTGCCATTTAAACCCCGGCGCTGGCATTAAATCACGGAGATAAATATAGAAAACCTAAAGGAAACCTGAGCCCACCCTAAGCTGCTGCCTCACATCAAAACTTGTCCATCTGATTTCATGTGCTCTCCCCGCCGGGATTACGCTGCCCGGGGCCGCAGCCGTGCCGGGGGGGGGTCTGGGGGAGCTGGCACGGCAGGGAGGGCAGCGTGGCCGCCCAGCGAACAAGGGCTTTGTTTGAGCCCAGGGGTGCCACCGGGGACGGCAGGAGCTGCCAGCTCCCCCCCCCCAGCATTCCTGCATCATCTGGTCCCTTCAGTTACGGCTGGGTTGGGGGGGGCCCACGGTGGCCTCGTGGCCAGCTTGCCGGCCCAGGGCGCCCTTGTCCCATCGTGGCTGCCCCCCTCGATCGCCCAGCACCCTGGATCCGCGCCTGCCCCACGGTTGGACCCAGCACCGGCGCAGCATCCTCTGCCATGTGGCCTTTCCCACCTCCCCACCCCACTCCCCTCGCCCCCCGCATTTCCCGTGGCCCCATCCTGCTGGTCCGTGTCACAGTGTAAGGGCCTGATCCTGCTTCTGCTGCAGCCAGGGGGAAGCGGAGGAATCCAGCCGCGGGAGGGACACCCCAATGCAGGGAGCACCCTGGGGTCCAGCCCTTTCCCTGTGGGCACCCCTGGCCCTGCAGCGCCCGTTCCAATGCCAACCCCTGCGCTCTGCTCCCCATCCCTCCAGCCTCTCCTTCAGGAACGGAGCAGGCAGGAGCGGGCAGGAGCAGGCAGGAGCAGCAGGAGCAGGCAGGAGCGGGCAGGAGCAGGCAGGAGCGGGCAGGAGCAGGCAGGAGCGGGCAAGAGTGGGCAGGAGCGGGCAGGAGCGGGCAGGAGCAGGCAAGAGTGGGCAGGAGCGGGCAGGAGCAGGCAGGAGCACACCAGGCTCAGCCTTTCCTCCACCATGGGCTTCCTGAATGTCCCTGGCCAAGCCCCTTATCCCAAAGGGGCGTTTTGGGCACAAAATCCAGTTTGTGGCTTCTCCCACGCACCAAACCCAAAGGACACCTTTGCTCGTGTGTCCCTGTGCCCAGAGCTGGGCTGGATCCGCTCCCACCCCGGCTCCAGCTCATCCCAGCTGGTGTCCAGTACCGGCCCCTGTATGTGCAGATAACCAACGCCACCCTGCCACACCCCTCCCCCAGCAAAGCCGCATCGCTCCCCCCTTCCCCATGGGGAAACTGAGGCACAGTCACGGACCCTGCATGAGCAGCAGCGTGGGTAGGATTTTAACCCCTTCCCAGCCCTTCCCTACTGACTCCAACTGCTCCACCACATCTTTCCTGTTTTGTCTTTAATTCAGAAGGGGTTTTTTTTTCCATCGGGAACGTCAGAAACCATCTCCCATCTTCTCCTATTCCTGCTCCGGGCCAGATTCCAGCCGAGGGATCGGTCAGTGGAAAGAATGTCAGCAAAGAACAGGGCCAACCCTGCCGGGATTTTCCTTCCCCAAATCCCCCCTCCCCAGAGAGGCCACGCCACAGTGCATTCCCTGCACCTATTGCCGGCACCCTTGCTCACTTTGGGTTGATTTCAAGCTTTTTGGAGCCCACCACGAAGCTCTTCTCCCTTTGTAGTGATTTCTTTGGGGCCAGTAGCCTTACAACTTGTGCTCACCCTGATTTCAGCTCTCCCGGGGTCTCAGCCCTGGGGATTTGTTGTCCCCATGGTTTTAGCATCTATAAAAAAAGCCTGCAGTGAGGAAAGCAGGACCCACAGCCTCGAGATTCACCCCTAGCACAGCCCCTGTGCTCCCCAGGGTCAATCAACCCCCCAAAATACTCAAGAAGGAAAGAAATGGGAGCGCCAGCGTGGCCCCTGCGTTAGGCAAAAGCACGGAAAGGGTTAGGGAGAGGCAGGATTCATCCCTGCGAGTTTGCAGAGGAGCGGGTGGCAGGCGCAAAGCTGTTACAAGGAGATAACCTGAGCCCGGGGGCTTCACATCAACTTCGCATTGTCACATCGAGCAGTTGGACTCGCTCGTGGGAACCTTTACTGGTGGCACTTGCTGGTGGACGCGACCCCGGTGAGCCCCGCAGCCAGGTCCCTGGGCGAGGGATGCCTGTGGGACCCCCCCCGGCTCTACCATAAAAAGGTGGGGTTTTTTTTAATTTCAAGAGGGTGTTTTGGGGATGAGGAAGCCAGTGGTGACATAAGCGGCTCCGCGGGGCACACAGCAGCCCCGAACAAGAGCGCGGTCAAGGATTTAGCACTTCATAAAAGAGTGGCAGCGGCGGTGGAGCAGGCGCCGGCCGCCGCGGTGGCTTTTCCCCAGCCAGGAGAGGAGCAGGGAGGGACAGGGGCTGAGCCAGCCCCGATGGGCCACCGAGGCCACCGTGTCCCTGCTGCTGAGTGGGCAGCAGGGGCAGGAGGCAGCCGCTGGGGAGGAAAAGGCACCTGGTGCCAGCAGGGGAATGGGACTGGGGAAAAGGGACCCCATGCTCGAGTGGCAGCCCCAGCACCTGCATTCGCTCCAGCAGCTTTTGGGGGGTCTCATCCAGGCTGTCCATGCTGCCATAGGTACGGGGAGATGGGATAACGCTGTGCCCACCCGGCCGCCGCTCTGCTCCTCCATCAGACCCTCTTTGCCAATCCTGGGCACCGCGGGGACACAGTGTGGCCTGGGGTCCGTGCTTCCAGTGGACTTATCCCAGTGGATGCCAAATCCGGGGTAACGATAACCACCAGGCAAGCAGCCATCACCTGGGGACGCTGGCATCTGGGCAACCAGGAGGCTCCCGTCGCAGCCCGCACCCCCCTGAGCACTCCACAAAGACCACTGTTGGGGGATGGACAAGCGGGGCGGCTTTTCCCGGGTCCCATGGGTGGACATGGCGGTTGCAGGCTGCACCCCAAGTAATTCGGAGCCGGCGGGGGATTAGGGCTCTGCTGCCGGCTGTCAGGTTAGCCCGTGATGGATGGTGGCGGCTGGGAGGCACACAAAGGCGACGCTGTGCAAGCCCCGGGCAGAACGTGCTGCGATCCGTCATGGGGTGACCTTCCCCTGGCTGGCGGAGGCCTCATGGGGACGGCTCACCCTGGCGCAGCCGGCGGGGACGGGCAGCCACGAGGCCCGAGCTAAAAATACCCGTCCATTGAGAAAAACTCAGCCAGGAGGGTTTGTCCTTGCTCCTCCGGGGCAGCTTCCGAAGCTGGTGGCCGGGTCCACAGCACGGAGGCGCAGAGAGATGCCATGGGGCTGCCCCAACTGTTTTGCTTTCCCACCGTGGTCTTGATTTGCTGAGTTTTGAGGAAGCCCATAAGCACGTTGCGGCCCAGTGCACGACCCTGCCTGGTGCATGGAGCTGCACGCACCCAGCGCATGTCCCTCCCAGCATGCAGAGCTTTGACCAGTGCACGTCCCTGCCTGGTGCACGGAGCTGCGCAGTCCCCGCGCTGGAGCAGCGATGGTGGGGATGGCGCCAGCTGGCTCCTTCCATCGGAAAGGGCAGAAGAAGCAGGCGGTTTGAGGGGCTGCTGAAGCGAGCTGGGTGGTGGAGGCAGCACCTACACCCTCAGGGTGCGGGCACCACCCCGCTGGTGGGGAAAGAGAGGCTGGGGGTAGCCAGGACCCAGCAAAGATCATTCCAGCGCAGGAAAGGGGTCCCACCAAAATGCCGTTTCCAGTGGGACCTGCCTTTCCGTCCCCCCCCGGCACCCCACCGCCCTGCGTCCCCTCTCGCTTTCCAGGCTTGCCGACATCCCTTCCTGCTGCGGTGACAAGTCGTAACATATTTGAGAGCAGCTGCAGGCGGCGGGGAGATGCTTGGCCCTCTCCCCGCTCCCGGCCGAGGAATGCGGAGCAGACCTCTCCTCCGACACCCGGGATTTCCGACGTGCCTGCTCGCGGAGATTTGGGACGGCGACAGCTGCTCGGCTGCGCTGGGGCCGCGGCAGAACCGGCCCCTTCAACCCCAGCCCCGCCAGCCCCTACCTTGCACAGCCACGGCTCAGCCCGCTGGGGGCTCGGGGTTGGGTTTAGGTGCAGCCCACGGGGAGCAATGGGGGGTCTGTTCGGTGTCCTGCTGTCTGTCCCTGGCTGGGCTGGGGGCAGTGGTGGCAGGACCAGCCAACAGCACCTTCCTCACCCATATGTGGAGCTCACCCAGTTTGGGTTTGCTGGTGGGTTGGGAGGGTGGTGGGATGGGGCTGCTCATGCCCCTGCAGCACCGCGTCCCCATGGGGCTCAGCACCCTTGGCCCCCACCTCACCTCTCAGCCCCACGGCTCCAGGCGCCAGCCTCTCTGCCTCAGTTTCCCCATCAGGAAATCAGGGATAACGATGGAGCTATAAGGCCTGGCTGGACAACGGTTGTATTTTGGTTATTTGCTTAATCATAGAATTATAGAATTGTAGAATGGTTTGGGTAGGAAGGGACCCCTAGAGGTCACCCAGTCCAACCCCCCTGCAGGAGCAGGGACACCTTGAACCACATCAGGTTGCTCACAGCCCCGTCCAACCTGACCTGGAATGTTCCCAGGGATGGGGCCTCCACCCCCTCTCTGGGCAACCTGTTCCAGTGTTTTACCACCCTCATTGTAAAGAATTTCTTCCTTATTTTGTTGTATTTTGGTTATTTGGTCTTTACAGGTTTGACATGGGATGGGGGGCAGGGTATCAACAGAGAGGTGCTGGTGGCTGCATGGCCCCCAGTCCACTGGATCCCAGTCTGGAGACAATATGGGTGCCCCAACCAGAAACCATCCAGCCCCCCACCAGTCTGCTGGCTCCCAGTTCAGGGACACTACTGGGCACCCTGACCCCCCTGAGTCTGCACTCATCAGGTGATGCTCTGCCCCACTGCCAGCGCTAAACCTCCTGCGTTCCTGCCCCACCATGGCCTCCCTTGCTCCATGACCCCATGGCCTGGACACGGCTCCTTCCCCTTCCCAGCCCCAAATTGCAGCCAGAGGAAGGGTTCACCTGGCAGGACCCCTGCCAGCGTGGGCTCTCCCACCCAGTGCCCCCCGTGCTAGGGGCACCCTGGGCACGCATGAGGCTGCTCCTTCATCCCATGGTGGCACTGGCTGGGCTGTCCCCACATGTGTCACAGAGGGACTGGGGATGGGGGGGACACTTGGGTTGTCAACAAGGGGCTGTTTTTGCCGGGGTGGGAGCGTCTGGCTGGGGTGAGCTGGAGGACAGGTGGGGGTTTGGAGGAAGACCCATGAATGCGAGGGATTCAGCCTTGCCATATGGTGGCTATTCGACCCCCCAAGAGGGACAGCTGTCCAGGCCAGGGGGACAGCGCAAGGCCCGGGATGGGACCTGGGGACAGCGGCATCCCTCGGCAGGGGAGAGCCCTGCAACAGGATGCCTGGAGCCACGTGGGGACCGTGGAGGGGGCCAGGAGGGAGCCAGGTGGCTGCAAGCCGGGTGACGATCGTCTTGTCCCTGTGGTGGGTACGATCCTGCCGGGGCTCATCCAGCCCAACCCAGGGCTGATGCTGCAGGATCAGGGTCTGGTGAGCAGGAGGAAAAAGGAGCTGGTGCTGCTGATGTGGTGCTTTCTGGCCATAAACTGATGACTCCGGCGTTTTTCTGCCCCCCACTCCATGGGACAGCAAATGTCAGCACAAGGAGGGGTGACCCCCTCCCCATGTGGGACACCCCGCTGTAACTCAGACTGCTGGGGAGGGAGGGGTGTGGGGATTTCGTGGCTTCGGGGTGGGATTCCCAAGGGGAGAAGGGCTGGCAGACCCTCCCCGTGACATGCCAGCAGCGATGCCAGACAAGCCAGTCCCCAGGGAGGGGCACCCAGCCCTTCCGGAGGGGCCTCACGCTGCAAATTCCCATGGCAGGGAGAGGCTGCCGGTTCAGCCCTCCCCATGATGGCCCAGGCTCGGTGCCCCCCACCCCCGGCTGGTTTTCCCCCTTGCTGGGGTGTTCAGCCCCAACTCCTGCTCGCATGCTCAGCTGTCGGCCTCTCCGGCACGTGCCGTCGGGACCAGTGAAGCGGCTGGAGGATAATCCTGACCCCGCAGCGGCGAGACCCGGGGCCAGGCGGGCAGCGCTGCACCCCACGGGGCTCCCTGGGGCCACCCACCCTGGGGGTGTCCTGCACCCCATGAGCTGGTGGAGCTGGACAGCAGCTGGGGGAGATGAGAGCCGGGAGGATGAGGAAGGGCTGGGAGGGGGGAGGAAGGCTGGTGAGGTTTGGTGTAGGGAAGGGAAATGGGGTGGGTGTTTTCGGGGTGCTCCCCACACCGCATCGCAGGGGGTCGAGCTTGTTCCAGCCCATCTCAAGCGCTGAGTGAATGCAGCGCCTGGCTGCCTGAGAGGAAAAATGCCTTGAAATGCAAATTTGCAGAGCCCTGAGGTTGTGACCGAGGATAACCATCCCTTCCCTTGCCCGGGTCACCCGAGGGTCCCATGGGGCCGGGGGGCCGAGGCCCCCCGTTCCTTGCCAGGAGGGATGCAGAAACCATCCCCCCCTGCTGCCGCGGCCGTGCGGTGCGGCTGACAGGAGAGGGCACCAGCAGCCCAGTTATCTGCACGCTGAGTCCAGATTTGGGGCTGCACACCCCAGGCCAAAAGCATCTCTGACCCCCCTTGTACCCCTTTTTTTTGGGGGGGGGCGAGGATGAAAACCACCTCCTCCCTATGCAGGATCCGGGGTGTAGACCCAGCGCTTTGCCCAGGGGCTGACGGGGACTTGGAAACCCTGGAGGTGACCCCCTTGCACCCAGCACCATCTCCCCGTCAGGGATGAGCCCACCATTCATTTCCCGCCCCCCAGGGAGAAAATCTCGAGGTTTGTTTTTTCCCGCGGCGTAATGACCCCAGCAGGTGCCTTTCCTGCCCAAGGGCTGAAAATAGCTCCCAGGGTTTGGCTTCCTCCAGTTCCTTCCCCCCTCCCAGGCCCCCTGTTCATCTTTTGGGCCAAAACATCCCAATCCAGGGAGGGGAGGCTCAGGGGAAGTGGGGGGACTTCCCGGAAACCCCTTCCTTTACATTTTTGTGCTCGGCTGGAGGTGGAATCAACCTGGGGAAGGGATTTTTGGCCTCAGCTCTAGTAGCCATGCTTGCCCTCAAGTCTCTCTTGGGGAGCAGCACGGCTTTCACCCCATGGGGAGGGACAGGAATGTGCTTTGAGGAGTTTCCCCCCCCCCTTTACATTTCTCCTGCAGGAGCTGCATCCTCTGTCCCTCATGGGATGCTCTTGCCAGTGCCCCATCATATCACATACCTTTGGCCCCGTGGATTTAATCACTTTTGCAGTGTGAAATGGCTGGGGGGAGCCGAATCCCTCAGCCATGGCATTCATGTTGGTCTGCACTCATTCAGAGAGTTGAAACTGGGAGCCCCAGTTTCCCCTGGGGCTTGGCAGATCCCTTGTCCCCAGGAGGGGACCCTGGGGTTCACCTGGGGCTGTATCTGAATTTTTCTTTCCCAACGTCTCTTTGGTGGCTCCATGGGGTCCCAGCTCCCCTCTAAAGCCAGGGGATACGTGGAGGCACAGCAACCCAGCTCCTGGCCCACTGCAAATATTTTGGGAAGGCCGAGCAGGCGTGAGATGGGGTTTCACCATCTTTCATCCCTGCAGGAAAGCACGAGGGATGGGGGCGCAGCGGGGGGGCCTCCTTTCCCTGCTTCATCCCCACACCTCCACCCTGGATGGAGGAGTCAGACACAGATGGCAAACACCACTTCAGCCAGGGCTTTTCATGGGAAAGGGCTGCTCCCAGGGAAGAGGAGAGGAAATTTGGGGTTACGCACCCCGCTGCGTTCACAATGCCCGTCTGAGGTCTCTGCCCTGCAGCCCGGGGCTCGCCCAGCCCAGCCCTCCTCTCGGCCTGTCCTGGCAAGGCCAGGTCCAAATCCCCCTCACCCCTTCTCTGCCCCCTCAGAGCTAGGAGAGCACCTGGGGGCTCTCAGCACCCCAAAAGCTGCAGCCAGCCAGCTGCCTTCTGCAGCACTGAACCTCCACTGATGGGTCCCCATTTCTCCATCACCTCCGAGTCCCGGAGCCACACAGCATCCTGCAGTGGCAGCAGGTCCGTGGGGCATCACCGCACCAAGTCGCCTCCTCCCAGGGCACAAATTCACCCGGATGCTTCCTACCGTGAGGCTGGATGAGCCCCAAACTGGGTCCTGCACCCCAAATCCTCCCCACCCAGGGCAGCGATGGGAGGAACGGCAGACGCAGCCTCCATGTCCGTTGGAGGCTGATCCGCCCCGAGCTGGTGGCAGGGGACTGCTGGTGGCGTGTCCCCGAGGAAGGCCGCCAGCTGTGGGAACCTCACCGCCCACCATCCCGAGGTTGCTCTGTGCGATGCAAAATGTCACATGTCCCGCTGCAGCGTCACCGTCCCGGAGAAGCCATCCCGCAGGGACCAGCGCAGGGAGGTTGTTTTCGCCGGCGCTCAGACGGTTCGGGTAATGTTTGTGCTGCTCCGGGGCCAGAGGGAAAGGATCCCAGCTGGAAGAGGAGAAGGGGAATGGGGCAGGAGGCGGATCCCTGCTGCTGATAAGGAATTTTCCACATCTTCAATAGGAATCTGCAGGTTTAGGCACGTGGGAAGGGTTCAAACAACTTTTCCTACAATATAGAGGATCTGCCCAGTGAAATTCTGTCCTGACTTAATTTCTGGAAATAAAATATTCTTATGTTGGTTGGAAGAAAATGCTTAAGGCAGTGGCAGAGCGGAGGGCTCGGGGGCTGCAGGAGTCAAATGGAAGAAGAGCTTTTGTGTTAGAGGGTGGCAATGTCCTTCCAGGTCTGAGCGGGGAAAAAAAAACTGTTACCAAAACTGAGACCTGCCCAGCCAGCGAAGAAAGATGCAGGGAGCCACAGCTGGAAGCTTTTAAGCAGAGAATTTTAAAATAGAAATACGGGGCATGTTTCTAAAGCGAGGAACACAACCTTCGGGAGCAGCCACCGTGGGGATGTGGCTTCCCTTGGAGCCCCACGCGAGGGGACACCGCTCCATCCTCACCCCGGAGGCACCACGTCGGCTCAGCCTGGTCCTTCCCAGCTGCCCCCCTCTGCCGCTGTCACTCCTTCACCCCCTGTTTCGCCTTCACCCCAAAGCCAAACCTTCCGCCACCACTATGGAGTACGGGGGGGGTAAGGGCCCGTGTCCCCAGGTCACCGCAGCCCCAGGTCCAGGGCTGACCCTGGGGTCTTCCAGGTGCAGTACCCGCTCGGCTCTTCATCCCCTACACCATATTTCTCCCAAAATCAATCAGAAAATGATTACATTATCTTGGAGATCCATCAGGAGAAGAGGTTCCCCTCATTCACCTCTCGTAGCAAACCAGGGCTCACAGAAGCCACATTTTTCCTTTCACATTCGCCTCCTTTTTGGTTTTTTTTTTTCCCCTTGCCTGGGAAGTCGCAGTTTCACACGAGTCTTTGCCCCAGAAAGATCTGTCATCGCTGCTGCGTGCTTCCGAGCACTTACACCACCAGCAGCCCTCCCTCCTCCCTTCCCACGGGCACGGCTTGGTGCCCGCGGGGCTGGAGGTAGCAAGCACTGTCCTGCCCTTCCATGGGCCATTTCAAATAAAAAGAGGCTGAACGAGCACTGGGCTTGTTTCAGGGGTGGCCATGAAGTGGGGGCAAAGGGTTTTAACCACCCTTTAAACTGATTTGGAGTGATGGAAAGGTTTAACCCCCTCCTGTGCCGCCAGGCTTGCTGGAAGCGGTGGGCAGGAATAGCTCTTGGCCGGCAGCCGGGCTTGATAACACTCCTGGGGCTCCCTCAGGATTAAAATAAACCCAGCTCATGGTGAGGAAGATCCAGCGGCAAAGAGGCAAAGGGCCTGGATTGGGGCACAGGGGCAGCCGCCGGCACCCTGCTGCGGTCCCGGGTGCACTGCAGAGCCGGCGAGCGGGGCAGACCTCTGCTCTACCCCACTGCCGTGCCAAGGACAGCGCTGGAGGAGAAGCTCGCAGGCTTTTGGAACCTGTTTTCTTTTCCATCGAGTGATGCCTCAGCAGTTCCTCCCCACCAGGGAAGCGCAGAAGCCCGTTAGCATCCTGGCTTGGCTGCAACCCAGATGCCTGCGGGCAACATCTGGCTGGCATCTGGCAAGGCACCAAGTGGGGCTTGACCCCTTCGGCCCCTGGGGGGGAGCCTGCAGCCTCATGAGCATGGCATCTCCCCGTGGCGGAGGGGAGCCGGGGCACGTCCACACACCAGCACCCACTTGCTGAGCGGCCACAGACACCACCCGTGACTCAGTTTCTCCCTCGGGGCATGGGCCACCCACTGCCCCCAAAGGGCTGGGATGTGCTTGGTGGAAAGGGCCAGTCCACGCAAAGCAGCCGTTCCTCCGCCCACCCTCCAGGGCTGCATCAGGAGAAGTGTGGCCAGCATCGAGGGAGGGGATTGTGCCCCTCTGCTCTGCTCTGGGGAGACCTCCCCTGGAGCCCTGCGTCCAGCTCTGGAGCCCTCAGCACCGGGGGGCCTGTTGGAGCGGGGCCAGAGGAGGGCTACTAAAATGATCCGAGGGGCTACTAAAATGCTCCGAGGGCTGGAGCCCCTCTGCTCTGAGGCCAGGCTGGGAGAGTTGGGGGTGTTCAGCCTGGAGCAGAGGAGGCTGCGGGCAGAGCTGAGTGCGGCCGGTCAGGGCTTCAAGGGGGCCCAGAGGAAAGGGGGGGACAAGCTTTTTAGTAGGGCCAGCTGGGACAGGACAAGGGGGGATGGCTTTAAACTAAACCAGGGTAGGTTTAGACTGGATCTAAGGCAGAAATTCTTTACACTGAGGGTGGTGAAACCCTGGCAGGGGTTGCCCAGAGAGGGGGTGGAGGCCCCATCCCTGGGAACATCCCAGGCCAGGTTGGACGGGGCTGTGAGCAACCTGATGTGGTTCAAGGTGTCCCTGCTCCTGCAGGGGGGTTGGGCTGGGTGACCTTTAGGGGTCCCTTCCAACGCCAAACATTCTATGATTCTATGATTCTGTGATTTGCTGGTTTACATTATCCCCCTGGGATTCTTTTTCTACTCTGAATATCTCCTGCAAAGCCCAGGCAGGGCTGCAGCACCCTGCAGAGCATAGTGCTCCTTGCTCCCCAAACCACTTCCCAATGGCCACGTATCCTGTTAAATGGGAGAGAAACCAGGCACAAGTCATGGAGCAGCCCTGTGTCCCCAGTGAAGGCCCGCTGGGGCCCTGTGTCACCCGGCACATGGACCAGTGGCCCCAGGGTGGACGCTCTGGGGCAAGCATCGCCCTGCAGCAACTCAGTGCAGCGGGAGCATCCTTGGAAAAGCTCCGGGTTTTCCCTTTGTTTGCTCCTTCTTTTTTTGCCTTGTGCCATCTTGTCTGGACCCACCGGACCATGGCATCTGGGAGGTCGCTTGTTCTAATTAATATCTCACAGAGACGTCAGCCCTCCAAGCACACAGCCCTGTGCTGCTGGCACCAGCCGTGCTCCTAATTAACTTCCCTAATTAAGAGGCCCCTTTCCATAACCAGAAGATCTGTGAGATGGTTCCTGTGATGGAAGAGGTGGAGAAACCCTCAACTTCTCCTGCATCCCTGAGCACCCAGGACGGCAGCGTGGAGCTGCTCTTCATGTTGGTAAACTGAGGCAGGAGGGGGAAAGCTCAAACCCCCAAGAAAGGCTGGAGATGGGTGGAAATGAGCTACCCACGCCCTGACTTGCCTCCTTGGAAAAGCATTTCTTGGTTGCTGCTGAGGCCTGGGGGTGTTCAGTCAGGGTTTGGTCTCGTCAGCCAGGCAGGCTGGCTCAGCCGGCCCTGACACGCCGAACCCTCCGGTGCATCATGCTGGCACGGAGCCGAACATGAACCGTTCCCTCCTGCCGTGGCCCGGGTTTGGTCCTGGCCCCACCTCATGGGAGGCAGCAAGGTGGAAAAGCCAGTACAGGAATACTGAAGCCACACCGTGTCCCCGCTTTGCCCTCCTTCATCCCATCTCCCGCTCCGTGCCGGGGACGGCAGCGGGTATTTGCTTGCAGCAGCATCGTCTGACGCTTCTTTGGGATCATCACGACCCGTTGCACCTCTCAGGCCATTTTCTCCTTCCAAACCCCAGCGAGAGCCTGGAACAACCTTCTGGGTGCCTGATGTTCACCAGAAAATTACCTATAATGGATTTTTTTAAGGAATCTCCGACACTCGCCTGACACAAGCCCTAGCCTGGTGTCCAGGAGGGTGAGCGGATGATGCCATGTCCATCAGGAACAGGCTCTGTGCTCCACCTGCAACAACCACCAACAGCATTTGCTTGTGCAATCTCCACAGCCTCTGCCAAAGCCCTGGGAGAGTTTACTTGGGCTGGTGGGAGAGCTCCTGCCCCGCTTTGGCAGACACCCAGCTGGGCAGTTCATTTTTGGCATAACGTGGGGCTTTTTTAGGGGTGCTGCTAAAATTAAGTACGCTGGGGCATGAGTCCAGGGAGGGAGAACAAACAGCAAATCCACTAAGGAAAAGGAGTGGTTTTTAAGCTCGGTGTTTGGGAGATTTGCATACAATTAGGCCAGAGCCTGCCCGTGTTTGCTTCCGCATTGCACTCCAGTGATGAACCTGCCAGTTTTCCTGCCCCGCTCCCAGCCAGAGGTTGATTGCAAGGACACTCGCCCTGCGAAGCCGGTGGGCGAGGGGTTTTGGGGCTCTCTGGGGATGCCCTTTCCACTCCCGGTATGCTGTCCTGAGCGTTCCCACCCCGTGCGCTGCCTCTGGCTTTAGGGCTTCAGCCCTATAGCGGGGTAACAGCCTCCTCCCTGCGGTGGAGGATGTGTGAGGAGATGCGCTGTGAGATGCTCCAGCAAACGCCTCCCATAAATAGCACGGTGTTTACATGAGCCCGTCATCCCCGGTTTATTTTTTCTCTCTGCAGAGCAAACAGATCGTTCAAATCCAAATAAACTCTCATCGCCCTGCTGCTGGCACAGCCCAAAGGCCGGAGGTGGCACATTGCCACGGTCCCTAGACAGTCCATAGATGCTCGAACCCCCCCCAGCCCTATGCTGGCCACTTGGCCAAGGAGGTGAAGGGGAAGCCCACGGGCCACCAGCTGATGGAGAAGTCCAGCACTGGGTTTGTAATGGTCCTACAGGTGTTCTCATCCCTGCCTTGGGGTGTGCAGGCTCTGCTGAAGGAGAGGGCTGAGGGGCAGATCCTGGGTTGGGTCTGTTGAGGGTCACCCCCAAGGGTGTTGGGGCACCTCTCACCAAGGCAGAGCAGAGCAGGAGGGTTTGGGGGAGCCCCCTTGCACCAAATCTGAGGTCACAGCTGGTCCTGGTCCCTGCAGCGCTCGGATGAACCAGCCCCGCTCCTGGGGAGCGACTTACGCAGGATGAGCCTTGCAGGTACCTGGTCCACCCTGGGGGGCTCCCTGGAGGCTTAGCTGGTTCAGCTTCAACAGTCGGATCGAGCCCCCCCAGACCCATCGTGTCTGCGCTACCCAGCCCAGGGGGGAAATTCTGGGGGTGGCCATTTTCCCCCAAACTTCTCCTAGGACCCGAAATAGCATCCGGTCCAGACTCATGACCAGTTTGGGGCCACTATTCCCCCCCACGCCTTAACTGGAAGGACTCCCTGACCCCCCCAGCAGCTCTGTTTTCCACCACCACAGCCCCCTGCGCATGCGATGCTGCCAGCCCTGGGCGTCCCCCCTCCCCAGAACGGGGTGCAGCCGCACCCCAGCACCCAGGGGTGCCCTTCAGAGGATGGAGGATGCTTTGGGGCTCACCCTCTACCCACCCCAGCAGTGATTTGGGGTGAAACACTGTCAGCCAGCACCCAGGTGAGCACCCCCAGCTCTTTGGGACAGTTTGGGTCGCTCTCGGGGTGCCAGCCCCGTCCTGGAGCTGAACCCGGGCGATGGGCTGGGTCCTCACTCACCCCCAGCTCAGGCTCGCCTCTCCCCTCCCCGGATCCTCTGCTCACACCCGACCTCAAAAACCGGTTTTGGTGCTAAAACCGGGACTCGACCCGTGTCTGGAGCTTAGGGCTGGCACCGGCCCCGCTGCTCCCCCCGCTGCCGGGTCGGTCCCCCCGCATCCTCCCGGCTCCTACCCGCCCCCCCCCTCCGCCTCCTCTCCCCCGGTTCTTCCCGGGCCCGGCGAGCCCCAAATCGGGTCAGTCGCTCTTTAAACGGCTGGAAGGCTGCACCATGTGATGCTCCAGCCCCGGCCGGGAGCTGGCAGAGCCTGCGGGAGCCGAACGGTGCGGGGCACCGGGGACCGAGCCCAGCCCCGCTCGCCGCGGCGGGTCCGGTACCCAGCGCCCCGAGCATCCCCCCCGGCCGTGCCC
Source organism: Gorsachius magnificus (assembly GCA_034008185.1). Lineage (NCBI taxonomy): Eukaryota > Metazoa > Chordata > Aves > Pelecaniformes > Ardeidae > Gorsachius > Gorsachius magnificus. The sequence continues at coordinate 1,288,546 of CM067099.1, forward strand.
CAGCATGACCCCCGCCTTACCTTGCGGGTGAAGAGCTCGTGCTATTTTAGGGTGAGGGCACCCCAAAACAAGCCCTCGGCTTGCAGGACGAGGTGAGGTGGGATGGGGAGCGGGGGGGGCGGGCGGCCGCTGTCGGGGCGCGGTGCGGTGCGAGGTCGGCGGGAGGAAGCAGCAAGGGCGGGGGGGCGGGAAGCGGCGGCCCCGCTCCTGTGGATCGGCCCCGAGGGGCTCCGGCAGCCGGTCCCGGGGTGGCCCCGAAGGGCTCCGGCAGCCGGTCCCGTGGTGGCCCCAGGGTGGCCCCCCCCGGCGCCGCTCCCGCCCGCCCCGCAGCTCCGGGAGCGGTAGCGAAGCGGGATGGGGGTGGGTGCAGGATAAGCCCCCGGGGGGGCCGGAGCCCCAGGGGCCGGCACAGACAGGAGAGGGGTTGGGGTTTTTTTTTCCCACCCCCTGCCCAGGCTCCATCCCCTCTCGCAGCCCAGTTTACGATTCCAGTTCCTCACCACCTCCCTGCGCGTTTGCAGGTGACCGAGGGACCCCAGGGCGAGCGGGGAGGGGACTGGAGCATCATGGCACACTCCGTCTCAGCCTTCCAGGCTGCCTACATCTCCATCGAAGTCCTCATCGCTTTGGTGTCCGTGCCAGGGAATATCCTGGTTATTTGGGCTGTGAAGATGAACCAGGCGCTGCGGGATGCCACTTTCTGCTTCATCGTCTCGCTGGCTGTGGCCGACGTGGCCGTGGGGGCCCTGGTCATCCCCCTGGCCATCATCATCAACATCGGACCACAGACGGAGTTTTACAGCTGCCTCATGGTGGCTTGTCCCGTCCTCATCCTCACTGAGAGCTCCATCCTGGCGCTCCTGGCCATCGCCGTGGATCGATACCTGCGGGTGAAGATCCCTGTCAGGTAGGAAAACACATCGGGACAGGCTCTGTGATGGCTGTTGCGAGGGTTAAAAGGGAGCAAGGGTGCCCCAAACTCTTGGAGAAGCACTGGAAGAAAGGTTTTCCTCCACGTTGCCAGCCCTCCACGTCTGGCCGCAGCAGCAGTCGGGGCAGGCTGGGCTGGGAAGGGGGTCTCAGGAGCCTTTGGCAGCTTCGCTTGGGGACTCAGGGGGGTGCTGGGTGTGCAGGCAGAGATTGCGTTGTGGCAGGGCAGGGCAGCCCCTCTCAGGGTCCCGGTGGCAGGGGCAAAGTTTGTCCCACTGCACATGGGAGGGCACCGGCAGGGTGCTTCAGGGCATGGAAAGGGGACGATAGATTTGTCTTCAGCCCAGGTTTTCCCTTGCCATGGGGAGTCCAGGAGCCCGGGAGTGATAACTTGCTTCCTCATGGACATGTGGGGGACAGCTCTGGGGTTTTGAGGGACCAGAGGTGACAGCCTGGCATGTGTTGGGGGTAGGCTCACCCAGGAGAGAGCCCTCGCTATGGGGCTGCCCCACAAATGACTCCTCTCCCTGTTTTTCCCTTTCTCATCCTCTGTATCTATTGTCAAAGCCAAGTCCATAGCAAATACCGTGGGACATAAATGAGGGGGACACACTTTATCAGAACTCTGCTTCTCCTGGAGGAGATATTTAACCGCTTCATGGCTGGCTCCCTCCCCCCTGGTGTGGTGCTGCAGCCCCTGGGGCTGAGAGGCAGGCAGCTGTGGGGCCGGGGTGGGACTGGGGGCTGTCAGCGGGGCTGGAAGGGGATGTGACACCCGGTGTCGGTGCCGCTCACACACAGCCCGTGCGTCCCAGCTGGGCCCCTCGCTGTGCAGTCGCTGTCGCTGGTCCCCCTTGCTCTCTCCGAGGAGACACCCGGGCTGCAGGGACACCTTTGCCGGGCTCGGCAGCTCCAGGAAGGCTCCCTCTGCCAAGAGCATTGCTGGAAAACTTAGCCCAGCCAGCGCAGCTGAGCACACACCCAGCTCGTGTCACCCCACTGAGCCCTTTGCAGTTCCAACACGGGCTCCAACCCATTTGCTGGAGGGATCCATGACCCTTCATCAGCACAAGACCTCCCCCCCCCAAAAGGACCAAACCCCCTCATGTTAGATGCTTCCCAGACCCCAACGGGTGTAGGACCATTCCTGGGGCAGGAATCGCCTTCCCGTACAGGGAGACGGGGCAGGAGCCAACCTGCATCTGCACTAGGATCCGACTGCTCCGGGGTGCTCGGTGTCCCCAGATCCACTGGATCAAGCCAGAGATCTGTTGCTTTGGGGATTTTTCCCCTGGTACAGGCTGCTTGGTGAAGGAGTGTAAGGCAGAGGGGGGGGCCCAGACTAAAATCCCATGGTCCCTGCCCACCCGCTCCCTGCCACACACGATTTCACAGGCTGTTCCCAACTTCCTCCCTAAGTGTGATTTTCCCAGCCTGAAAAATCCTCGTCTTCCAGCCTGTCGGCGTAACCAAAGCAGTTCTCACCCTGTCATTGCTTTCGGTGCTTTTTTGGTTCTCCTGCATCCCCTGCGTGGTGGGGACGGGCTCAGGTGTGGGAGGACTGCAGCTTTATACATAGCAACACTGCCTAGCTCTCACCAGTCGTTTTTCTAGCAAACCTAGTCTTTTTATCTCCCTTGCTGCTTCCGAGCATCAAATGGGCCTTTTGGGGGAGATTTCTGCCCTGAGCCCAACAGCTTTCCCGGGAGCAACATTAAGTCAGAGCCCCCTGTGCTGTGCATAGTTTGGGTGGGTTTTTCTCATGCAATATCGACCCTGAATTTTGTCGTCCCGTTATATCCCTGAGCACTCGGCGTCATGAGATTTTCCTCTGACTTTTTATAGCCTACGTTAATATTGAAAGGCTTCGTAGCCTCAACAGGCAGGGTTTGGCTTCATCAGCTCTCCTCTTCACTTATCCCTGGATGTTTCCTTCCTTCCCTGGTGTGAATTCCCAGCTGGTGATTTTAGGCAATTTTTGTGCCCCAGACCCAGCAGCAGCAAAACAACATTGTAGATCGCAAATAGGACCGACAACGCCGCTAAAGAACAGTCCCTGCATCTGAAGTGCCTCAAGTTTCTCCTGACCTGTGGCGAGATGCTGAGAGGTGACGCTGAAAACGTTTATACAGCGCTGACAGCTCGAATCGCGGCTTCGCGGTGTCGTTCCTCACCACGACGCCGAACCCACCAGTGTGCAAATTGGTGCTGGGTGCCAAGATCCTGCGACACCTTGGCAAGACTTGGGTCCCTGGTGAGCCACGTGTGGCCACCCGTGCCTGGGAGCCCTCAGGGCGAGCTAACGTGCCTGAAGGTCCACAGGCAGCGATGGCAGCCAGTCCTGGGCAGCGAGGGTGTCCCACAGAGATTTGTAGGCAGGGGGGAAGCGATGTGGGGGGATCTTTGCCTCAGCCACATCCTTGGGGCAGCCAGGACACAGAGCAGGGGCTGTGGCTGGCCAGCATCAGGCAGGGAGGGGACAGGGTTAGCCGATGGTGTGCACACCACAGCTCCTGTGCCGAAGTCCCCAAAAAAGCCTGGCATGGGGTGGGTGCTCGCCAGCGTGACCCACAGTGGCCCGGCGTGGCTGCGCTGGCCCTGCCGAGGCTCGGGGAGAGGGGACAGCAGGGAAGGGAAATGCATTTCAGAGGGGCAGCCGGCAGGGACTGGGAGCAGCGAGGAGAGAGGCTCCATGCATCCCTGCTCCGTCCTCGTGCCGACCACCCCGCAAATGCTGTCTCCACTCCAGGGCTCCCCGGCGAGTCACCGCTTGCATTTTGGGCTCCGTGAAAGGGTGTGCAAGGGTTTCCAAATCCCTGCCACGTACTGGCCAATTGGGGTGAGAAGCCAACGGGACTGTTGGCTGGGAAGGGTTGTCTGAAGGAGGAGCAAAGTCACCACTGGTGTTTCCAGGCTTTTTATTTAATTAGGCAGAGCTGGGACTGGAAGCGCAGCTTGGCAGGGAAGGGGGGAACACGGTGCATTGTGGCCCAGCTCCGGCTCCTGGCTGCCCACCACACACCCTGGTGCTGAGGGCTGTGAGCTTGGGGCAACAACCTACAGGTTTGCTCCTTCTCCAGCAGACACGCGGGCCCTGCGCTCCCCCTGCACCCGGCCGGAGTGCGAGCCCTGGGGGGGGGATCAGGAGCTTTGCGGCCCCGGGGGTGGGTGTTTGCTGGCAGCATCTCTTGAGCAAATGGTGCCCTGAGACATTTGTTGTGTTTCTCGGGATGGCAGCGGGAGATGCCTCAGCATCACCTGATGCTCCGTCCCGGGCAACCTCCTCGCTCCCATGGCTGTGTTTTCCATGGACACAGAAACCCAGAGGAACGTGGGCCACTTGTGCAAGGTGGAGGCTGATTTTGCAGGATGGAGAGGGGGCTTGCACGGCTCTGAGTTGGAACCTCCTTCCTCCTGCTCTTGCACCCAGTGCACACCCAGCATGGTCGGGGACCAGGGTATCCCACAGAACCCTCTACCCCAAACCAAAAGGGTAGCATCCCTCCTGGCTGCTGGGGTCTGAAGGATGCTGCCTCCCCCCCCAAGGAGCCTTTTCTCAACTACGGAGGGATGCAAGAGCATCACTCAGGTCAAGCAGGCTGGAGCAGAGGGTACCATGCTCCCCAGCCTCCACAGGAACCGCTCTAAACAGCTGGAAACCACCTAAAATAGGTTTTCTGCCTTCATGCTGGTGAAAAAGCTCACATCTCCCCTCTCGCATCCTTCCTCCCCGCCTGGCGGCAAGGCAGGACCCCCGTCCTGTCGCCCCCCCCCAGCCGGGCACAGCAGGGTCCCCCAGCCCAGCCCAAACTTCCCTCTCGCAGCCACGCTAAGGGAAGATGAAACGAGTTCAAAGGGAGGGGAAGCAGTCGGCCGGGGGCGTCCGGGCAGGAACCGGCCCCTCGGCATCCCGGCGGCAGCGGTTGTGGCAGGATGCCGGAGGGGCTGGGACCGGAGGGATGTTTGGGGGGGGATGTAGCTCATTTGGCGCCAGCCTCCGCTGGCTCAGGGTCCCCCGTCTCTGCTCTGAGATGTTGCATTGGGCTTTTTAGAGAGGGCCACGGCAGAAGGAGCTGGTGCCATCAGGACTTGCTGAACCACGGCTCCTTGGCTGGGAGTGCTGGATGCACGGATGCAGCCCAGTCCTGTCTGGGCACATCCCTCACCATGTCCCCTTTGCTTGGACCACCAGCTCTTTCCTCAAACACATGCCAGGAATATAAAAAACTGGAGGAATCTGCTGGCAGCAAGAGCCCTTGTGCGTGGGGTCTCTCGCTCCACAGCAGGGACCTCCACGCCCTGCGCCTGGGCCCCGACATCGGGGGGCCCCTCCAGCCCTGCCCTTCCCACCCTGTGGCATCCCGAGGAGCATCCCGCCAGCGTGAGCTCCATTTCTGTCGCTGAAGGTTTCAAACACACGCATGAGGCTGCAGAGCCATGGAAATTAGACCCAACCCAGGCTGGAAATTGCTAGGAAATGGCAGGGGCAGGAGGCTGGGGCACAGCAGGGGGGGAGCCCGGGGTAAAGCAGGGTCTGTGGGTGGCTCTGTGGACAGTGCTGGCATTTTCCAATGGTTCAGAAGTGCCCTGTCCTGAGCCTTATGAGATGAAACAGCTCAAGCATGGCAGGAGCATCCCTCGGCCCCAGACTGCAGCACCTGCAAGCCAGGGGGTGAGGAGGACTTGCAGGTAGCCTGGGAGCTCTTGTATGGACCTGGAGGTGGAAAGAGGATGCTTTCTCCCCTTGACCCCGCTGTTTTTCAGGCTCCTGCCTGAGCTCAGTCTCTTGCCATGATTGCAGCGCTCTTTCCCCTTCTCTCCAGGCCTGCCAAGGGCTGCAGGCATGGGGCCAGCTGGGGCTGGGTCACAGGGGAGCTTCGGAAGTCTCGTCGCCCTCAGCCAGCTGGGTCAGGGAGCAGGACACACATCTGAGATGGTTTTCCCCCCTTTCCTCCACTGGGAGTTCATGGAGGATCTTGGCAGGAGAGCGACGGGCACCCCGCTGCCGTGGGATGGGGGATGAGGAGGACGTCGGGATGAGACCCTGCTTTGGCCCAAATTCTAGACACCAAAGGGCCCATTGGAAATCTTTCCAGCACCCCCAACACTAAGTGCAAGGAAACCTCCCCAGACACTTGGGCTCTGAGGGCCAGCAGATGTGTCCAGGACAGAGATGGGGAGGTTTCGGACCAGGCTGGGATGCACAGTGGCCCCAGTGCCTGTGGGAGCTGGTCCCCCAGGGATGATACCTGCTGAAGGGGGGAGGTAGCAAACCACAGAAGCAATTTTTCAGGCTGGCATGAGGGTTTCAACCCAGAGCAGCGGGATGAAATTAAGAAAAGGAAATGATGCTCCATCTGAGGGCAATTTGCTGGCCAGGTGAAGGGTTTCACGGGTCCCCAGGGAGGCAAGGGTGACTGGAGATGCCTTTAGCCAGCCTGGCCAAAAGAGCAGATGATAAGTGAGGACAATGGAGAGCGATCCTGGCCAGCCAGGCAAGTGAATAAACCAAACCGTGGGCTCTCCTAGGCTTATTTTTAAATTTGGAGGAAACATTTCAAAAGTGTTCAGCTGACTCGGAGCTGGGACCGTGAGCTTGGAGGGTGGCAGGGCGGTTCTCACGCCCAGGACCTCATCTGGGTTTCCTTCAACCTCCATCAGACACTGAATAGACACCATCCATCCTTACAGGCCCTGCCCCTGCAAAGGTAGATTGAATTTCCAAGGAAAATTCTCCCATTTTTCCTAAACTGGAGAAATTTTGTGGACTGGCAGGTCTTTGCTGCTGCCTTTCTTGTTTCTTCCCTTGCTGCCCTACACCAGGTATACTTTTAGCAAACGAGGGTGATCTGTGGAGACCTTCATTCCCAAGGAACAGGCAGATCTGAACCAAGGCTGGAGAATCAAAGGCAGAGGAATCACAGCCCAGAGAGGTTTGCTGGAGACTTTGGGCTGCTTCCAAGCTGCAGTTTCCAGCACCCTGCACCAGCTTGGCATGGGAGTGCTCAATCAGAGCAAGCATCACACACCAAGCTCTGCTGGAACCAGGCCTGGGGTGCACGAATGAGCACGAATGATACCCTGGTATCACCAAAATACTCAGAGCTTTGGAAACGGTAAGGGATTTACCAGCAGGTTCTGTTGGTCTTGAGATCCTGGTAAATACCTGGGTGAGCCAGTTTTCAGCGTGACTGTGATCCGCAGAGTAGTTTTCAGCCAAGAGCGAGCTAAGCCAGAGATCAAAGCCACCAGGGCTCTTCTCTCGGCGAGGGGACGTCTGGATTAGGCTCAGCGGGAGCACACCCGGCTGCTGCAGCAGCGCCGTGAGATGTTTGCCGACAGACACAAAATCAGGTCACATGAAAAAGCTACAGACGCTGCCATGCCGGCCAGGGGGAAGCAATTTGGGCTGTAAGCAGTGTCCCCCAGCTCTCAGGCTCTTAGGGAAAATGCTGGCGGTTGTGGGCATCCCCCTCCTCAGGATGCAGCAAGGGTCTGACTGTGGGATGCCCCGTTCTCAGTAGCACAAAGAGAAGGGGAGAAGAGCAGTGACTCCTGTGCAGGGATGCTCCGGGCTTGCTGATATTTGGGGTTATTCCCAAATTTTCTGGATTAAAAGGACAAGGGGAGATGCATGGCCTCCAGAGACCCTGGACGGGCTTCTTGGGCAGCAGCACCCCATCTCATCCCAGCCCTTCTCCTGTATTGCTGAGCGGGACAAGATGTGGTCCCTGTGCTGGACAATCTGCCCAGGGTATCGTTTCGCCCTGACCCCATTAGCTGTGCGCCGACATCTGTCCCTCGGCAGAGCTTACGTCTGTCTGCGTTGCACTGCAGGACGAGGAACCAAACCCAGCCTCCTTCTTGCTGGTGTTTGCCTGCTACACCCCAAAATCAAGCTCTGGGAATATTTTCATTGGGTTTTTTTCCCCTATTCCTAACATTTTTCAGGTTAAAGCATTGACCCTTGACAATCCATCACCGGTAAATTTGAATGCATGTTCCCAGCAAGGGCAAGAGCACGTTTATAGGTGGGGAAACTGAGGCACGGAGCAGCATGGTGGCTCGCTCAGGGTGACCCCACCAGGCAGGGACAGCAGCTGGGGCGCAGTGGGTATGGAAGCTGAGATATGCTGGGACAGCCTGGCCTTTCTGGTCATGCACTGCGCCACAATCAGCTGGTCTCATGTCGTGACTGTGCCCAGGGCACCCAGGCAGCCAGGCTCCTCCGTGATCCCAGCCCATGCCGTGGCGATCCGTGCAGGGGTAACTCAGTGAAAGGCGGTTATCCAGGAGGCCAAATGGTCCTCCTGGGCTGCAGGTCCCTGGGCCACAGAGCCTGCAGTCAAGAATGCCAAAAGTGACTCTTGTCAGCAATCAGTCCCAATGAAGAGTGACAGCATCTCCATCCTCTGAGAGAGTGGAAAGGGACGGAGACACATCTTGTAGGAGCGATGCCCTTGCCGAGTGGACTCCTGCCCATGAATTCATAGAATCATGGAATTGTTATGTTGGAAAAGCCCTTTAAGCTCCCCCAGCCCAACCGTTCCCCACCCCTGCCATCCCACCCCCAAACCCTGGCCCTCAGCACCGCCTCTGCCCGGCTGTTAAATCCCCCCAGGGCTGGGGACTCGACCCCTTCCCTGGGCAGCCCCTTCCAGCCCCTGACAGCCCTTTGGGGAAGGAATTGTTCCCCAGGGCCAACCTCACCCTGCCCTGGCACAACTTGAGGCCGCTGCCCCTCGTCCCATTGCACCTTCCCTGGGAGCCCCCCCGCTGCCCTTCTCGGGACGCTCCAGCCCCCCCAGGTCCTTTGGGGAGGGAGGGGCCCAACCCTGACCCCAGCATTCGAGGGGCGGCCCCCCCAGTGCCCAGCACAGGGGCACGGTCCCTGCCCTGCTCCTGCTGGCCACACCACTCCTGATACAGGCCAGGGTGCTGTTGGCCCTCTTGGCCACCTGGGCACACTGCTATTCATCCTGCAGGGAACACAGACATCAAAGCAGGTGGAGATGGGTGGATGGAACCCAGCAGGGCTTGGCCATCTCCATAGCAGTGATTCAGGTGTGTTGGGTACCATCAACCCAAGGGGCCCTACTCTACAAAGCAGGCAGATGGGACACTAGCCAGCTTGCATTTCTTCATCCCATGGCAATATAAACTGACCATGAGGTCCTCATGGAGCCAAAGGTGAGGAGCACCAACAGCCAGGGCCACCTGGACATGGTGGGATGGACAGTGAGGTGTCTGCAGTGAGTAAGGTGAGGTCCCTCACTGCAGGTGAGTGACAATCCTGTGTCCATGGTACGCCAGTCCATCAGACCCGTGGTTGAGCAGCAGAACCCCCAAACCACTTGGAAACACCCAAACAGACTGTCACACTTCCAACAGCACCAACTTAGTGGAGATAGTTTGCCCCTTCTCTGGAGTCACTGGGGTGTTCCCACGGGTGCTGGGTTGGTGGCGGTGATGGTGATGCACATTGTGGCTTGGTGTCCAATGCTTTCCAAGGACCCTGCGCAGCTGCTGGCAATAAGACAAGCGAAACACCCTACAGAAGGAGGCTCTGCCAAAGCAAAAGCTGCTGATTCAGCCTGCCCGGTGCCCGCCAGCCCAGCCTGGCCCTGCAGGCAGTGTGTCAGGCATGAGTCAGGACCAGCTCACCACGGTGTGTGCCATCACCACAGCCTGGTTCTGGAGCTGGCTCAGGGCATGCAGGAGCCCTTTGATGGGGGGGTCTGGGTCTTCCTCCACCCCTGAGATAGAAGAATGCGACTCTATCAACAGGAGGTGTCGTCATCACCTGGTCTTTACAGAGGCGGTCCCACCTCCGCTCCACGTCAGCCAGAGCAGGTGATAGAGCAGAAATCAGTGACTCAGGGGGTCAGGGCTGGGAGTGTGGGCAGGCTCAGGCAGAGCCAGCACCACCCCCCTCCCCCATGACCAGCTTGGGACCCGCAGGCTGGGCTCTGTGTCATTGCCCAGCCTTCAGCACACGCATGTGGCATGCGTCTTGCTCTGGTTGGACATGTACCATGTGGCCACCACAGCTGAGCCACCCTCAGCTCCTTTTACACCCCAGGGTGCATCACAGCATGGTTTTTCTAGGCCATTCCTGGTGTTAGAATAAGCGTAACTGTATCTTAAAAGTGCCAGGTTGACTCTGTTCACCAGAAAGGGGATTCTGGCCATCTGCTTGGGTGGGAGACAGCAGGGACGAAGCCCACCAGACCCCATTTTCAAAGTCTGATCTGGAGGGACCCCCAGACCCACTGATACAATTTGCAGTGAGGCCAGACCCAACAAGATCTCCTGTCTAGGACATCTCAAAGCAGCTTGTACCCAAACACAGGGGGCTATTAGACATGGGAATGTGCTCTGAGGGGACATGGCAGCCACCTACAAGTCCCTGGGCCTCCAAGGCAAAGCAGGCAAGGGCTGGGTAAAGGCTCAGAGATAGGGGCCATGGAGCCACTACATCCAAATGACCATGCTTGAAATCAGCCTGACAGCAGGGAGGAATGACCCATCCCAAAGGGGTCACAGCGCAACCCTTGGCATGGAAAGGGTGTTTGGTGGGACAGGTCAGAGCACACGTGAAGGAGTCAAAAGGTCTGAAATTCAGAAAGTCGGCATATTGGTGGGTCTATATTCTGGTGTGGAGGTGGCGGAGGGGGATAGAAAGGTCACTGCAACATGAAAAAGGACAGAAAAAAGAGGAAAACGTGGAGGAGGCACCATGGTGAAATGACCTGGGAGATGAGTTTCTTTGTGACGCACAGAGGAGTCATTTGAGAGTGGAAAGAAATGGATGGGCTGGAAGAAAATCTCTGGCTGGAGAAAGGACAGGGAAAAATGCTGCAGGGTCCTGCCCCCAGGGGTGTGAGGGAAGCCCAGATGCAGGTCATGGGGGCTTGTGGTCCCTGCAGACAGCAGGACATGGAGCATGGAGACCATGCAGGCGAGAGACTCCTGGGGGGGACGGGGCCAGCTTGAGAGGCTTGTCCCCTTGGGGACAGCAGCACCAACTCAGAGCCTCGGGAAATGACAGCCAGTGCAGCTGAGCTAAAATGAATGGCATTGGTTTATCCTGGAGAGAAATTAATGATTTTTTCAAAGTGATCCTGCCAGCACAGCAGGGGCGGACTCAGGAGCCGAGAGCCGGGAGAACCCAGCATGTGGGCTGCCAATGGGCTGGAGGAGCAGTCCCAGGGAGCCAGTCCTTTTGGGACACATCTCATTCAAGGTGACCTGAACCCATGAAATGGGAAAGCAGCCATCCCAGAGACAGTCCGGGCTCCTGGCAAGGAGATGCCTTCTCTGGCAGCACGGCTGCCCAGCTGCCTGGGCAGGCATGCAGCTCTTGCGCGGGATGCCCAGTTGCAAGAAAGAGCAATTGATGCTCTCTGAGGCGATCACAAAACAGCCCCACAGCCAGTGGGGTGTCCTACAGAATAGCAATGAGCTGAGCACCGCCTGCTCCAACAGCACCCAGCCCCACTGCAGCTGGGCACGTAGCCGCCTTTCCAACCACAGGGCGGCTGAATGGGCAGGGCTGGGTGTTAAGGAGATGTCACTGGTGATGCCATCAGCAAGAGGGCATCAAATAGCCCCAACGGGTTGAGGTCCTGCTCAACCTCAATGCTGAGATGAGACCTTATCTCCCTCTACAACTGCCTGAAAGGAGGTTGTAGTGAGGTGGGGGTTGGGCTCTGCTCCCAGGGAAGGGGCGATGGGACGAGGGGCAGCGGCCTCAAGTTGTGCCAGGGCAGGGTGAGGTTGGACATTGGGAACAATTCCTTCCCCAAAGGGCTGTCAGGGGCTGGAAGGGACTGCCCAGGGAAGGGGTCGAGTCCCCAGCCCTGGGGGGATTTAATAGCTGGGCAGAGGTGGTGCTGAGTGCCAGGGTTTGGGGGTGGGATGGCAGGGGTAGGGGAACGGTTGGGCTGGGGGAGCTTAAAGGGCTTTTCCAACCCAAACAATTCTGTGATTCCATAATTCCATGATTCTATCCTCCTTCCCATAGAGCACAGGCAGCCTATGGGCCAGATGGGTGATGGGTGGCTAACAGGGGAGGAAGGACTGGTTTTGGTGATGTAGGGTGGTGCAGAGCAGGATCAACCACTGGAAAGTTTTGCAGCATCTGGGTTTGCCCTTCACTGCACTGAGCCCAGCAGGACACAGCAGCTCCCCCTTACGCCCTTGCCCCGTCTCTTGCTGCCTTTTCCATCCTTCCCCCAACCTTCCCTTGCCTGGGCTTTGCCCCCCAGCACTGAGCATGGGACCACTTTCAGCAGCTGCTGCAGTCTTGGGTGGTTTGGTTGGATTTTTGTTAAGACCAAAAGTCTCTGTTCACAAAAAGGAGCTGGAGGAGGAAAGGGGATTTGTTCCCCAGCCCCTCTCCCTTGCCTTCCTTGCTGGCCCCGAGACTGCCCATGGTGCTCTTGCACACAGACCCCTGGGTGCCAGCGATGCCCAAGCAGGACCACAGGGACACAGAGGCAGGGAGTTGACATCCCCCAGACCCTGCCTGGGGTGACAATAATGCCTTTCCTTTGCACCTTAAGGGATGGCGAGAGCACCGAAGGCCGGGGCATTGCTGGAATGGCTGTCGCTCTGCCTTCTCCAGGCCATTTCTCTCCTGCATCCGGAGACTGGGATGATTTTTCTTGGCCTCCTTCAAATAAGGGACGTGCCAGCTCCTGGCACCAGGGATGCTTTCTCATTCAACTCCGTTCATCTTCCTTCACTGGGGATGTCATAGCCCCCCTCTGTGACTCAGTTTCTCCATCTGTTCACAGAGGGAATGATGCTACAAACTCTGAAAACACCGAGAGGCCACTGCTGAGAAATGTTGCCTCAGACATAGCCATCATGAGCACAGTCTTATGGGCTAGATTATTTCTCTTTCTTTTCTGCACTGGTAACAACATTCAGGGACTTAAACCTTGTAACATGCAGAAATGAAGCACGCATTTTTCTCGGCACAAACGACTCTGTTGGCCTGCAGCACTGAGCAGTCGAGGCTGGGAGAGGGCTTAGAGCACAGCCTGCATCCAGATGGACGTGGCAGAGCCTGTTCAGAGCCAGGCAGACGCCTGCGTGGGTGCAGGCGAGAGGGGTTTATTTTAAGGGCCATCATTCCCCACGTTCAGCACCGGCCGGCACACGGGTGCTTTACGGGCTCAGACAGGTCCGTTTGCTCAAAGGGAGCTCAAGGTGCGCTGACACCAGCAGCCATCCCCGTCTTGCTTTTCCCCCCCCTCCCCAATGACCACCCTCCGCAGGGCCATCCCCTGCCCTAAGTGCCACAGGCCCAGCCAGGGCAAAGCACCTCCATCCCCAGCAGCCTGGGGACCTTCTTGCAGCACTGCGTGTCCCTCGTGCGCCCAGGAAGGGGAATGCTGGGTCCCTCGCAGGTGTCGCAGGGACTGGCACAGTCCTCATGCTTGGGGAGGACTCGATCCTGCCTGGCCCATGCATCCTCCATCTCCGTGCCCTGCACCAGCCAGGCTGCCTGCACGCTGTGTCTGCCCATTGCCTTGCCTGGATTCAACTGCCAGAGTAATTAGGAAGATGCACAGGGTGTAATTTATGCCCGGCTGATGTATTTTGCTGCAATTCCTCGTCTTGGGTCTCAGCTCTTTCTCTCCCCCATCCTGATGGAAATACTGAGCTGTTTCCTTCCAGGCAAGAAGGTAAATCAGTTTTCCTCCAAGGGAATAAATAATTTTTTTTAAAATCTGAAAGAGGAAATGGAGTTTAAATAATAAACTCCAGGTTTGCTTTGCATTTGCACTTTTTAGTTGTTTTCCTGGTGAAAGATTGATTCTCTGCAGTGAGGGAACATTTGATTGTGGTGCTAACTGGAGCCTTCGCTTTCCATTTGGCATCTCATTCAGCTGATCAAGATATATAGATCTGCACTGGGCAGATTCATCCCAACGTAAATAACTTAATGGCTTGACACCTGTGTACTCTGATCCTCACTTCCCCCACTTTTACGGTGCGCTGCGGGGGTGAATAACACAGGTCTTGCTCAAGCTTTGTGGCAAGTTGTGTTTGGAATGAGGTTGGGATTCGATTGCAGCATGAAATGGCAGCTCCAAAATGATTGTCGTGACTTGAAAGGATATATAGCCAACTGGTGAGCAAAAAAAAATGTAAACTCATCCAACAGCTTTTTGCATTTGAAAAATTTGATCTTTTAATCAGGGGAAATATGCATTGGACAGAAGATGCTGAACTGGTTGTTTTGGTTTACTGTGTCCTCTGAGGTTTCAGAACAGTAGATCTCATTGGCACTCCTAATTCTCATTTAGACATTGGGTGGAGAAAACAACCTCCCTCATTTTGTGAGCTTTCAGCCAATTTTTCAGTCTTGCATGTACTGATCTTTGAACTGGGCTAAGTACAAGAAGGGAAAATGTTCCCTTTGTGGCGACAAATTGTGCTGCGAGGATCCTGGACAGCAATAACAAGTTGTAGCCTAAGAAACTGCAAAATCAGGAGTCAGGTTAGCAAGCAGAACTGTAAAAAACAAGAAATTAAAAGGCAGCCGATACTAATCTCTTGTTCCAGCTGTAATTTAGGAGATGTCTTTTTCTGAAGAGTCCTTCTGCACTGGAGAGATAAAGACCCACCTCAGCCCTGCTTCATGGCTGGGTTAATGCCTCTTCATGGGGGATGCTATCTCCAGTTTCCTGCCTCCCATTTATCCAGGGAGTAGAGCTTGATGTCCCGTCGAATGCCAAGAGCAGGTCTCAAGACCCCTCTTATTTCCCTTCTGGTTGGGATCTCTGATCTGCCTTTCAGTGCTTTTCAGACTCACCTGGTTGGAGATCTCCTCTGGGTACCGACTTGTCCTTTGATTTAGCGGCATTTGCAGAGCACGGTGGTGACATGCAGGGAAGGAAGGTGGCACTGGGCAACCTGCCCTGACGCTGTACAGATGGCACCGGGTGCTTCCTTGGCTGGCATCTTCCTCCTAGCACGGCCGGCTTTCTGCAAGCCACAGCATTTTGTGGGATGGAGTGTGAACCATAGAGGCTCTCGGAGCCCAATCACACCAGGCATTTTATATCCGCCGTCTCATTTCAATTTCTCATAGAGCCCACATTTGGCATTTTAAGTGGTTTTTAGAGCTGCCTTCTTTCTTCCCCCTCCTTTCTTCCCCCTCCCTTCTCCATTTTTGGGGCTGACTTTCAGACTCCTCATTTCAAAGTGGTTCTTTTGCATACAGAACAAAAATATGTAATGCATGGAAAAATACGAGTACAATATAAATGGTAATTGAAAACCCACTGCTTTTATCCACCAAAATTCTGGATTGACACTGCAGATAGCCACCGCTGCCTTTCATCCCTTCTCCTTTGTACTACATGAGTCCATCGCCCTGACTTCTCTAACCACACGGTGACAAGCAGAGACAGGGAGGATCAGCTGCCGAGCCAGGCCTGGGCAATCCGCTCCCAGCTAATTGCCAAGGCAGGGCAGGGCTGATGTGGGAGAGCCTTGGAGGTGGCTGCATCCACAGGGCGATGGTCCGGCACGGCAAGGGCAGATGACCTGAGACTCCTGGTCAAGCACGTTGGTCTCCCCACCATGATGCTGGGTGAGAAACACCTCCAGCATGCTGTCCAGAGAGTGGCCTTTGAGTGTCTCCTCCTAAAACCTTCCTGCCCTGCAGAAATTGTCTTCTGCTGGAGCTGGTACTGCTCCCAGCATAGGAGGGGCTCTGCTGCGTGACGGCGGCATGCGGGGACCTGCCCTGAGACTCAGACCCATATGCCTCTCCAAGGCGATGTTCCCCCACCAAATTTCTATTTGGGACAAATAAACTGTTTAGACACTAAAAATGTCCAGTAAATTTATTGCACAGGGGTAACACTGAAAACAAGTCCATAGTGCCCATCACGCTGTCCGTCAGCAATGCAGCCAGCTCTCATCATTTCACCCCCATCTCTTAGAGACTGGGCTGTTCCTCTCTCTGTGCCCCATTCCCAAAGTCATGGTGCTATAGAAGAATCTCAACTTTGGTTTCTTTGCTCTTTCAAAACAGCACTTCTCATGCTTTGCATTGCAGAGAAATGCTCAAAAATGCTGCTGCCTGAAACCAGGAGCCAAAAGACAAGAACATCACTTTTTTTTTTTTTTCCCCAAGTTCTGAGATTCTGCAGCTTGTTTCAGGATTTTGCAGCCGTTGCCAATGGTGTTAAATCATTTCCCTCCCACCTACTTCTGGGTCCTGGAGGGAGAAGACAGCGATCCAGGAAAATCCTGGAGGGCTGTGACCACACATGGTGGAGCTGGGAGGGAGCCCTGGGCGCAAATCTATGGATGGGTGCGACTTGTGCCCCGTTGACCAGCGACGCTGGGTGCACCCTCAGGACTGTCACACAGCAGCAGGAGGGTGACACATCCAGAGCATGGCTACCCCGGTGCAGGCATGCAGCACCCTTGGAGGCACTCAATCCTGGCCACAGCATCAGGCGGTCTCACGGCTCCCTTTGGGGCATGAAGGGTCTGCCTGGGGTTAGAGGGCAGCACTCCCCAATAGGCACAAATTAAATTATCATTTCCATCAGGCATCGGGTGCCTTGGGTGTGCCCAGCCCCCTGCTTAACCCCCCACCCACTCACATTTGAGATGAGGGAGCTGAGCACCGGCTGAGTGGCCCTTGCTGAGAATTGCTGCTTGGTGCTCCAGTGACAGAACACTGGAACGTGCCAGGATCCAGCCACAGGCTGTAAATCAAGCCCAGTTTGAAAATGAGATTAACTTTACATGCACAAAGGATTTATATTTGCTGCCGGGGTGAAGGACGCTGCTTGAGGGATGTGAGAAGAATCGCCTTCCTCACTGAGCAGCGGTGGATGGCAGGCGCTCCTTCGCCTTCTTTGGACAGCAGCAGTGCCTCCTCCACACCCGGGGCAGAGCCTGAAGGGGAAGGACGTGTGTGAGGTCCCTGTGCTTTCCATCCTCCCTCCCTGTGATATCCAGCCCTCCTGTGCTCCCCCTTCAGGAGCTTCTGGGATGCCCAAGGAGAAGCTGTTGGCACCAGTCCATGGTGGAGCCTCCGTGGAGGTTACTGACATACCACCTCTGAGATGAGGACAACTGGGCAGGTGATCTGAAAGAAACTCTGCAGTTACTGGAAGCCTGTGGTTTGTTCCCAAAGACGGGTTGTGAGCCCAGGGAGTCCGGCAGCACAGACGTCCCCGACAAAGCAGGCTGCAGAGATCCAACCAGCACCTACTTCTGCATTGAGGCCAGGAGCATCCCCAGGAAGGGTGTGTGACTGCTTGGCATTGAACTCATCCATGCTGGTGCGATGTTGTGGCTGCTCCTAACATCCCAGGGACCAGAGATATGATAAGACAAGTCTCTTTGTCTTAGCAGGCAAAGATTTCACTCGATTCTCTAGCTGGAACCCAAAATATGGCAGGTTTAGGCGGTTTAGGTGGCCAGTGTGGGCGTGCGCATGGATATCAGGGAGCAGGGACACAAGCCCTTGAGCTGCGGGTGATGCTGCTCCATGGAAGATGCCAAGCTCAAGGTGGGCTGAGCTGTGATGTGTGCTTTGAGGCTTGGTCCCACCGGGGCTGGTGGCATCCAGAGAGCGGCAGGGGTGGGGGGATGTGTCTGGCCTCTGGGACCACACCAGGGGCCACTGGAGCTGTGGGAGGACACCTCTTCCCACACTTGGAGCCATCTGCTGGATGGACATCCCCGATGGGCTCTCACATTTTGTACTGCCAGGAGTGAAGATAGCCTGGCACAGCCTGGCTGCCCTGCAGAAGCATCATTCCCCATTTCCAGACTTTTTAGCCCATAAACCCCTTTTCCACCTTATTTCCCCTGCTTCTTGTGGGGATGTTTGTGTCCCTAGGGCTACTTTTGGATGTGTCCACATCCCTCCGCAGTCCTCAGTGATCTCAGGGTGCCTCCAAGGTCCCAGGAGATGTGTCAGGGCAGGCTGAAACCACAGCAAGGCAGCAGCATCTCCCCGGACCCTGTCTGAGGTCCAGGAGGGCTGCAAATGCTCCAGGTCCCTGCACAACCTGCTCTGACAAAGCCCAAAGCACAAAACCCTCCTTTTTCTGTTGCTTTCTTGATGCTTGCTGGAGTTGTGGCCAGCTTCACCCACAGCTAAACGAAGCACTCCTCAAAGCCCTGGGGACACCATGTCTCTGTGTGGGGACCAGCCAATTTTGGCAGGATGGATTTGTTCTCATAAGCTTCATAATAACCCTCGCCTTCATCCATTAAAGAATTACTGGTTATTAAAAGCGGTTAGAAACATTTGGTGGACTTGTATGCTGCTTCGCGGGGCCATAGCTGCTTAGGCTTTGCAGTCACTTGTTGCATAATAATTCCTATGCAGACAGCAACCATTTTAGGATGGGTAAAACCAAACCCTGGGCACAGACCGGACCAGGAGGAGTTCCAGGGGGATGCACATAACCCAGTGCACTTATGGATAGATAGACCCCCATGCACATGCTTTCGGCCTCTCTCATGGTGGCTTTGGGTGAAGTTTGCATTAAGCAGCCTTGCGGTGGGGTGCTGTATCCCCTTGCTCCAGTGGAGGAGACCCGAAGTGTTTTGGGAGCAGATGTCCTCAAAGAAGAGGGTTGGTCATGCCCAGCTCCCCTCTCTGCTGAGCCTGGGGTGCCAAGCTGCTGTAACTCCAAGACACCACGTGAGGGCTGAGCTATAGGGCTTAGAAAAGTGCCAGCTTCTTGTAAAGCAGAAATTGAACCATCTGGTGAGAAGACCCTTCTCTGACGCTTGGTGGGGTGGTCCCAGCCCTGCTCTGCCCCTCTGCAGGGCATGGCTCCAGCTGCGGTGGCAGCCATGACCTCTGAAATCACAGCTCATTGCATGCAGGGCACGCATCGGGCACATCCACCCCTGGAGCCCCTCACTGAGTCCCAGCTTTGGACCTCCTGCCCCCACCTCTTCTTTCAGCACACAGTTGAGGGATCAGCAAGCTTTCTTGCAGACCCATCAACCAGAGGTGCTGGAGGGGGACGGTGCACAGGGCAGCTCGGGTCCTCCCGGTCCCTTTGGAGCACTAGGAAGTGTCTTTGTGGTAGGACATTGGTGTCAGGCTGGAAACACTGTGCTGATGGAGGATGCTGGGCTATTTTGGCACAGGACAGGGGCTCCATCACCAACCAACACCAATGTCCTTCATGCAGAAGGATGCACTCTTCTGGCTCACCTGAAAGAGTCTCCATGGGTTTTGGACTAGTTTTTTTATGTCTTTACTTGCCAGCTGGCATCTGACAAGCAACAAGTCTGGGATTTTGGGATCAGGACAATCCTCCATGCATCCCAGAGGAGAAGCTTATAGGGCCCGTCTCCTCCCTTCTGAGCATTTGTAGGCTGCCTCAGGGAGCTCCATCCAGCTGCCACCTTTGGCTGATGTTGGTTGACATCTGTCCCTCTGAAGGCCACCGCTCACATGGTGACGCACCCACCAGCGGTCACAAACCCACATTTATTCCAAGGTGGAAAACCAGAAGTGATGTGACCATGAGAACAACATGCTGAAACGGTGTCAGCACCCCTCTGCCCAGGAGATGCTTTCTCACATCACCTCCACGGTTGTGCCGTTGTCACCCATCCCCCCCCATCCGGGCTGTGAGAGTTGCCAGGATGACACAGGAGAGTGTGAAATGCCTTTGTGGCAGGAGCCACCCAACAGCTCAAGCTGCATTTGCAGGCAATGTGGACCTGTCACTAGTGTTGACTTGCTGCAGGGGTTGGATGGATGCTGTCAGGGGTGCGAAGGGCTGAGCCCAAAGGTGCCTGACCCCAAAGAGCCGCAACGCTCCCAGCTGCCACATGGGAGGGATGTGAACAAGTAGGAGACGCATTCAAATGATGCAAGGGGGACGTTGGTGCTAAGAGACAGTTATGCAAATGCTGACAGACCTTTTGAGACATTTTACTACACCTTCAAAGCCTTGATGACCTTCAAGATATTGAACTTAGGGTTTTTACCTAAACAGAGCCCAAAAGAGATCTGAAGGGAAGGAGGAAAATGGCCGAAGCAGGAGACTGAAGAAGGAATCGACTTTTCACGTCCAGGGTTAGAGGTGACAAAGGAGCCACGATCAGGGTTCCTCTGTCACACCGTGTTTTCCCGCCCGGTGGCCTCCAGGACACAGAAAGACCTGAAGCAATGATACAGCCAGGAAAAAGGAGCAGAACCCAAAATTCTCTGAGATCAAAGCACTTTTGTTTAGAGATTTTCCATTAGATCAAGACATGCTCTGTCTGCTTTTCCTTGCTGTGTTCATAATGCAGATGAGCTTCATGTCAACTTGGCCTCCTTTCCTCCTACCATGTTGGCTCCAGCTTCATTTCGTTAGTGATGGCCTGCCTTCATTAGTGAATTAATTCCCCAGGAATTGCACTGCAATAAACCCTACCAGAGCAAGGACCAGCAAAGACGCATCTTGGGGCTGGCTGGATAACTGCAAGTATTTTCTGGACAAAAAGGATCTTCACAGAAATACTGAAAAACAAACAAATTTTATTCAAACCAGACCTGGAATCTTTGAAGCTTTTTCAGCCAAAAGAAGAGGAGATGTTTTGTGAGTGTTAGGTTTGGATTGCTCTGTGGGTTGGAGACCTAGGAAATGAGCCCTCATCTCTCTCAGGGGACAGACCCCAAGACAAAGGTCAAACCAACAGAAATGCAGTGGATACGTTGCTCTCCATTTGTTTTCAGGTGTGTCCTGATATGTTAGACGGCCATGGGGGCTTTGCCCACCCAGTGCCAGACACCTAAAGAGCAGGTCCTGGGCTGAGCTGGGCTCCCTTGGCTGCAGCGGAGAGGGACGCAGAGATCTGGCCACATCAAGATGTGGCAGAAGAAGTTGAATCTAGTCTGGGAACGATGAGCAAAGGGGAAGGAGGGAGGATGGCGTCCTTGGGTCCAGGGAGCATTTCATGATCTCCTGAAGAAAAGGGGCCTCAGTGTCTCCCCCGGTGACTCCATCCTCAGCCCAAGAAACTTTGACTGCGACATCTCCAGGAGCATCCCATCACGAGGCAGCATCTCTCCCAGGAGCACCCTGGTCCCCGTTAGCTCTGCTCAGCCTTTGGGGACAATTTGTCTGCCTCTGCCTCCAACCATCACTTCTTGCGCTTCCTCTGGGGACGCAAACAGCACTCCATCAATAAGTGATATTTTGCCTCTCTGCGTTATTGTCCAAACCCTCCAAGACATTTTTGTTCCACACCAAACCAAAGCTCCTGCCCATCCCATTTCGCTGGGGTATCAACGAGGCTGGATGGTTGCTGTGCTCCCTCCAGGCTCCTTTCTCCTGGCCTTGGCAGGGCAGCTGGGAGGACTTGGGGTGATGCCCATCTCTGTGGGGAAGGGATGATGCAAAAACCGCCAGTGAGGGAGGGCAGGAGGAAGATCTAACCGTTATGGTCAGGCTCAAAACCCCACGGACAAAGGAAACAAACCCCAGTTGTATGATGATGGCGGTGACTATTATCACGGGCGTTTTAGTTGCAGCTGTTAATAAAAATAACAGTAGTAATAAAATTGCAATGATGCTAGCAACTGTTCCAGTGCTGACGATAATAATGAGATTATTTATTAATTGTGAGCCATTAACAGCATTTTCTAGTGCTTCTGCCTCCCAGACCCATCCCAAATTCCAGCCCTATCAAATTCATGCAAAATGAGGTAAATGTGAAAGGTTTTTTCCTTTATGGCATAGCCAAGGAAGAAACAACAGGAACAGCAAAGTCTGTCCCTGACCGCTCTGCTAATTGCCCCCCACCAAAGACCCTGTGCCGTGCGGTTGAGCATTAGGTGGGATCTTGCATTTCCCTCCTTTAAGTAGCGCTTGCTGCTCAGAGCAGCTGAGCCTCACGAGAGCTGCACGGTCAGACCCTGTGCGGTGGACGGAGGAGGAACTGAGTCCTTTTATGGCTTTTTTCATCCTCCATGTAGGGCTGAAGGGGATGTTGGACACCCATGAGCCCCTGGGAGCACGTTTCCCTGCAGGGTGCTGCCCTTGGCTTGTTGCTTGAAGGAGCAAAGGGAACAAAAGTCCCAGCTCCAAACGTTGCTGTTTGTTATGGATTTTTGGGTTCAGCCATGGTCCCCGTGGCTGGGGCACACGTGTGGGGGGATGTACAGACAGGCTTTGCTCTCAGCCGCCGGCTGCTTCTGCAACTCCACGCTTAAACCTCACGGCGTGCAGCGAAGTGAGGAGCAGGGAGAGCCAGGGCCTGGTGCTCGAAGGGTGGCTGCATGGGTCAGGCCAGGCATGTGGCGGCGGTGGGTGCACAGCAAGGAGGGATGGATGAGGGCCATGGCAGAGGGATGGATGTGGGCCGTGGCAGAGAGATGGATGTGTGGCAAGGAGGAGGGATGGATGCATGGCGAGGTGAGGGCATCCATGTGAGGCAAAGAGGGGTGAATGTGCAGTGGAGAGATGGATGTGCAGCGTGTGGGGCGGTTGCTCTGCTATGTGTGTGTTACACACTCTGGACCATGCAAGCTTGTGTGCATCCAGGGACCTGAGGTCTGCACAACCTCCGCATCTGTCCCGATAGCCATCTGCAACAACACGCAATGTTCTGGAGCTGCAGGGGGCCGGGACTGTCCAGGCTGGGCCCCCTGCAGCTGTTCCCCATCCTCTCTACTTTGGCTACAAGAGCAAACACTGCGTCCCCTGATCTGACCCTGGTTCATCACTAACAACAGGGTTTCAGTGCTCACTCCATCCCGTGTGCTCCCCCAACCCAGGCAAGAGGGCAGGGGGAGAAGGGGTGGGTGCTCTGGGAGCAGCTCCATGCCCGGGTGCTGGCTGAAAGCCCTGGGAGGGCGTTTGGGGACCACGGTGGTGCTGCTGCTGCTCAGCACCCTTGTCCCTCCGGCGATGGCTGTCACACAGCTCTGCAGGGCAAGGAGCACCAGGCATGTCAGCGTGTTCAGCAAAATCAGTAGAAGACCCTAAAAACCCCCGGGAGTGGGAAAATGGGACACAGCTTGCAGGGACTGCGAAGAGGGCAGGGGGGTCGGTGCTGTTATTTCCAGTGTCACCCCCCGGAGCTGCTTGAACCTAGTGAGGTGGGAGTGGGGTGTCATGGCGGGAAGGGCACATCAGCCCTCCCAAGGACCTGTTATTGGTGACGTGGGGTGCACAGACCAGTACGTAGCCCCACGGGAGCCTCCGGTGCCCCTCTGCCACCCGCCGCCCCGGGCCCCCCCCCTCCACGTCCCAGGTCTCCCTGCCCTGCCCCTTTCTCAGGGTCTCCTGCCCTCTCTCCTCCCCACAAGGAATAAATCACCCTCTGGCTCCAGCCTCCGCTCTCAGAGGAAACGGCAGCCTGCGTTGCTACCTCCTTCCCATGGGACCTGGCTGCATCCGGGATGCTGGGAATCTTTTTTCAGACCAGAGGGGGGCTCATTCGGGAAAGCCATTGGGGACCAGTGGCTCCAGACCCTCTGGACTCCTGGGGATCGATGTCCCCCTCTCCACCCTGCACCCCTCCATGCTCCCACCCTGACACCCATGAGATGCATCTTGAGATGGGATCTTCAAGGGGGAGGGAGCGTGGGTTTGGGTCCTTGGCTGTATTAAAAAGCCCCCAACTGCTCCATTTTTCCACCACAGGTAAAGGCTGCAGATGTGCAGCAGTGAGCTCTCAGCATCAGAGTGGAGATCCAGGTTTGCCAGCCACCTCCACATGTCCCCATGGCCAGGTTAACACCGGCATCACTGAAAAACCCAGCAAACAGTCAGAAAAACTTCCTTTGTTCAATCCCCTCCGGCGGAAAGCAATAATTACACTTGGGATGTGAATCTTCTCAGCCTCCAAGGAGAAGCTTTTCTTTGAGGGCCAGGGGGAAAAATCAATCTAGCAGGCTCCACTTCCCGCTTGGAGAGCTCTGGAGAGATGAGCCCAGCCCCAGCATGCTCCCCAGTGGCATCAGGGAGAGAGCAGAGCCCAGCCGGAGCACGGCTCTCCTTCTCCTCCATCCCTTGGCACTGGCCCATTAGGAAAAAGGGTTTTGTCGATCGGCCCAGCACATTAGGAAATGAAACAGGCCGTGCCCAGAGCTTCCCCAAGGGTCCATTAGCACCGGCAGATCCTTCCTCCAGCCTGGCAGGTCCCAGAGGATGCTTTTGTTGGCAATTTCCTCCCCTGGCACAGGGGGAACTGTCTGCAACAGGGGTGGTGCACAGGGGGAGGAAGGGGTGATCTGCTGCTCTGGGTGTAGGGTGCTCAGGGTTGAAGACGCAAGCACGCTCCAGATTGCTAATGTATCTCCTGGCTTGGCATCAACCCCCAGAGCTCCAGGATCACGTCTGAGGTCTCTGCCCATCCCTGGGGCCAGGGGTGGTGGTGGGAGACAGAGCAAGGTTCCCCAAGGCCCATGTAGGGAAAACAGTTCGTTATCGCATCTATCTGGACAAGCTGTTCCTGATTGCCAAGGAAGGGAGTGAGGAGCACCATGCCATCTCAGCATGGGCATTGCCACCCCATGTGGAGCAATCTTAACCCCCCAGGCAGAGCATCCTGCTTGTGCCTAATTCTTCCCTGCGCTCGTTGTCTCTTCCACAGGTATAAGAGCATGGTGACACCCCGGCGGGCAGCGGTGGCCATTGCTTGTTGTTGGATCGTCTCCTTTCTGGTGGGACTCACCCCTATGTTTGGCTGGAACAACCTGAACAAGATGCGGAGGACTCAGGAGCTGAACGCCAGCCACACAGAGTTTGTCATCAAGTGCCAGTTTGAGACGGTCATCAGCATGGAGTACATGGTGTACTTCAACTTCTTCGTTTGGGTCCTGCCTCCCCTGTTGCTGATGCTGCTCATCTACCTGGAAGTCTTCAACCTCATCCGCAAGCAACTCAACAAGAAGGTCTCCTCCAGCTCCAACGACCCCCAGAAGTATTATGGGAAGGAGCTGAAGATTGCCAAGTCATTAGCACTGGTTCTCTTCCTCTTTGCGCTCAGCTGGCTCCCTCTGCACGTCCTCAACTGCATCACCTTGTTCTGCCCATCCTGCGAGACGCCACACATCCTCACCTACATTGCCATCTTCCTCACCCACGGCAACTCAGCCATGAACCCCATCGTCTATGCCTTCAGGATCAAGAAGTTCCGGACAGCTTTCCTGCAGATCTGGAACCAGTACTTCTGCTGCAAAACCAACAAAAACGCCAGCACCACCACGGCTGAGCTGGGCAATTAGGAGCTGGGAGAGAGCAGAGAGGGGTCCTCCATGCCCAGCCCAGTCCCCAGTCCCCAGTTCCTGCTGCCAGGGGAAGGGCTGGTGAGGCCCAGGGAGGGCTGGATCCACCAGCCCTGTGCAATCTGAACAGCCGTGCCCCCCAGCTGCCCCCGGGGGTTATTTATTTACAAGCATCGTACTGTTTTGATATTGTAGCCTGCACTGTTCCTTTCCTTTATTTTTTCTGTTTGTTTTTGGTTTTGTTTTGGTTTTGGTTTTTTTTTAAGGGTTGCCAAGTATTTAAGGAGAAATTGTACAGGCAAAGGCGCAGTTTATCTTCATGCAAATAAAATAAAATTATAAAAACCAACCAGGAGGTCCTCTGCCGTTGATGGAGACCTCTGGCTCCTTGGAGAGTGGCAGTGGGTGATGCTGGGGGCACCTCACGCTCTAGCCCCTGTGTCCCTGGATCCACAGGGGTACCTGGGCATTGGGACAGAGGGGTGCCCTGGTGGGAGTGAAGCACATGAGAACCAGGAGCCCAGGGTAACGTGAGTTCTCCAGCTCTGAAGCTGGGAGCTTTCAAGCCCTTTCTTTCCTCTTCATAAGCAGGGAGAGGTCAGCTGGGCTGGGAAGCAGGAAAAGGCATCCATGGCGATGCCAGCACCCATGGGGTGATGAACCCACCATCCCCACGGAGCAAAGGGTCGGTCTCCAGCTCCCAACGCTACCAAGGAGGGGAAAGGAAACCCCCAGCGTACACTCTGCAAGAAGTACCTTTTGCTGCCCCCATGTCTCCCCATGGACCCCAGCAGCACCCACCACCTCTGGAGCTGCACCCAGGGAGCTGAGTCCCCTCCATGTGTCTTTTCCCTCCTTTTACTCTGGCTTTGAGTAATTTTTCCCTGTTTTCTTCCACCTGTCTTCTGTGCAAGGCAGAGGCAAGTCTCTCACAGCCCGTTTGTCTCACGTCTCCCACATTGCTCCCTACCACCCTCCCCGTGCAGCCAAACCCAACCTCTGTGGGTTAATGCAGCCACCTCCATGGCCCAGGGGAGCAGAGAGGCACCTGAAGCCATTTGGGGGTGAGTGGCGGACGCCTGCAGGCCACCACGTTGGTGTTGATGTTGCCTAGGGGCATTTGTCCACCACCCTATGTCTGCCTCAGGTTTAGCCATGGACAGGGCGTACATGGTCACGTTTGAGGAGGAGGTGGCTGGAGGTGGCCCATAACCCCCACCCAGCTCTGTGGTCACTGATCCTGGTAGCCCCACTGCCAGTTCCAGCTCTGCAGCGGGATCTTCCAGGGCTGAAGTGGTGGTGGGAGGTGTTAAGCTGAGTTGATTTGGATTCTTTTCTTCTCAGCATCCTTCATTCACCAGTCTCCCATTGGAAACACACTTCTTCTGACCCTTCCCCTGTCCCTGGGAGAGTCGTGCCCCTCAGCTGGGCAAAGCAACTGCAGGGAGTTCAAGGAGGGGGTACGGAAAGAAAAAGGACCTTGTGTGGGTACGATTTATGGTTGGCTCTTTAGCTGGCTGTGGGGAGCAATGCTGTGCACACGTAACACAGGTAATGGGGCTGCTGGGCGTCCCCTTCACCCACCACTGCTGCCAGCTCTGTTTAGTCTGGAGGGAGCTTCTCCATTTCTGTTGAGGGGAAGAGTAGGGCAGCAAAGAAGGGTGGGAGGAAGAATGAGAGGAGATGAGGGGCTCAGCCTCCCACATTTTGCAAGGGCCTCAATGTATCACATCCGGGATCCTGGCTCAGACTATACTGGGCAAAATGGGAGTGGAGCAGAAGAGCAAAGGCAAGGACTGG
This sequence comes from Gorsachius magnificus, assembly GCA_034008185.1. Lineage (NCBI taxonomy): Eukaryota > Metazoa > Chordata > Aves > Pelecaniformes > Ardeidae > Gorsachius > Gorsachius magnificus. Next base: position 1,315,523 of record CM067099.1, read on the forward strand.
AGCAAACCCTTCCCTTGGACTTCATCACGATGCGGGGGCCCTGGATGCCCTTCCAGCCCCCTCTAGGTGAAGAACCCAAAATCCCATATCAGCAGTGCCCAAGGATGCTGCAAACCCAGGCTAGGGCAGAGAGGGCCCCCACCCCTGCCCGTGGTCCTTTTGCGCTGCAGGAGCTTGGCCCCGGGTTAGGGCTGCTCTTTACCGAGCACAGGTCTGATTCCCACTTGCATCTTATTTCTGCAAGAGGCTGCTTTCCTGGAACTGATGCCTTTGCCTGATCCTTGCTAAGGTGCCCAGAAACCTGACGACTGGGATGCTCATAAATTAAAAGGCATGTGGATGATTGCTTTCAGAAAAAACATCTAGTGGATTTTTCCACTGCATGCTCTCTAGATCTTTCCCAGGGAGAGCTCACTAAAAGTGGTTGCTGTTACCCACCCCGGTCCCCTGTGGGGTTAAAAACACAGCCTTTGCCCTGTAGGACTGCCTTAAGAGTCTGGAAAGGGCACAGTGTGCAGTGTGACAGCCTTGGAGATGCTGCTTTTCCCCTGTGTTAGCAACCCCCTGGCTACCACAGCCCGCTCCCAGCCCCTGCCCCCCAAGGCTCCCACTGGCCAAAGCCACATGCGGAGATGTCAGGGACATCAAGGGGGCCAGGACATCCCCATCAGTGCCCAAGGTGCTAGCATGCCAGAAGAAGACCTGCTTTCAACCTGCCAGCTGGACTGCAACCTCCACCCCAGTGGCATCATTGCTAACCCCAGCAAACCAGCCTGACCATCGGCTGGGATAAAAATTAATCCGACAATGCCCTCTGATGGTGGAAATGATGTCTGGTGTGGCCAGCGCTGTGCTGGTGCTGAGCCCCTGGGAACAGCAATAACCCCATGGACTTCAGCTTGGGCATGGAGAGTAGGTGGCTGGGGAGAAAGCGAGGGGCTGCAGGAGAGATGTGCAGAGAGGGGTCAGCTATTTTAGCCATAGGCACTGCCTGGCTTTGCTATCTAGTGGCACCAAGGGTGGGCTCAGACCTGTAGATGTCCAGGCTGGATTTTCACCCAGGTTTGCAGGGCCAGGGCCTGCCGGGATGTGCCTTTCTCAGGGCAGGATCCAGGTCCGGCTCCATGACCGAGCTGGCACGTGGCTGGGAGAGCTCCTGCCCTCGCCCCCGTGCCAGCCCCGTTGGCCCAAGAGGGAGCCTGTGCTGGGGGAGGAGGTGCCCGGCACCGCTGACCCCTGGCTAACTATGCGCTTAGTCGACTTGATGAATCTGTCTGGGTTCTCTGTTAATAAACAGCATCTGACCCGAGCTATCTCCCAGCTGGAAGTAACAAGTCATCTTCCCGCACAGGAGCTATCAGTAGCTAACAGGGCCAATTCCTCTGGATAATACATCGGCATGTCCTGCCCCCGCCACCTCATGCCGTGGGGAGGGGGTGCTGGCGGCAGCGCGTGGCTGGATCGTTGCATCACGGCGTGGATAAAGAAATTGTGCTTCGATGAAGAACCATCGACGCGCCACAGTTTTCGTGTTGCTAATCTTTTTCCTCCCCAACCAGAATCATTCTCCAGCTCCAGAAGGAAACTTTTCCCCACCCTCCTCTTCCTCCTTGTTGTGTTGCTTCTGGTTTTTAGTCCTCTTCATATGTGTTTTACAAAGCTGGTCCTTTCTTTCCAAGTTCAAAAATCACCTCCACCCATGGTTCGGTGGGGTGCTATATGACCCCTTAGCATCCCTGGCAGCTCTCTCCCCTCTGCCCCCTCCCATCCAAGCCAACCCCAACAAGCAGGACAGAGTGGTTTGGGGTTTTTTATTAGGACCAAAGCCCCTCAGATGGGCTTGTATTATTGTCGCAGCTAAGGACGCACTCAGAGAAGACCAGGCAGGCTGAGGTGCAGCGCCCCCAGGGCACGGCCAGGGAGGGGGCAGGCCAGCAGGGGCCATGGGCAGGAGCATCGCCATGTGCCACGCCACCGCACAGCAGCTGCAGCATCCACCTGGGGTAAAGGAATGAGATCTGAGTCCTGTGAGGGCACCACTGCCGAGAGACCAGTGGTCAGGGATGAGATGGGAAACCACATCCCAGCCATGGTCCCAGCCCATGCAAGGCAAACCCAGCCCAGTTCTTCCACCCTATCCTACCCCAAAAATTCAGGTGCAAGCCTTTAACTCTGCTTTTCCCCCTTCCCCTTTCACACCCTTTATACCTGCCCCCAGCCCCAGTAGTGCCCCTCAGGTGCATCCAACCCCCAGTGCCCCAGGTCTCTGAACCCTGCCTGCAAACTGGGGCTCTGCCTGCCGTGCTGCCCATGCCTCTGCCAGGCACACCAGCCTCCACATGCATCTTCATCTTCCTGGCCATATTTACCCTCCGCCACTTTGCAAAGGGGTAGGTTTCTCTCAAACTCTGCAGCATCCCACCCCACCAGTACATCTCCAGCCATGGGATGAGGAAGACCGGAGCTGGGGCTCCATCAGCAGGTGACAAGAGCTAATCCAGGACATTCAGCCCACTCCATCCCCAATGATGTGATCCACCCTCCCTCCATCCCATAGCCCCAGCCCAGACCTACCTTGCTCTTTGTCTTGCTCCTCCAACCTGTCCTCACTGGGGCACTGCAAGAGAGCATGGGAGATATAAACCCCCTGAATGCCCATCATCTTACTCCCCTTTTGACTTCCAAAAGTGAGCCAGGGCATAACCAACCTGCTCATCTGCACACACCAACGTGCACCTATGCACACCATCCCTGTGCACACATGCTCCGAGCAATCACACACACTACCATCGCTGCCTGCTCCTGGCCAGCTTGCCCCCAAGATCCCAGAATCCCAGCATGGCCAGGATTGGAAGGGCCCTCGGGAGCTCCCCCAGTCCCACCCCCCTGCCCAAGCAGGCTCACCCAGAGCAGGGGGCACAGGACAGCGGCCAGGCAGGGGTTGAATATCTCCAGAGAAGGAGACTCCACAGCCCCCCTGGGCAGCCTGGGCCAGGGCTCCATCACCCTCACAGTCAAGAAGTTCTTCCTCCCGTTCAACTGGAACCTCTTGTGCTTCAGTTTGTGCCCACTGCCCCTTGTCCTGGCGCTGGGCACCACTGGGAAGAGTCTGGCTCCGTCCTGGTGACCCCCACCCTTGAGATATTTGTAGGTGTTGATGAGGTCCCCTCTCAGCCTTCTCTTCTCCAGGATGAACAAGCCCAGCTCCCAGCCTGGGTGACTCCCAGGTGCTTTGTGTCCCCAGCACAACAACAAGCTCATCCTGTCAGCTGGCTTCACCGCGCCACCCGCCTGGCTGCACTGACAGCCCTGCCTGCGGGGCGGCGTGGCCGGGGCCGGCTGGGTCAGTGCTCGCTGCACCGGCTGCAAGCCCCAGCACCAGCCACCGCAGAGCCAAGCACCGACCCTGTGCCACCCCGGCAGCCCTGTGGCTTCAGCAGGGACCGAGGGTGCTGGGCACCTGCTGGATTGGAGCCCTGCCTGTGTGGGAAGTAGGGCAGAGCATGTCTCAGGGCAAGCATGTGCTGGGAAGCCACAGGAGAAGCAATAATAAAAATTATGTGTGTCTAAGGCACATAGTGTGCAGCGTGTGGGCATGCGTCCTCCCACGAGCTGAGGTGGGTCTGCAGCTCATAGAGGAGCAGAGAGCAACGCGGGGCACCTCCATGCAAGGGCTGGGCTGGGCGCTGTGCTGAGGCAGGGAAATGTGAGCTGGGAAGCCTGGGCAGGATCCCGAGACATAAAACAGAACGACCCAGGTGCAAGTGGAGGGGTTCAGCCCAGCCCCTGCACGCGTGGCTTGGGGCACACGTGCTGGTAGACGCAGTGGGGAGCAAGCGGCCGCCCCAGCCTCCGCCAGCACCTCTGGTCCTTTGGCTCTGCAGTTTCTGGTCTCCTCCCCATTTTTTGGCCATGAATGAGGGGAGGCGATTTCAAGATGCTTCCAGACCATAAACCCAAGAAGCCCTAAGCCCCAGCTCTACAGGGCCACCCAGTGTCCTTAGGCTCCCCCATTACCAGGATCAACACAAAACAGGGACAAGCCACACCACTGTGAAAGCGAGAATAGGAGAAGGCAGGCCAGCAGACCTGCTCCTCTCTCTCAGCCAATCTTACCTTTCACATCAAGTTTGCAGTCTACTGAGGCTTCCCCCAAGGCGTTCACAGCTTTGCAGGTGTAGATGCCCCCATCGAAAGGGTTGGGCTTGCGGATTTCCAGGGAGCAGACACCCTGCTCGATCATCGCTATGTATTTGGGGTCTTCCCGTATCTCCATCTGATTTTTCATCCAGATGATTTTGGGCTGGAAGGCAGCAGGATTTATTTATTTGTTTAAAGCAGGGAGAGAAATGAGAAATCCAACTGGCCCCAAAATGCAGCCACCTCCCTCTGCCTTTGCCTTGGCCCTGCCCGAAGCTGGTGGCCATGATGGGATTCACAGGCAGAAGTAGTTCGAAGAGCTGAATCTCCCATTTTTGGGCCCTAACCACTGCTCCACATTTCCTCCCCCAGTGCAGAAGGAAACAGGACATGGCTTGGGTTAAGACCAGTCCCCCATGTCCATGCAGAAACACCCAAAACTTACCCCAGTTTGACTAAGAGGGCAGCTGCAGCCCCCTAACCTCATCCAACCCCAACGCAACATACCAACAGCCATCTCACAACACCTCCAGCCACCTTGCAACCCACCCCCACCTCACACACACACCCCCCGATGGCTGCCCACAGGCGGTGATGATGCTGTTCATGGAGGAACGACTGACCTGGGGGAAGCCCCGGACGCAGCAGAAGAGATGTGTGCTGTAGCCCCGGGTGGTGGTTCGGTCTGTCAGGGGCTGGGTGAACTTTGGAGGCTCCATCATGTCCCGTTGGGGCATCTTCTCTGGCTGGTAAGCAGTTTCTAAGAAAATAATTAATTCTAGGTTGAGGGAGAGCTCAGGATCCTGGGCTGACCAGCACATGGTCACAAGGGTTCAGCCCAAGGTACCCCAAAATACTTCTGCTCCTTCACATAACAAGCCAGACAGCATCGAGCCTGACCCAAGGACCTGGCCTCCAGCTCAGACCAGCCCCTCTATAAATCCCTTCTTATCCAACCATGCCACATTAGTGTCCAGAGTCCCTGGACAAGGGAGATGCCAGTCTGCAACCCAACACCACAGCGCATGCTATGTGCAGCACGTCAGATCCAGGCTAGGAGCTTCTCTGGATCTCCTCCATTCCCTACATTTGGTGCACAGAAATAGGAGCCGGGGGTAAGCTCTGCAGGTGGCTCAGACCCCAATCACTGTGTGCTACCAGGGAGCAGGATGGAAAGAGATGGAGAGCGGCGCTGAGGGATGCTGGTTTGGGGATGGACCACTGCAGGGGTCTCTTCCTTTGCTGTCCCTGAGCCGAGGAGCCACAGGCAGGGCTGTTCCTCACCCCTCCCAGCTCCTGCTTCAATCTCACCCTAGGGATATTCATGCCTTGGTACCTCCCAGGGGGATGACCATGGCACAAGCCTTCCCCAAAGGAGAAAGGAGGTGTAGAAGGAGGGCAGGGGACCTCTGGACCTCGTCCTGGGGATGCACAGCCTCTCCCCTGCAGGGTTCACCCTGGGGACCAGCCCAGCAGCATCACCACAACACTGAGCAAGCCCCACTAGTCCCAAGGGGGACAGGACCAACCACCACCCCCAACCCCTTAGTCAGGGTCTTGTCCCCACTTGTCTTCTGGATGTGGGCCACCCTGGAGGTGACAGCCGCTTTCTCGCTCAGCCCACAGGCGTTTTCTGCGAACACCCGGAAGGAGTAGGTGTTGCCAATGATGAGGTCGGAGATGGTGCAGCTGGTGCGGGTGCAGCGCTCCAGCGCCGTGAACCATTTCTGGGAGGAAAAAAAGAAAAAAAAAAAAGAGTGGTGAGGAAAAGCAAGATGTCCAAAGGATGGAGGAGGTGTGGGGGGAAACAGGGGTGTGAGGCTTCCCCTCTCCCATAAGGGCATCCCCAGCACCAGGGCCCAGGGGCCCAGGAGCACCCAGACTCACCCCACTCTTCTTGTCTGACTTCTGCACCATGTAGCCCTTGATCTCAGAGTTCCCGTTGTCCAATGGGGGGGTCCACTCCAGGGCCACATTAAAGCCCCACACATCCACCAGCTTCAGGTTCTGGGGGGGGCCCGGTGGCTCTGCAAATACAAACCCTCACGGGGTGGCATCCTAATTTTCTCCCCCCCACATTCTGTGCCTTGACCTTGCTTTTAATCTCTTCTCACCCTGTTGCAGCATGTGAGGGATGAAAAGCCGCAGTAGACACGGGCTAGCATCCCTGCAGCCCCGCAGCCCCGCAGCCTCAGCCAGAGGAGCTCACCCCCATGATCCTGGAGAAGATCCCACTGGAAGAGGGACCCCAGGGTCCCTTGCCTTGTTGCTGGTTCTCTCCCATCCCACCCAGAACAAGAGCTACCCCCAACCAAGGGGCAGAAATGAGCCCCAGAATGACCCTGCAGGGTCCCCAGCCTTACCAATCACTCGGATGTCCAGGGTAGCCTTGTCCTCTGCTCCATTTATCCGCACAGCAAGCTCGTACTTGCCCGAATCACTGCGTTGTGCCTCACGGATGTAGAAGATGGTGTCCTTATCCGTGTTGCGGATGTTGATGCGGCTGGTGTCCAAGGGCTGGTCACCCTTGGTCCAAATCACCTCAGGCTGGGGCTTTCCCTGGAGCAACCCGCACAGGCAGGTTAGGAACCACTCGAGCACACGGTCCCTGTGGATCCTGCTGGGAAGGACGGGTGGGCAGAGCCACCCGGCTTTGTCCAGGCAGCAGTGCCCTGGGTACAGCCCCTCCCATCCAGCAGTCCCCAGGGAAGAAACTACAGCCAATCCCCACCAGCCCCACTGACGGGAAGCCACCACGCTCCAGGGATGATGCTGGAACATGCTGGTCCCCCAAAGTCTTCATGGAGCAAGCCCAGCTTTAATTCCCCAGGGCATTGCAGGCAGAGCTGTACTCCTGTTGCCTGGGCACTGAGCCCAGGTTCAAGCCTAGCAGCAGGGGCTTGAATTCAGCATCCAAGGCCAATTTATGCCAGGCTCCCAACCACCTATGAGACATGGCATGGACAAGTCCCTCATCTCAGGGGCAGCTTTCCGGCTCTTGCTTCCCCCTGCTTGGCCAGCTTGTTTCAGGGCTGATTTTCTCCATCGCAGACACCGAGGTGGAAATGTTTTGGTGACTTCCCAGACCATATGCGATAGATCAGTTAAAGAGAGGACCTCCAGCTTGGCCCACCAGTGTCAGCATCGCTCCCCCCATCACACAACCCTGGGGCTGCCCTGCTCCAAAAGCAGCTGCTCTCCCCAAGGAGACACCAGGACAGACCCCCACCATGGTGCTTTGTGGTCCTGTGGCTTGTGGGCTGAGACAGCAGCAATAGCTAGCCCATGCCCTAGTGCGTTTGGGGTTGTCCCATTGCCAACACCATCAATAAAAACATATCAGGAGGAGAACAGGAGCTAGGCAGGAATGGGAGAGATGTTCCTACCCTTGCCCCATGAGACACGCGGACCAAGACAAGCCAGCCCACAGTTGGCCCCAGGCACGTCATGGTCACTGCAGAAGCTAACCCGCAGTTAAAAAGCTTGGGGGATTAAATCCCAAATCATCCACCCACCTGGAAAGGGATCATCATGTTCACGGCATCCCCAACACGCCTGACATAAGTCTGCCGCAGGTGACGGGGCATGCGGATCCTTGGGAGCTCTGGGGACCAGAAAGTCATGCTGTGGGGCCAAGGATATCACAGCCCCCCAACTGGCTGATCCACCCCTCACATCCCCCTGCTTGGCCATTGAGAAATCCCACCCAGAAACATGGCCACCTCTTCCCTCTCATCTCCTGGACAGCAGGGCCATGCCAGCCTACCCCATTGTCTGCACCCCAAAATTATATCCATCCTTGAGATACCAGGTCCCCAACCCAACAGCACTACCCCAATGGACCATTCACCCCCTTCATTACAGCCAGGCTATGGAGACCAACATAGCCTTAAACAGAAGAGCCAGAGCGCAGCCTACATGGTAGCAAGGCAGAGGACAGTGTGTCCCAGTTAGGAAATACTTCTCCCCCAGCTCTGAGAGCAGCTTTCCAGCGGCACACAGCCCAACTTCTAACAAGCTCGCCAGACCTCCACCTTGGCTGTGCACTCAAGGCCATCGAGAGACCAAGATGGTGCACGGTTACTCACAGCAGAGCTGTGAAAGCCCCAGGCTTAAACCGAAGGCCAACGTCCCCAAGGGAACATAACAAAGATAAGCAAAAAACCCACTGGAGAATGCTGATGGAGCGTGTGTCTCCTTCCTGGGGTGAAAATAGCAGCTGTGTAACCTTACCGGCTTGGTGCCGTGCGGTGATCCTTCTGGAGAGGCATTGGGTTTACGTGAGCCCCTCATAAAAAAAGCTGAGTGTCTCTGCCCGGATTAAACGTGCTGGAGCTTAGCTCTGGGGAGGGGGCACGGCCAGAATTAAACCGGGACTGAGCAATGGTTAAACAGCTGTGAGTGTGAAACGCCGGCAGTGGGCTGGGGAGGGCAGGGAGATGCCCGACGGTCCCAGATGGCCCCACCGACAGCTGAGATGGTCTCTCCTCTGCTCATGCCGCTACTCCCTCCAGGGATCCGTGCGCTGATGCTGCCACTTGGGCTCATCAGTCTCAGCGGGGCAGAGAAACCCGACCTCGACGGAGGAATTTTAATTCATGGGTGTTTTCCCCAGCTCACGCGTGCCCTGCTCTGCCGGCTGGCCAAGGTTGGTGGCCCAGGTGACACGCTGCTGCGGGTGGGAAGGCATTTCTCCCACCCCGGCTCCCTGCAAAACGCAACTCCCACACCTAATCTTCATCTGATTTCTCCTCGTCTCTCTCCACTTCCCAAACCCACTCATCCCACCTGTTTTTAAACTCTCCGCCGTCTGTATCACTGCTATTTAAAATCCCTTGTGCTGCTATAAATGAACCCATGAGAGGTACAAAATGCAGTCCCAATCAAAATGTGAAGACCAGAAGGTAGCAGATGGGGTGGAGAGGAGCAGACTCATGCACCCACGTGGCTGGGGTGGACACGGGGAGGCAGAGGGACACGGAGGGTGGATTTGTTCCCCAGCAAAGCCAGGCAGTGCACACAGGGCTGGATTTCAAAGGAAATGCGAAAGTGCTGTTGGCTGACGGGGAGTTTCAGATAGCAAAAAGAAAAGGGGGAAGAAAAAAACCCCACAAGCATGGAGCAAGAGCAAGCTGTGCATGGGTCTTTCAGCATTTGGGGTTTTACAGCTCTCAGCTGGTGCTTTGGGGATTTGAGAGGGTGGGGGCAGCACGGGACTAGAAGTGGGGAACACGAGCTGCGTATTTGGCATCTCACACCAGTCCCCCGTGCCTCAGTTTGCCCAGTCCCACAAGGTGGGATGCCTTTGCGAGCTGGAGGGGGACACAGAAAGCAGACACTAAGCTATGTTCACCTCCTCCGAGCAAACTGAGCGGACGGACCCTGCAGGACCCTTTCCAGACGCTGATAGCCCTCGCCAAGCCCTTTCCTATGAAAAGCTGGCAGTCCCTGCAATAACCTTCATTATTAATGTTCCTATTTTTAAGCAGCTAAAAAATCCAATGTGTTCTTTGAGTAACAGGAAAACTTGCACATTAATAATTCTTTGTAAAGGGAAAATAAGTCTATATTTGCTGTTTGATAAATGAAAGCCGGCCTTGCGATCATACATCAACCTCAGCACATTCGCAGCACCCCAGGAGGAATGCGAGCCTTGCTAAGCATGGGAGCAAGCCATTCATTAGCATGTTCAGCATGATTAAAGTTCCCATGCTCCAGACTACCAGCTCCTGACTTTCCTTAGCTAAATAAACAAAGCTGTCCGATATGTACGTGATGGCATAGTAGAGATGTAGGCATGGCCAAGGCAAGGGATGTGCCAAAAGCGAGCCCGTTCCTGAGCTCTTGGAACGCAACGGGAAAGTGCAGCTCTGCATTTTGAGTTCTTCACCCCCAAATCGTCACCATCTGCAAGATCAGCTTGAGGTTGGGAAGGTGCTCTATCCCACCCCAAGGGAACTGGACACGGTTCCTCTCGGTCAAGGGCTGGATTGCAACATGTGAGGGGGACAGAACCTGCTCAGGCCACAGGGATGGGCTGCGATTTCTTTGTCCCGCTGACAAAGCCCATGGGTGTTATGCACAGCAGGAGCAGTACTTACGGAGGATCTCTCGGATGAGGACTGGCTGCTCCAAAGCAGCCGGGACACTGGCACCGCTGGCGCTGACAGCCTTCACCCGCACATGGATCTTGTCACCGGAGCCAAGGTCCTGGATTGTGTAGCGGGTAGAAAGAAAAGGCTCCTTGTTCACAGCTGTCCAGTCTGTACCTGCGATGAAGCCAGCAGAGCACTTCAGGCGTGCAATGGACAGACAGACACACACCCCAAAGAGCAGGATCAAGCCGTGGGGGGCGGGAGGGGGGAACCCAGAAGCAAAGAACCCCTTCCTTGCAAAGGCTGAATGATTTGGGGCACCAGCAGAAGAAGGTATCTTAGAGGAGAGGTTGGCCACTCCACCCCACCATCAAGCATGGGGTATGAAATGCTGGCAGAAGCTCAGCTGCTGAGCAGGAGGCTATCTGCAAGCAAGAAAAGGCATTAGGCCAGCAAACATGGCCCTGCACCTTCCAGGTGCATTTCTGGAAGTAGTTAAGATCCTTTGACTACCCCGCCAGCCAATCTGCTCCTCTTACTGCCCCAGGACAACTCATTGGGGCTTATCATGTTCCTCAGCACATCCTCTACATCAGACAAGGTCTGCTCATCACCTGCCACCAGCCAGCTGGAGCTCCCCAACTGTTCCTCCTGCTCGGACAGGGCATCTCAACCTCACCCCACAGCCAAGACGTAGAAGCCCTCCCGCATGAGCCAGCTGACATAGCTTTCCATTGTGCCAAACCTCTTAAGAGGTTTCTCAGTTAGTAAACAGACTGCCCCAGTCACCAAACGACTGGGTGTCCCAGGTGGCCAGCTAGAGCAAGCCACGTGTGCAAGGGTTTGCTAAGCCACCATGTGCACCTTCAAACCAAGAAGGTTTTCCCATCAGTGCCATCAGACCAGCCAAATCCCACCAGCTCCTCTTTCCCTTCACCACAGGCACTACTCAAACCAGCCTTCACTCGAATCTCACCATGTTTTAGGCAACCGGGGTCTTGTACCAGCCCAAATACAGCAGTCACGGAGCCCGTGTGGTTATTACTGAATGACTAGAGCTCTCCTGTCACACAGCCAAGCCCAAAGCAAGTTAGGAGAGCATCCAGGACTGTGACCATTGGGTGGATATCAGCCAGCACCCTCCAGGAATGGCTGCATCATTTCTTGTCCCATGCAAGGGCCTCCTCACGCATCCCATCCAGCCGTGGATACCTCCCCAGTCCCCAGCCCAATGATTAAAGCCTCCCACAGCCAAGCATGTGTTGATTGTGCCTGCCCAAGCTAAACAGCCAAGGGTCGTAGATCAAGCTCCCCAAGGCCCACGGACCACCTGGGTCTCCCAAACCACTCCAGCCTCATGCAGCACCCAGCCCACCAGCCCCAGCATCCCCTTTCAGATCCCCTGTCCTGGTTTTGGCTGGGATAGAGTTAATTTTCCTCCCAGTGGCTGGCATAGTGCCATGGTTTGGGTTTAGGATGAGAAGAATGTTGGTAACACACGGATGTTTCAGTTGTTGCTAAGCTGTGCTTACACCAGGCAGGGACTTTTCAGCTCCACCTGCTCTGCCAGGGGCACAAGGAGCTGGGAGGGGGCACAGCCAGGACAGCCGACCCCAACTGGCCACAGGGCTATTCCAGACCATAGGGCGTCATGCCCAGTATAGAAACTGGGTGTAGTTGGCCGGGGAGCAGCGATTGTTGCTCGGGGACGGGCTGGGCATCAGTCGGTGGGTGGTGAGCAATTGCATTGTGCATCACTTATTTTGCATATTCTTTTAGCATCATCATTATTATTATTGTTATTTTCCCTTCCTTTTCTGTCCTATTAAACTGTCTTTAGCTCAACCCATGAATTTCACTTTTTTTCCCCCAATTCTCTCCCCCATCCCACTGGGTGGGGAGTGAGCGAACAGCCAGGTGGTGTTCAGTTGCCTGAGAACCCCCCGCCATAGAACCCCCCAGCCACACAGCTCATTCACTCTCACCCCAAAGCCAAGCACGGCTTTGGGACAATGCCCAAAACACAAGTCTTATCCACCTACCCCATTCCACCAACCAGCAATGCAACCGGAGAACCACGGATAATTGCTGCCACCCACCAGCCCACCTCCATCCACCGCAGCCATCTCCTTCCAGGCATGTCGAGCCCCATCTCCACTGGGCAGGGCTTGCCTCTTGATGCATGCCAGCCCCTCTTGTGCTGCCCAGGATCCTTTCCTCCCTCATCCTCCCACCTTATCCCATTCCTTCTGCACTTCATTTTGGGCAAACATGGAAGAATTGCATCTTCTTCCTCCTGAGGTCTTGCATCACCATCCCAGCCCCAGGTCTCTGCAGAGCTGGAGTTCATCAGAGACCATCCTCAGTGAGTGTCCTGGTCTCTCCTCCACCAGCTGGACATGGCAGTGACATTAAACCTGGTCCAGCCCCCCTGCTAACAACATCAGTACTGTCTGAAGCCAGTGGGAAGCCCCTCTCCTCCATGGAAACACCCCAACCATTTAAAATTAACCCATTTGGGCAAAGAAAGGGAAATGGAGCCTGGGAAAACACATTGCCAGGTTCTGTCCAGCTCCATCCCATGCCTCCGCAGCAACACACCAGCTCTCCATGCTTACAAGGCAGGAAAGCCCAAGCCTACTTCCATCTTTGCAGATCTCCACCACGTATCCATCCAGGCTCGCCCGGCCTATCTGCTCCGGGGCTCTCCAGGTCAGTGTAACCGAGTTTTCGCTCACATCTTCCACGGCCAAGGACAAGGGGGAGCTGGGCGCCTCTGTAACAAACCCACAGTGATGAGGACAGGCTCTTGAGTATTGGGGCTGTTGGAGGGCAATCGCCTAACCTCCGTGTTGGTCTTCAGCCCCCCCATCCTCCTAGTCCCCCAGCCCTATCCCACTGCATAAATATCCTTGATGACTTCATCCCTCCGTCCCTTCACACCAGCACCCCCACATGTCCCCTCTCAGCCTTGCACATCTCCCCTCCCCACTTCAGTGTCTGGTCCCGTCCTCACCTGCCTTTGGTTTCTCAGGCTTAGGTTCAGGGGCTGGAGCCTCTTCTGCCGTGGGGACAGGAGCAGGCTCGGCTGCGGGGTGCTCGGTGGCAGGGGGATGCTCTGGGGCCGGGGAGTCTTCAGCAGCTGGGGCTGGGGCTGGTTCTTCCTTTGGGGCTGGTTCTTCCTTTGGGGTTGGTGCTGGATCTTCCTTTGGGGTTGGTGCTGGTTCTTCCTTTGGGGTTGGTGCGGCCCTTTCTTCGGAGCCGGTCTGTGGCTGGAGGTGCTGTTTTGCCGGTCATTGCTGCAGATTCAGGGGTCTGGGGAAGAGGATGTTTTGGGGTCTCTGCTCTGGGATCTTTGCTCTGTTTTGTGGTCCCTGCTTCAGACTAAAGGTCTCTCCTCCAGATCTGGGATCTTGACTCCGAAGCTGGGGTGCCTGCTCTGGACCAGGCGTCTCCACTCTAGACGGACGGTCTCCGCTCTGGGACAGCTGTGCTGGGAGGGGGGAAACGGGTCACTGAGCCAGAACAGGGGCTGGGAGATTTTTATACGCTTTGGCTGGCACTTGTCACCTCCCTGCAAACCAATCTGCCTGCGCAGGCGGGGGCCGCCAGGAATAGCCACCCGGGTCCTGCACATTCAGCAGCACGCCCCTACCCCCTCCTATAGGACTGCAGCACATGGTCCTGCCCCCTCACCCCCCCCCGTATGCCCCCCAGCCTCGCACGGGACTGGGCAGGCCAGGGCCAGGTCACCTTTCTTTGGGGACATGGCTTCTGTCCCCAGCACCAACACCCCTCCAGCTAAAGGCTTCCCCTCCCCCATTGCCACTTCCTCAGCCACCCACTGCCCCCCCAATCCCCCCGCCAGGCTCCCCATTGACCTTGCACTCTGCATGCCTTCCCCAAACCCCTGCATTAACACCAGACCCCCCCACACCCCAATCCTCCCTGTGAATCCTGCACTGACCCCCCCCAAACCCACCAGCTCCCTGCTGTGTCCTCCCATAGTCCCTACTGTAATCCCAGTCCCCTCTGCTCCCCTGTGTCCACCAACTGTTGAGGTTGGAAAGCAACTTCTGGGATGATCTGGACCAACCCCGCTGCCCATACCCCTGCCCCATGTTGCTGGAGAAGATTAATCACTGGTCAGCCCTGCACCATGTCCTCCAGCCTCTGCCCTGCTCACACAACCAGGACCTTGTCCATGGAGTCTGGTCACCCCAGGACTTGTGACCCACCACCCTTCTGTTATCCCCTGAACTCAGATTCACCCCAAAGCCCCCCACTGACCCAGGAAAGCCCCGTTAGTCCTATAGTATACAACCCTGCTCACCCCCTGCCTGTCCTTGTTTCCCTCACTTGCCATGCTTGCATGAGGCGCTACTAAAAATGTCTCTGTAACCTATGGTCTAATTCTTTAACCTTCCTCAAGTTCGGGTTGATGGAACGTTTTCTCCTGTTCCCCAGCTACTTGCCTGTCTCCAAGGATGCTGCCATGGAGGAAACAAGCAAGCCTGTCTCTCCTGGGCATTGGTCCAAAGGTTCACGCTCTCACGGTCCCCAGGAAACACCTCCAGACATGGACACCAGGCTCAAGAGGCATCTCCAAGACAGCCAGAACATGAAGCTATGTACTTGTTTGTTAGCTTGTTTGCTAGCAAGGGGGTGGTTTTCCAGGTGGGGGGAGCTGTGGTCACCCAGGAAGGGGAGGGAGAGAAGAAAGAGCAAAACCCCATCAGCCAGGCTGGTCTTTTAAAGGATGGGGACATCCCAAAAAAAAGCCACAAGGCTCTGAGGAATGCATCCCAAGTGGAGCAGGATCCATGGACCAGGTGGGAAGAGAGGATGGGGAGGGGAGGACAGGGCAGTAATGGTGGCTCTTTGGGCCCCTAGGGTGTCACAGGGGTGCTGGGCTTCACCAGCCACCAGGTTCAGCGCCCGGCTGCAAGACAGCAACAGGCAAGCGCTGATGGTTGCATGGAGGCATCACCCAAGGATTCCTACCCATGGCACTCTACACAGACACACAGCAAGACGGGCAACTGCCGATCTCCAGAAAGAGCATGCAGGAGACCCCGCACTTTCTGCTAGCCCTGCTCCTCCTGTAAGCTGAGAAGAAAGTTCAACACAGCCACCAGCCTTGCAAGTCACATGGGGATCAGGTAACGCGAGTGCAAACCTGGTCCCCCATGGGCTCTGATCCTGCCCAGAGGCTGCAGCCTGGCAGCGCGACCCTCCTGCTCCAGGGAGGGATATTTTTTCTCCCCTGGTTATTTCAGAAACAGCGTTTGGGAGCAGGACGAAGCCAGGACACCAGGAGATGGTATCAGTATCTCAGGGAGGGCATGTTTCCTCCAAAGCTATGTGATAACCCAGATGTTCCTCGATTACTTTCACCAGTGGGGAGGAATATGACTAATAAAAGCTCCTCCTTCCCCAAAATACCTTTGGGATGCCTGAGGGATGAGCTCCCTGAGGCAGGAGAGTGTGGCATGGGGCTCCCAGCCATTTTTGCTGCCTGTGGGCTATGGACAGGTACTGGCAGTCCCTTCTGCTCCCCAGAGCAGCTTGGAGTGGCTCAAACTTGCCAAGTGGGTCATGAACCAGAAAATTTTCTTCAGCTGCTCTGGCAAAAGAGAAGACAGCCCTGCTCCCCAGCCCAGCAATGCAGGGCTAGAGGAGACTGCCCATGCTCCAGATGCCTTTGGCTCCGTGTTGGGTCTGGCACCCAGAGGGGAGGACTGGAGAAGCTCTGGTTTCTCCATACCTTGACCCACAGGGATTTAATCCTCTCTTGGATGGTCTTGGCACCTCCTTGACCCCGCAGCATTCACATGGCCCATGCCTTGAGGACTTTTTCCCATCAGCTCACAGGTGGCCACCTCCAGACTCCCACAATCATCAACTCTACTCAGAAGTCTCCGTGTGTCTTTCCCAAAGGCGATCATGATGTGTAATCTAAACCAAGATGCTTCGCAAAAAGCAGGTTTCTTTTGATTATGTGTTAAGAAAAGCAATTTGAAGAGCTCTGAAAAAAAAATCAATACCAAAACTCTAGTTCATAAGGAAATGAGCACTCAGACTTCTCTCCTATTTCCATCCGGGTGAGTGTAGCTGAAAATTAAACACTTTCCCTGGGAAAAGAACATCAATGCAATTATTTCACTTCAAATTCTTGATTTGAACAAAACTTGAGTTTTTCAACCTGCTCAACGATGTTTAGATGCTGTTTTCTCTGTTGACTCACAGGATGACTCATAGGTTAAGAGCAAGTGAATCAACATGGTTTATCATCCAGACTTATCTGGGCCGTGTTACTGTAGTACAGTGGCATCTTGTTTATTCACACATCGCCAGCAAGACTGCCGTACGTTGAGCAAACTCAAGCAAACTACGCTGCCTGTTGCAAATGACAAAGGCATCACGTCAAGTTGCCCGAGTCCAAGGGTTTCCCTCAGGGACCAGACTCAGGAGCCGAAGGTTTCGTTACCCACCGTGATGGCTTTGCTTGTGGATGCATGATGGGGAGGGAAGAACTGCTCCAATGGAGTCATTTCACCGACGAGGATGGGAGCGGGGTGTCTCAGCCCCTCCGTCTTTGGCGTGAGGGAGCTAAAATGAGTCTGGCATTGGAACCAAAACGAAATGCTCACCGGTGCGATTCCTCCACCACGGCATGAAAATGAAGAGCACACTGAGTGGGCTGTGCTGGCTGTTCCTGCAGACAACAGGGAGGGTTGAACATTAAAATTTTAGTGATCATTTAAATGTCAACACATTTTTTTTGCCTGAAACGCTGAATATTTCAGGATTTAGCTGAAATACTGTGTATACATGTTTTCCAGTGAGAAAAGATCTTGATGGGAAGCAGATACTTTTTATAAATTGGGTTTGACCCACATTTCCAGCCCACTGCGCCATTGATATGTTGCCTTACTTATCTTCCAGGTGAGATACAGGTCTAAATAATGAGAGCCTCATTTCTTCCTTAAAGGATCCGATCCTCCTCATGCCACTGTTATTCAACCCCCCTCAAAAAAATGCATCATGGTCATCTTACAGCTGAGCTTATTGACAGGACCTCATTGCAAAGAGATAAATCTGCCCGTAGCCCAAAAGCATCAGGTCTACCCATTCACACAGATTTGTCAGTTTGGGACCTGCCTGCCCAACACGACTGCTGATGAGTTGGTGCAGGGAGAGAGGAGATGCTTCTGACAGCTGGGGTAAATCCTGGGGGCTTTCGGAGATTAGGACCAGCCCTAAAACAGGGCTCCAGGATTAGACAGGAGGTGGCGAGGTCTTCCCACTTGTACATCGTAAAGCAAAGTGGAGATGCCAAAAGCCCAGAATAAATGACGGGCCCATGTCATCTGGGTGGGAGGGGCTCGTTGAAGTTGTAACATCCTCTACGCTCATCCCCTTTTGTCCCTGTCCTCAGGAACATCTCTGAAGAGCCCATGTGGGCTCTTTGCACCCCAGGAGGACTCTGAAAGCAGCAGGGTGGATGTCACACACTGTTACCTGGGCCACCACTGATTTTGAGCATGGCATCATGAGGTCCTTGGCACAAGAGATGTGCTTCACTGGAGCAGAGGATGGAGCTCGGCTCCAAGGGATGGTACCATGGGTGTCAAGAAGGAGCTGTCACCCATAGCCTGTATCAGGGTGGGGAAGGAGACACCCAGGACTGACAGGGTCCCCACTGCCATCCCCAGTGGGATTCATTCAAAGCCACCCAACAGGAGAGAGCAGGAGCCATACCCACCTCCCTACGGCCACATCCAGCCCTGCACACATTGTGTGGACTATGAGACCTCAGGAGGTGCCACAAATAGCCAGAAAAATCCCCAAACCCCCTGGGCTTCAGCACAAAGGAGGTGCCCAAGCCCCTTTGAGGAAGGGTATTTTTACCAGTTGCAGATGCAGCTGGAGATGGCTCCTGTGGGGGGCCATCCCCTCCTTTTGGCTGCTTCCCTTCCTCCTGCCCTTGCCCATCTCCTTTCCAGAGGGGTTAAGTCAGACCTCCAGAAAACCAGGGAGGTCATATGGAAAACACCCAGCGGCCGACCACAGATGCCAGCAGGACTCTTGGGGCAGCTCAGCGCCCTGTCTGCCGCGTCACATCTCCCCAGCTCCCAGCAGCATTTCCAGCCTCCGTGTCACCGTGATATTCGCAGCGCGCTGAGTCAAGCAGCCGGGGCAGGCGGCAGGTGGGCTGGGACGTAGGCAAGCTTTCCATTCTGTGCATCGCACGCAAGCAGACACTTACTTCACCCCAAAGCAATGACTGCAGGCAGGGGCTCCCAGGGTTGAACCAGGACATGGGCTGGACCCCTCTCCCAAAGCTCCCAGGGTAGAGCATGATGCAGTGCTGCCCTGGGGCAGGAGTTTTAAACAAGTATTTCTTTAACATGGCCTTGTCTGGGCTAGAAAACACAGCCAGGCAATAAAGAGACATCGTCAGTGTGATTCAAGGTGTCTCCGAGGTCTTGTTGGGCACCCCTTGCCAGGCACAGAAGTAGGGTCCATGCAGCCCAGCCGCATGCTCCAGAGTTATCCCCGTTGTATGGCTGCACATCAGCTCACAGGACGAGCACTCATCTCCACCACAGTTTGGTTCATCAAATCATTGAGTCATCAATAACCCTTTCTTCACCAAAAAGGCTGCCAAGCACTGGAAGGGGCTGCCCAGGGAAGTGGTGGAGTCCCCATCCCTGGGGGGATTTCAAAGATGGGTAGCTGTGGTGCTTGGGGACAGGGTTTAGGGGTGGACCTGGCAGTGCTGGGTTAACAGTTGGGCTTGATGATCTTATGAGTCTTTTCCAACCTAAATGATTCTCTGGTTCTATGATCAGTGTGAGTGAGCAACAGGTTCACCCACCACCGGGTCCCTGGCATCAGCTCACAGAGCAGCGCAGTGGGTGCCTAGACCTGCAACGGGCCCATGGGATCGGGAGCTGCTGGATGCAGGCAGGACTTGTGGATGCAAACACCCAGCACCAACGGCCTCTTTGGGGTCTTATTCCGGGGCTGTGATGGGATATTTCTCCTCTGAGCTGTCAGGGGGAGAGAAATAGAGAAACCCACACAGAGATGTCCTGATTTTGCCCAGTGCCTCGCCAGGAGCTGAGCCAGGGAGCTCAGTGCCAGCTCCGTGTCCCCTCCAGCCCGGGGACAGCACTGCAGAGGGAAAACCGTCATGAGGTGGCATCACTCTCTGCCTTCAGCTGGAGTGGTCCCCGCAGGGCTCTCCATGGGGCCATCACCCATCGCAGCCATGGCGCGAGGTGGGCAGCACCCTCCGAATCGACAGCTGTCCCCGGGGTCAGCCGGGACAGGACGCACGGGCCAGCAGAAGCACTCACACACCTTGGCACCACATCAGTCACCTCCCGCATCTCCAGCACCCAGCAGCGATGCCAAACTTGGGGCATTGCTCTGCCTTTGGTGCTTTGGGTTTTTTTTCTTTTTCCAATCCCGCCCTACCCCTGGGGCTGCCAGCAGGACCTTACCTAGGACAGGCAGGCAGAGAGCCCGCTGTGGCTGAGCCTGTGCCAGCCCTGCTGTCCTCAGCCTGCCAGGGGTCACCTCTACCAAGGGTTGGGGACAGCAGCTGGGGATGCCAATAAGGTTCTGTCACCACCTGCCCTGCCTGGTCCCACTCTGGGGCAAGGAAAGGCTGCAAACCACAGCTTGGGTTTTTCCCTCTGCGTTAAAAGCCAGGCGCTCAGTAAGCCCCAAAATGTGGCAAATCACCTTTGCTATTTTATTTGGGATGTTTACACCGGTTGCACCCGGGGGATGCAGCCACACACCTGACTGCTGCTGTCACCGAGATGTGGCAACCCTTGGGCCAGCAAGGGGGAGCCGGGAGGCTCTGCAAGAGCAGGGGGAGGAAACACCGGAGCCCTGGGCTCCACCGCACCCAGGGCCAATTTCTTTCATTTGGGGGGTCAGAGGAGCAAACACCACCACCCGGAGCCCTGCTTCACTCATCTCCATGCCCGTAGTCCCAGGCAGCACCCAGTGTCCCAGTTCACCCAGGAACCACCAGTCCCCAGGAAGGTGTCTAGCCCTGATGTCAAGGCACTGAAACCCCTGCCAGGGTGCACGGTGCCACTGGCCAGTTACACCCCACGCACGCACTTCTGGTCTCACCTGGCTTTTGGCATCCCCTTGGGTCCCCAGCATCAAGGAAGGGACCAGCTCCCAGGGAAGGGGTCGAGTCACCATCCCTGGGGGAATTTGAAAGCCGGGCAGACAAGGTGCTTGGAGCCAGGGTTTAGTGGTGGGATGGCAGGGTTAGGGGAACGCTTGGGCTTGGTGAACTTAAAAGTCTTCTCCAACCTAAACAATTCTATGAAGGACTAAGTCTACCTTAGGTGTCCTCAAGGCCATTGCTCCTCTCCTGCCTCCAGTCCTCCTGCAGGATCAGCACTGGGGGCTGGTGTCTCCACTTCCCCTCCTCCCCAATTTTCTCACCCCACTCCTTTCCTTGCCTTAAATGCTTTCATCTGCACCCTCCAACCTCCTCCCCACCTCGTGCAGAGTCCCTGCAGGACACTGTCACGCTCCACCCCACCATGGCCAGAGCAGCCAACAGCTTTTTTGCCCAAAAGCCTCACAGGAGATGGGGACCAGCACAATGTCCTGCAGCCAGACCCATCCCAGCCTCGGCGGCACTGGAACCAGCCATGTTTCGGATGGGGCAACTGATATCCCAAGGAGGTCCCCAAGGTCAGCACAGTGGTGGCTGGCACCACAAGGGCTGCCTCTACCCTGCCATGCCCGAGGGGTTTGTGGAGGGCTGGCCCTTCCCAAGACGCTCTGAAGCAAATGGGATCCCCTCCCTTAATGGGGCAGCAGGTCCCAGACCCACCCCATGTCCTTCTCTAACCCAGGCACCTTCATTCGGGACCCTCCCTGCTGTGCCCCCCTCCCTGGAGAGTGTACTGGATTGGAGAGGCTGTGAGAGGGGTTGGACCATCCTCCAGGCCCCAGTAAACTGGGAAGACAAAGCAGTTTGGGGTTGTCCAACCATGGCCCAGCTGCACCCTTCCCTGCTGCCACCAGGGAGCATCATGAGGACATTCAATCAGGCTGTCCTCACCCTGGGGCCATCTGAAACCCTCCGGGTATTGTGCCAGGCTTTGGGAAGGTGCTGTTCCCTTTATGCCTGGTTCTTGGTGTCCCTAGTGTCCCCACAGACAGAGCTGACCCAGCCCTGCTTTGGACACAAGGGCTCGACCTACCGCAGGGTGCCTGCTGCCGTGGTTGGGGCACCTCCCCGCAGGGTGCTGCTCCCTGCCCTGCCCCATCTCTGCTGACCCCATTCAGCCCAGTGTGACAGCCCTGTGCCTTCACTGGAGGAAACATCACCCCAAAGCACCTCCAGAGCAGCTGGGCTAGGACATGGGCTTCAGAGATCAAATGGGGTTTGATCTGTTGACCCAATAACCTGCAAAGACACTGCCATGGAAAAGGACGCTCCATCCTCCTGCTCCTTGACCATGTGCCTGACAATGCAGGAAGGACACTCTGGTATTTTTGCAGGGGAAGGCCACCACCTCCAGCCTGCTGTGACCAAGGGCCAGTGAGGCCAGGGCTGAGGCTCACAGTGGCTTTTGCCATGAGCGCATGTGATGGGCTTGTTCCCATCTCCGGGGGGCTAGGAGGTGGCAGAGATCCCAAGGGATCTGGGGACAAGGGGGAGAGATGGGGGTGTCCCATGCCTCCCGTGTGCTGGCCCATAGGAAGGAGGAGGACTTGCCCAGCCAACAGCAAGATGGACGGAGGGACCATCTCCTTGAGGGAGCCCACCCTTTCCTGAGGCTGGAAATGCCCCGGGATCCCACTGGGAGATGGTGGCCAGGGGGGGCCATTCCTGCCTGGCACCTGTAAAGCCCTGGAGGATCCCATGGAGTGGTAAAACTCCGCAGGAATGTCAAGCGATGTGCAGGGCTCTCGCCCAGCCCTGGGTGCCACTGAAGGTGAGAAGCTGATTTAATTTCACAACCTGCAAAGCCCCTTGGGAGGTGGACACAGCCAGGCTGGGCACCGGGGCTGGTTATTTTCTGTCCCTGGCAGTGTGACTTGCAAGGCAAAGTGTCAGGGTTCGCCACGAGCCAGGCCACAGCCCACATCCCACCCCACCACCTGGATGAGGGAAAATGGCCTGGGTGGTCCCTTTTTCCCGCTGCTCCTAACTGTGGTCACCTCTTCCTTGTGGGGTGCAGGAGAAGCTGATGTCCTTTTGTACCCCGTCACGGCGACCAGGAGGGACAGGGAGGGGGGATGGAGGGAGCAGCCAGCAACTGGTTATCCGATGCCGGCAGCTCCGGTGTAAACTTAGCATGGCCTTTCGGAAAGTACTTGCTGTGGCAAAACACGCAGTAAATCACTGCTCTGAATGCCAACAATATTTCGAGATTAGCAAATCTTACAGAGCTCCTTAGTTTAAAGCTTGGTTTGGGGTCGTGGTTTGCAGCCCTGCCAGTGTAACTGGGGGGGGTCTCACCACCCCGGTACCCCTCAGCCCCCAAGGATTGCACCGAGCTGCAAATGCTTCTTGTCTATGGAGGAGATGGGGCAAGGTTTGGGGTCGGCACTGGGCGTGGGGCTGCAGGACCCCATGCTCACATGGGTGACCACCCTGTGTCACCGAGGAGCAGGACAGACCTCTGATTTCCCTGCCCTCCCCTTCCCAGCCTGCTCAGCCCAGCTTGGAAAATCCCCAATTTCCTCCCTTTTTTTTATCAAGTAGCAGAACCAGCTCCCCACTGGCTGCCCTGGCCCTCTCCAGCATCATCCCACACCCCCAGGCCAAGCCACCATGACCCCCAGCACCATCACCCCGGTCCCCCATGTCCCCAGCACTCCTGGCATGGGCAGGTCACTGAACCACAACGCTTCGGGGTGGGGATTCCCAGGATTTTGCAAAAGCCACCCTGGAGTTTGTTAGCCTGTGGGCCAAAGAGGAGGGAGAAGCCCTTTGAACCGAGCAGAAAAAGGGGCAGCAAGTACCTGGGAGCCAAAACCAGGTGCATCCAGATGGAAAATCAGCCGTAGGCTTTGCAGGTGATTAACCCCTGAAACACGCCCAAGGTCAGAGCTGGGATTTTAACCCAGGACGAGTCACTGGCTCAGTACTGGGGGGACTGGGGAAAAATCCTGTGCTACACCTGCGGCTGGGCTCTGCGGCTCAACCCTTTCCATCTATGGATGCCTGCTTGCAAACGGCGATGCCAGCCCGGTTGGGAGCCTGTAAACTGAGATCTCTTTGCACCTCCTGACCATTAAATGGCCTTGGAAAGAAGCAGTTTCCCTGCACTACATTTGCAAGGGGGCTGCAGCCCAGCACCAGCCCTCGCTGCCCACCCAGCACCGCCCAAGCTCCTCTGCCCAACTCCACCTCCAAGAAATCCAAAAGGCGGATTGGAGTTTTTGGGATTAAAACCATGAGGTGGAAGGAAAAGCGGCCAGATGAGCTTTGTTTTCTAATCCCGAGGAGTTTTGCAGCCCCCTCTGCAACCTCCGTGCAAGAAATGGTCCCTAAAGCTTTTTTCATGCAAAATGTGCAATCTTGGGGGCTGTGACTTTGATATGGGGCTCTCTGCACCCCAGCAGCTGGAGCAGGGAGGGCAGTGGGGGATAGGGGATGCACCTTGCCATGACTTTGGTGTCCCACGAGGGTTGGCATCTCTTCTCCTTGCCCAGTCTGGGACTGCTTTGCTCCTGGTTGTGGGCCAGAGTGTCTCAGCCCCCCTGTCCCAGCAGGTCGTCCTGCACCCACAAGCATCGGAGGAAGAGCAGCAGGCAGAGGATGTTACATGGCACATGGAGTGATGGTCACCGAGCACCGAACAGGGCAGCGAGCAAAGCGCCAGTGGCGGGATTGGTGCAAATACAAGCGAACTGAACCCGCACGTCCTCAGCCCAAGCGCAAACCCTCCCAGAGCCGGATAACCAGAGAGAAAATCCTCTCCCAAGGAATGGCCCCTCTCCTGCAAGGTCTCCCAGCGATGGTTCTTTGCTCTAATGCTGCCATCCAGTGGGAGAAATTCCCTCCTGGCATGAGAAAGGCTGGTAACAAGGGCCTTGGGGTCCCCAGCCCTGGAGTGGGGGGCACCCACCACCACCACCAGCCTCGGGCTGTCCTTGGGGACCTCCCTGCCAGAGATGCTGCAGCCAAACCCGAGCCTCCATCTCCAAGCCCCGACCCCAGCCTGCGATGGGCAAAATAAAAACCGCTGACACGCTGCAGGCTTGAGCTGCTCCAGCACCTAACACCCTGCCGAAAGGCAGCACCCAGCGAGGGGATGGGGAAGGGGTGAAGATGCACCGGGATGAGGCAAGGGGCAGCAGGCTCCTCGGGAGGAGGAGGAGGAGGCTGAGGAGCAAGCAGGGTCCCAGCAGCCAGGACAACCTGGTCCCAGTGCGATGTGGCCCCGCGAGATGCTCACAACGGTATCCCCCGGCCGCAAGGTATTTGCAGGCTGGACACACCACGCCTGCAGAAAGCCACATTCCAGTGTGTATTCATCAGTGCTGGGGCTGCAAGGAGGGGAAAAAAAATAAACAAACACACAAAATTCCCCAGGCTTGGTTCAGGAAAGCGAAACCACTTTGGCAGCGACAACAGAGCAGCGCGACGGCAAGCGTTGCATCCGCGGTGGCCAGTAGCCCCCAGGATCCCACAATGTGCCCGTTTGTTGTCCCGGTGGGCGGCTGGCTTCCCGCAGAACGGAGCTTTCAGTAGGAATGTTCAACAGTTCAACCTCCTGCAGCAGCGCAAGGTTTGCTGGACTGTGCGACCGGCACAAAGGGACAGTGTTTCCTCGGGAGCGGGGAGGTTTGCGGCTGAGAACACGGCTCTTTTCTCCGCACAGAAGCCGCCTGAGCTGAGTCAAGGCATTATCGAAGCGGGATCGTCGTCAGAGACTTGCCTTAAAGGGAGAAACCAGGAAAAAATTGCGTATATGGAAAAGAAACTCAAATAACGCGGGGATTTCTTTTGGCTGGGGCAGCAGCTGTTTTCCCAAGGTAGCTCCCATTTCCAGGAAAGCAGGGATTTTCCTCCAAAACTGAAGGGGAAAACCCCTAACTTTTTATTTTCCCTTTGTGCCAAGAGGAAATTTTTCCTGGGAACAAGCCCTGTGCGCAAACAAATGCTGCCCTCTCCTCCAGGAAGCACAAGTGCTCTTCCACCCACTCAAGATCCCACAGAAACAGTCCCCCAGACCAGCACTTCATGGATAACCCCAGCGAGGCCGCAGCATCCCAGCCGGGTCAGAGGCACATGCCCCATCGGGGCCGTGTTTCAAAAGCATCCATCACCTCTGCAAGCTGGCAAAGGCCATTTCTCCCAGCTGCAAACCCACCCTTGAGCTCCAGCCCACGCTTGGGGAAGGGGAGGGAATGGGAGGTGATGCAAAATATGAAAGGAGGGTACTGGGTGTAGGAAACCTGGTCTACGTCTGCAAACAGCCACGGCCCAGCATTAGGGCTGAGAACTGTGCACAGCTCATCACACCTAGCGTCCTCATAACCCCATAACTGTACCCAAAGCCCCTTCTGTGTTTAATTTCTGCATAAGCACTGCCTAAAAGTGGCAGAGGAAATATTAGGGGGGTGGACAGGCTAGGGATGGGAAAAGGGGATTTTTTGGGAAGGTATCACTGGTTTTGAAGAGTCTTTCCTCCTTGGTGGCTCTGGAGCTACAAAACCACCCAGCAAAGCCAAGCAGCTCCGCAGGCGTCGCAGCTGCGTGCCTGGGATGGGGTGGCTGCCATATCGCAGCACTTAACGAACTGCTCTCCCTTCCTGTAATGAAGATGGATGGCAACCGGCCTCGAGCCCGCGAGTTGGCTGAGGCACCCCTGAGGCACTCTGAGATGGGGAACAAATCCCTGCCCGATGGAGAAACGCCAGCCCGAGGAAAAGCACAACCCAGCCGGCGTTCCCAAGCGGCCCAGGACCAGCTCGCAGCTGATGGCTGTGGAAATGAAAGCACGGTGGCATCGCCAGCACGGCTCGGCTGGTTCCCCATAACACTGCAGAGCAGGAGACCCCAAAACATCTGTGCCCTGGAGGGGACGGTTCAGAGTCACCCCCGGCCTGCAGTGGCTGCACTGGGCACCTTTCCTGGGAGAAAAGGATTTGGAGGAGGCAGGGAGGCCAGAGCAGGGCTCGGGCAGGGATAATGGAGGTTTGGGGCAGGGCTCTTTGTCCCCTGTGGTGTAGGGCAAAGCCACCCCTTGTCCCCGGGGTCCCTGCCCCGTCTCCCACCCTACTCCCAGTGCCAGAGTGGGGGTGCTGGGCTGCCTCCATCCCCGTGTTCCCAGCCCCAACCGCCCGGGGGGTTCCAGCTGCGCCCCGCTCCCCCCGGGATGCCCAGGCTCATGCACTGGGATGCACCCCGCTCAGCTTCCCGCCTCCCGGTGCTCCCGGGACCCCCGTATCCAGATCCCCCCCGGGACCCCCATGCCCGGCACTCCTGGTGTCCCCATGCCCAGCTCCTCCTGGCATCCTCGTACCCAGGGGTGCCCCCCGGCTCCCCCATGCCCGCTGCTCTCGGGACCGCCGTTCCCGGGGCTCGGCCCGGCCCGGCCCCCCCCTGCCCGGTGCTCCCGGTACCCCGGCCCGGTGCTCCCGGACCCCCACGCCCGCTTCTCCCGGCCCCCCCGTGCCCGGGTGCCCCCGCTCCCGGAGTGCCCCGGACGGTGCAAGGCGGCCCGGCCCCCCCCCCCCCCCCCCCCCCCCCCCCCCCCCCCCCCCGAGCTGAGCCCCCCCGCCGCCCGGGGCCGCACCGGGGCCGCACCGGGGCCACCATGGCTTCCATCGGCAACTTCTTCCGACGGAGCCTGCGGCGCTCCGGCCGCAGAGGTGAGGGTCGGGAGGGGACGCCGGGGAGCACAGCCCCGCGGCCGGGCTCCGGGAGGTGCCGGTGCCGGTATCGGTCTCGCTCTCGGTGCCGGTATCGGTCTCGCTCTCGGTGCCGCCCGCGCGGGCTGGGGGGCCGGCGGCCCCCGGGGGGCCGCGCAGGCGGCCACGCCGGGCGGCACCGGGTGTTCGGGCACCGGCATCGGCACCGGCAGCGGCTCGGCCCCCTCCAGCCCTGCCCGTACGCGCTCGCCCTGCGGGGCCCAGCTCGGGCCGCCTGCCCCGGGGCTGACGGCATCTCCCGGGGCTCGCTCGCCCCGGGGCAGCCCCCCGGCCCCGGGGCCTTCCCCCCCCCCTATCCCAGGGGCAGCCCCCCTATTGGCACATCCCCAAAAGCTCTCCCAGCCCTTCGCCCACGAGCGTGGCGTCGCAGGGCACAGTGGCGGGTGGCACCGTGGGCATGGCGGGGGCACAGTGGCCCCGAGGCGGGTCAGCGTTGCGGAGCCTTGAGAGGATGGTGCAGAAATCGGTCCTTTGGGATTTATGAGGATAGATTGTCAGGGTTTTCCAGCCTGCCACTTCTCAAGCCACAGCAGAGCAGGTTGGGGCAACCTGTGGATTTGGGGGCCTCACTGCAAAGCTCCCCCCCCGCTTTCAGGTCTGCTTGGTGCTGGCTGGCTTTTGCTCTGGGTGCGATCTATGAGGTTTTTCCGAGCTCAGCAGAAAAGGTTTGATAAAAGCAAAAGCCATTTCCTCTCTGCTGGGGCAGATGGGCGGCTGCACAGCGCGGGAAGCAGAGCCCCCCCCAACCCCTCGTGCTGGGCCGGGAGATTTCAGCACGCTGCAGCCTGGGAGTTTTCCGGGAGGAAAGAAGCAGGTTGTGCCACATCACGACATGGGGCTGAGCGCTGATAAGAAAAGAAAAACTGGTCGGGGAAGCTGTTTATGCAGCGAAATGGTTTTTTCTTTTAACGCCGGCGGCCCTGGTGCTGTTTCCGCATGGGCCAGGGTGCGCTGCGGCAGCCTTTGCCCTCTCCGTGCCCGCAGAGGGAGGGGAGAAAATCCACAGCACCGGCTGCTGCTTTCCATCCAGGAGGGGGATACTCCCACTGCTGGGGGCACTTGGGGTGGTCCCCAAGTCCTCCCCACCTGGGCTACGGGAGAGTCATTGGCCAAAGCTCTTGTGACAGTGGCTTTTGTCCCTGGGCCACAGGAGGGACTGCGAATCCTGCTGGTTTTGGGGAGTGTTGGGACCTCTGATGCTGCATTAAACCCTCAGATGGGTTTAACGGCCCCTGTACATCCCTGGAGCTCATCTTCCAGCCCAGGCACGGAGTATCATGGTCCCGGAGGGATTTAGGCTCTGCCAGTGAGGGCTTTGCAACCAAACCTGGCACAGGGAAGCGCTGCCGGGTGACGCCGCGCTTCGGGCAGGGCTCGCTGTGCCGGGTCGCACGTTGGGCAGGCGCGGGGCCCATCTGCGGGAGGCAGACCTGCAGCCCAGCACGACCGGCCTCCCCCGGAGCAGTGGGTTTAACTCAGCTGCTTGAAAACGCCATGGATGTGATGCAAATCCAGCCCTTGCTTGCGAGCGCGTCTTGCATTCTCTGAAATGCAGGATGGGGCTGGATAGGCAGGATGTAACTGGACTTTCACCTTACCCTGGCAATCTGCGATGGGAAAACAACTGACGCCAGTGTCCAGCGAGGATGGGGGATGCCAGCAGCCCTGCCCCCTGCGCAGCCTGGTTCCCTGGGGTCCCCCCAGCCACAGCTCCTGCCTGGCCCTGTAGGTGAGGTTGGACTGCTGAAGCCATTGCTGGAGCATCCCAAGGAGGAGCAGGAGAAGCAAAGCGCATCTTATTGACCTTTTTTCCCTGGCCCAGAGCACCTTGCTGGGCTGTCACATGGGTGATCCCCACCGAGGACAAACCAGAGGTGTCTGCGTCCGGGTCTCATCCTTTGGATGCTCCTGGGCTTCCCCCTGCTGCAACGGGACCACTCCGGGGTGAATTTCACCTTGCCAAGGGGAAGGACTTCGCATGCAGAGGCGGAGTGGTCTTGGGGTGCACGCGGGGACAGCTTCACGCACCTCCCTGCCCCGAGCTGGGAAAGGCATTTCTGGTCCCTGGGAAGGGACATCCCATGCTGGGACTGAGCATCACCTCCTCGGATGAGCTTTCTGCTCCCGCCGCTTCCCCATGACCTGGAGCGAAGGCTGGGAAGGTGTTCCCAGACTAAAGGAGGCAGCTGCCTTTGAAGGAGGACGTCACACACGAGGGAGAGGGACGGTGGGAGCAGCCGGCCACAGCCGCGCCTTGCCCTGCCGAGCTGTGGCACAACTGAAAGAGCCCAGGGCCAACTCCAGGATGCGGGGAAAACTTTAATCCAGCCATGCGTTTATTTTTCTGCCTGTTATTCCTAGGAGAAGCTCAAGCATTTCTGTTCCAGCTCCCCACTGTAATCAGAGCCAAGACCAAGCCTGGGACAGTTTCAGTGCCAGGAGCCGGGGATTTAGAGAGTCGCAAGCGGCTGCTGGGAGAGGGAAGAGCTGTGGCATGGCCTGGCTGCAGCCTCCTGCCGGCATTTAACTCCTCTCCTTCCCAGCCCTCGGATCTCACTGCCCCACGATGATCATCCCAGGGCCCTTGGAGATGCCGGCTTGGGCTCTTTTCACTTATTTCTAGTTTTTCAGGTTGCAACAGCCAACGCTCCCCAGCTGTGTTCCCCAACCGGCTAAACAAGAAATGGGATGTAATGTCAGGGAATTGCTTTGCTTTGGGAGCTGTGGTTTAGGGAAAACCCTCGGGTATCTCATTTGCAATCAGCACTTCCCAGGACTGAGGACATCTGGCAGGGAGAGGTTGGGATTCATCTCATTGGAAACTTGGGGGTGCTCAAACAAGATCTGTGCTGTTTGTTTGCTGGTTTTTACCCTGAGGGAATAAAATTAACTGCATTCCCCAACTAAAAGCAGATGCTTTCTGCAGGGTCTGTCTGCTCTCTGCCATCCCATGTGCTGGCTTCGCTCTGGGCATCCCTGGCATCCCTCTGCCCTCCCTGGGACAGGGAAAAGGAGGGCTGGGGGTGGCTGATGGCACTTTGATTTTCTCCAAAAGACTCATAAAAGCCATTTCTCTTTCCTTTTCATGTCCTGTGCCCACACATTCCCAGCTGTTCACTGTTGGGAACCAAACCACCCTGTGCACCAGGTCCCGGTTCCCTCCAGCCACTTTGGCCGGTTCATGTGCAGCTCCACGTCTCCTCTCCCACCATCCGGACACCTCCTGGCCTTTCATTTCACTCTGCTCTGTTTTTTTTGGGGGGAGGGGGTGTGGCTACAGGAGGAAAAGAGGAGTCCTCTGCTGCAGAAAACGCCTTGCGGGTGTCGCATGGGAAAGTGGGGGAGCGATGCTCTGTCCTCTATTCTGCTGGACAGTTTTTCTTCGAGTACCTGGTGGTGGTGTCGCTGAAGAAGACGTCAGATGGACGTTATGAACCCAAGATAACCTACCAGTTCCCAAAGGTATTTAGTCCTGTGTTTCTGGGAAGATTAGTTCTCCAAATTTAGAGGAAAAGGGGATGTTGTTCCTTCCCCATCCCCAGAGCCAGGAGAGGAGAACAGAAAAATACCCCATGTCCTGGAGCCGCAGACCCAACCCCCAGGACTTTGCCTGCCATGGGTTGGGGTTACTGGGACCGTCTGTCCCTCCTTGCAGTCCAAGCCCCAGGCCACAAACCCCAGGAGGAAAATCCCAGGGTCCTTTCCCAAAAGGGGAGACCATGGTAGCGAAATCACAACTTGGGGAGGGAAAAGAGTCCCAAACTGGATTTTTGGGAGATGCTTGTCCAGGGATGTGCAGGCACCCTCTGCTTTGGTCTGAGCCGGGGGTTGCTTTGGGACACATCACATTCCACCCCATCCTCTGGGGCTATGGGCACCCTCCATCACCCTGACTCTTGGCATCGCTTCGTTCCAGCGCGAGAACTTGCTGAAGGGCCAGAAGGAGGAGGAGGAACGTCTCCTGCAAGCCATCCCCCTCTTCTGCTTCCCCGACGGCAACAACTGGGCCCCTGTCACTGACTTCACCAGGTATCTGCCCCACCGCGGGGGCTTGGCCATGGTTCCCCACCCCGTGCTGTCGTACCCCCAAGGGCTGCGGGTGGAAGAGCCGTCCCATCCCCATGCGTTGTCTCTCCTTCCAGCGAAACCTTTTCTTTCGTCCTGACCAACGTGGATGGCAGCAGGAAGATTGGCTACTGCAGGCGGCTGCTGGTGAGCATCCCACCGCCCATACACCCATCGCTGGGTCAGTGGTGGCTGTGCCACCCCATCCCCACGGTGGGACACGATGCCTTCTGCCATGCCCAAAGTGCAACTCTTGGGGACATGCCTTAGAAAGCCACTTGCCTTGACAAAGATGGTTACAAGCAGCAAGGGGGTGCCTAAGGGGATTTTTTGTGGAGCTTTCTTCTGCTGGAGCATCAGCTGGATGCTGGATGGAGGAAAGCAGCAGGGCTGGCCTGAAATGCAACCAGGAGATGCAGTGGTTGGGAAGTGCCGTTCCCGTACCGGTGGTCGCTGCCTCCCCACCAATCTCCCGCAGCTCCCCCGTCTCCTTTCCCTTGGCTGCAGCGGTCAGGATGGCTGCAAATCCCACTCAGGATCAGGATGGGGATGCACGTGTGCCCATCCAGGTGTCAAGGAGCCAGGTTTCCTCAGCCCCATCCCCCAAAATTGCTTCTGAACAGAATGCTTCCTTTCTTAACTCATGGATTTGGCCCGCTCGGGGGCTGCGAGGTGCAATGGAGGTCTTGCTTGGCTGCTGATTTATGCACAGCCTGCTGAAATAAAGACATAAAGCCCCAGGGCCGTATGCCACAGCTCGGTGGCTTGCTGGATCCCACCACCCTTTCAATCCTTGGTGAACCTGCCCACTTCTGCATCCAGGGGTGAGCTCTGGCTGTTGGAACTCTGGATGTCTGGAGGGCTGAAAGCGCAGAGAGCAAATGGACCTAGGATAGTCCAGCTGGAAAGGGAAAAAAAACCTGGGCAGTCATTCCAATGGTCCCTGCTTCAGTGGGAGGCAGGATTAGCCCCAAGGATGGCGGGGGAGGATGCTTCAGAGGATGCAAGTCTGGGGGGGCTGGGGGAGTTTGGGAGTATGCCAAAGGGCTTTGCACCAAGTTTATCAACAGCTTTGGTGTCTGAATTGGCTTCTCCGGGCACCCTCTACTTTTACAGCATCAACTGCATCCTTGGCCTGAGCCCCAGCTCTGAAAATCCCCCAGCAAATGATTGGGCATTTGGGGGGGGGGGGGGGGGGCGGGGGGGCGAGTGGGGCCAGGGGGGATCTCTGGGGACAGCGCGGAGCTGGTGTGGTGGGGCTGAGAGGTGTTTAAAACCCTTTTCCCATCCTCTTCCAGCCATCTGGCCGTGGTGTCCGCCTCCCTGAGGTCTTCTGCATCATCAGCTGCCTGGGCTGCTTCGGGCTCTTCTCCAAGGTAGGGATGTGGTGGCTCCGTCTGGCATGGTGGTGGCCCAGGCAGCCTCTCCGTTGCCTGCTGGGGTTTCACAGCTCGCTTTTTTCTCCCCCAGATCCTGGATGAGGTGGAGAAGAGGCGCCAGATCTCCATGGCGGTGATTTACCCCTTCATGCAGGGCCTTCGGGAATCACCCTTCCCAGCTCCAGGGAAAACCGTCACCATTAAAAGCTTCATCCCCGAGTCAGGCACGGAGGTTGGTGGAGGTCTCGGGAGCTCAGCAGCAATTCCTGGACTGCTCCAACATGGGGAGCCTGGGCTATTTCCAGGACCATCCTCCACACCTGCAGCACCCCTGGGTGCTCGCTGGAGCCGTGGGTGGTGGGTTGGGCTGCTGGGGGCCTCGTGCCCTGGGAATATGGGTGCCACTTCCCTCCTGGTCCAGGAGGAGAGCAGCAAGCAGTGAGGATGAGGATGGAGCCCATCCACAGGTGAGCGTCATGCAAAGATGCCCCATCTTTGCATGCTTGCAAAGCAGCATCTTTGCAGCTCCATCAGCCTTGAGCTGGAGCTGCCAGCCCAAAACCTTCCCGGACGCCGTTTCTTAACGTGTCAGGGCTTGCACAGCCTTTACGTCAGAGCGGTGCCTCACGCCGGGGGCCATGGAGCGGGGCTGGCTGCGCCCTGCTCGTGAGCCGGTGCTGGCGCCTCCGGTTGCAGGGTTGCTGGGGCACGCAGTGGTGCCGGGGCCGTTGGGGGGGGTTGGAGGCTGCAGCTTCCCCTCCACACCGCAGCGCTCAGCTCTCAGCCTCAACACCCGCCCTTGTTTCGCATCACGAGCAGGCAGCCGGCATGGCGCAGGCGTGCGGCAAGCCTGGCCCTTACCTGTGGGGAGGAGATCTGATATGGGCACAGTGCCCACAGGGCTCATCGCACCCACGCATGGCTCAGGCTCGCACAGGCAGAGCCTTTTCTTTTGCTTTTTCTTTCCCTTGTGGCAAAGCTGGGCTGGGAAAAGGGGAAGGATCTGCCTGGCATCGGGCAAAACCACCCCAGCGCTGAGCATCCCAGGGACGTGTCCTACCAGGGTGGGTCTGAGAGCAAGATCCCTCCTCTCTTAATGCAGTTTAGCAGCTGGCTATCAAATTGCAAGAGATTTCTTCATCCAGGAAGGCTTGTGCAAGGGCTTTGCAGGTTGCTCAATGCTCTGGCTGCGGGCCAGGCTGCAGGGAGCGCGGCTGGGGGTGACAGGAGGGAGGATTTGCAATGAGAAAGTTCTTCGAAAGAGCTGCGCTCTGGGGCTCTGAGCAGGGGCTGGAGCAAGTCAAAAAGATCAGTGAGAAAACAGGGAAACAGGTAAAAAATAAATCCTGGGTATTGCGTGAGCTGGGAGCTGGGGATCATGAGGGATTTGTGCCGGAAAGGGGCTGTGGAATCCAGCCAAGCCCTATGCTGCTGGCTGGGAAGATGCTGCTTTGCTGGAAAGGCGGCTGGGCACATGGAGGAAGGGGATCCCCCCCCTGCCCCTTAAAGCTGGGGAGAGGGGCCAGGATGGTGTCATGAGCTGCACAGTCCTGTTAACCCTTCTGTGGTCACCATCAGCAGGGCAGAGGTATCGACTGGGTCTGGGAGACCCTGGTCTGGGGCTAAGCCAGCAGAATAGACAGACCACCTGCAAATAACCCTTAGATAATTCACTTTTGGGCCATCCTAGCTAGGATGAGGCGAGCTGGCCCTCCCAGGGAGTCTTGAGGAAGTCTTTGTGGGTTTTATAGCAAAATTAACGCCCTCATCCCTCCTCCCTTCCCTGGAAGCTGTTGCTCACAGACGGGCGGTCAGACGCTGAGGTGGAAGCATGTCCCTGCCCGTCCCCTACCAGGCACTTGTGAGCGCTGCAGAAAAGCAGCATTTGGGTTAAAAATCCAGTGCCCCAATAAACAAAGCCCACAGCGCACGTTGCCGCTGGCTTCTCCTGCATCCTCAGCACTGCACAGTGCAAACCTCCAGGCAGGACAAGATGAGGTTTGACCCTTGCAGTGGGACACGATGCAGATGCTGCGAACTCTGGGTCATTAATTGCTCCTGCTCTGGGTCATTAATTGCTCCCAAGTTACCTTCTCCGGGTAGCACAGGGTTGCGCCTCCTAAGCCGGGGTTCAGTGGCTCTCTCTTGGCAGCTCATCGAGCTCACACGGCCCGTGGATGCCCACCTGGAGCACGTGGAGTTTCAGGCTCTGCTCCAGCGCCTCAGCCCCCACCTCATCCTGCACATTTTCGCCTCCGCCGTGTTGGAGCGACGGCTCATTTTCCTGGCAGAGGAGCTGAGGTGAGTCCTGATCTGTTTATTTAAAAAATAAAACAAAACAGAAAAAAAAGAGCCCCTTGAAGGAGCGCAGGACACAGCTGAGCTCGGGGTGGGCTGAGCTGTGAGCTGAGCTCCCTCTGAGCACTGAAAGCCTCACGCAATGCCACCACGCTGGCTCCTTGTCCCGCAGTGTCCTGTCGCAGTGCATCCACGCGGTGGCTGCTCTCCTCTACCCCTTCACCTGGGCTCACACCTACATCCCCGTGGTCCCCGAGTGCCTGCTGGACACCGTCTGCTGCCCCACACCCTTCATGGTCGGCATCCAGATGCGGCACCTGGAGCGGGTCCTGGACCAGCCGATGGAGGAGGTATTTCACCTGGGCAGCGGAAAGCATCTGGACTGAGCCATTGGTTCGTCCGTGACCCTGGGTTTCGGTTGGCTCTAGGGCTGCAGGCTCTGGTTGTGCCCTTTTCCCATCCAAGGAGGCTGGAGTTTTTTGCATGTCCCCTCATGATGGCAGCTGGGGCAACACCTCCACGTCCCCCTGGGTGCTGCCGGCCACCCCAGGACCCACAGCCCTGATCCTGGGGGGCTCAGGGAGCTGCTGTTGGCCAGGCTGGCTGTTGGCATCACCCCAACCTTGCAGAAGCAAGAAAGGCTGCGTGGGGACAAGGGGGCAAACACCGTCCCTGGGGGGATGCCCTGGTCCCCCTGCCCAGGTTCCTCCTGGGCATAGAGGGACCAATCCCTCTCCTCCTGCCTTCGTGGGCTGCAGACACAGAGATCTGACCGTAAAATGGGTGGGAGGAAGCCTGGCTGCCTTGGTAGGGCTAAACCTGGTCGCTCTTTACTCTCTTTCAGGCTCTGATGGTTGACCTCTGCGAAGGGAAGATCCTCCGGGCGGTAGGTGCCCCCGCGCAGGGCGGGGGGTGGGCACGCCTGGCCTGGGTAGCCCTGGGAAGGGCCCCTTTCCATCCTTGGTCCCAGCCCCATGGCAGCTTTCACATGTTGGGGGCAGAGACATCTCGGTGTCACCCACGCAGGGTGGACGGAGACATCTCTTGTTGTGAGCTGGAGCAGCAGGGTCCGTGTGTTGGGCATCCTGCTCGCAGCATCACTGCAGCACCCTGCAATGATAATTAATTAATGAGCTCTGCAGAATGCCCCACTGATGGGCTGCACGAACCGCTGTCCGCAGCCGTCTGAGCCGGGTTCCCACCGGTGCCGGGTGCTTCACAGCCCAGTTGCCTTCCAGGTCGGCGATGAGGAGGAGATCTTGCCCATCAAGCTGCAGAATGAGATGCTGACGTCTCTGAACAGGCACAACAACAACAACAACATACACAGTAAGGGCCTCTCGTTATGTACGGTAAAGCGGATGCAAGCTGCCTTCTGCAGATGGCCAGAGTCCTCAGCAAAATGTTTTTCCTAAAGAGACCCGGCCTGGGATATTTCTGCCCCAATTTGCAATAAAATGCAGCTGCAGAAGAGAAATCCCTTGGCCTTTTCCCTGTCCTGTGAAATGTGAGAGCAGGAACAATTAATTCTGCTGAAAAAAATCAGATTTTGTCAATATTTGGCCCACAAAGATGCTACCACCCTGGAAAGCAAACACAACCACTGGTCCCTCAGTAAAATTAATCTGATCTTTGTTTACTGGCAGAAGGAAGTTTTAAGCAGATAATTTCTTGGGATGCAAACCAGCCAGTTTAAAATAGGCCCGTCCTTCCTACGCTCAGGGGTCCCAGCCCCACCTCTCATGCTCCGTGTCCTCTTCCAGCATCCGAGCAGGTGAACGTGCTCGTCTCCGAAGCCTTCGTGCAGTTCTTCGTCCGAATGGTTGGCCACTACGCCTCGCACATCAAGTGGAGTAAAAACGGCTCCGGCACCTTCCAGGAGCGAGCCTTCTGCAAGGCCATCACCTCCAAGACCAACCGCAAGTTTGTGAAGAAGTTTGTGAAGACAAACATGTTTTCCCTATTTATTGAGGAAGCGGAAAAGAGCAGGATCCCACAGGAAGGTAAATGGCCCCATCTCTCCTTCCCTTGCCAGTTGGGTGAGCTCTGCAAAGTCCTGGGCTATTTGGGTAAGGAAATGAGATGCCCCATGCCCAGAGGGAGATGGAGTTTGACGCTGAGGATGCTCAGGGCAGCGAGTTTGCTCTCAACAGCTGCATTCCTCCCTCCCTGTCACAGAACTCTAGAATCCTAGAATCATGGAATCCCAGAATCCCAGGTTGGAAGGGTCCTCCAGGATCATCTGGCCCAACCTTTCTAGCCCAGAGCCCAGTCTAGACAAGATGGCCCAGCACCCTGTCCAGCTGCGTATTGAAAGTGCCCAATGTGGCGGAGCCAACCCCTCCCCTGGGGACATTATTCCAATGGATGACTGTTCCCATGGGGAAAAATTTCCCTCTCATGCCCAGTCGGAATCTCCCCAAGAGCAACTTGTGTCCATTCCCCCTTGTCCTCTCCACGTGACAAGGGAGTCTCCATCTTCCCTGTAGCTCCCCCTTAGGTACTGGGACGTGGGGATGAGATCCCCTCTGAGCCTCCTCTGCTCAAGTCAAACAATCAAAAAAATCCCTGGGCTCATTCTAGACCTTGTCTGGGGACGGGGCGGGTGTACTGAAAGCTCAGTGTTTAGGCAAACATACCAGTATAGCAGCGCAAATATTTGGCTTGGACACAGGCAGCAGCTGGGAGCCGGCTCCTGGCTGTGCTGCCTGCGAGCCCTGACTCATCTTTGCCACCGGCTCCGGCATGGGCCCAGAGCAACTGGGTTGATCCTTCCCCTTCCCGGGGATTTACAGGGTGCTGGGCAGAGCTGAGCCTCCTCCCAGCCCGGGACAAGGGCAAGCAGGGGCGATGGAGGTTGAGGAAGCCAACTGAAACATCTGCTGGTGGCCAGGGACATCCTGGCCTGGGACTTGCCACCCCCAAGGTCTTGCTGCACTTGGAGGGTGTGCAGGAGGGTGCAGTCCTCAGCGACTGCCACGATGGAGCAAAGCAAACGTCCCCTCGGACGGCGGCGCCGCGTGGCAGCGAGTGGCAGACGGTGCCCATGGTGGGACCCTCCCCAGCCCGGCCGCAGCCTGCCCGCGGCACTCGGGGCCCGGCCCTACCTCGGTTCCTGCTTTCTCTGCCCTTTTAGGTCAGACTTTATGGGGCAGGCATGGACCTGGGTCTGCCTGGGGTTGGGAGAGAGGGATGGCACAATCCCACCTTTCTCGTTATATTCCCAGCCTGCGTCGCCTTTTTGGCTGTTCACATTCCCAGCGTCTCCTGCTTTCTCTCTTCCTTGCTGGAGAGGAAACACAAAAACTGAACAGGAGTGAGTGTGGGGGTTAAAGTACTTACATTAACCCAGCATAATGAAGCCCATGTTGGGTAGGTGACAGGGATGGATGGGATTGCAACACCCCCCATTTCACCTGGGTGCAGCTGAACCAGCACGGCTCGGCTCCCGGGGTGCCCACGGATTGCGCAGCCCCGCATCCTCCCCAGCCCGAACGCTTCCATTTCACTAACGACCTTTTCCTCATCCACAGCGTATTTCCAGCAGAAGATAACAGAGTACCACGAACAGAAGAAGCACCGAAGGGACTCCTGAAGTCCAGCCTGGGAACACGGGAGCCGGGCCAGGACTGAGCAGGTCCCTGCCAGCAGCACCATGCTGCACAGACTCGACACGTGCCCCATCCGAGGGCAGAGTGTGCCGGACTCCGCTGGACCTGTCCACCGGTTCCCACCCGTCTGCGACTCATGAGATGCGTGGGCAGCACCGAACACCAGTTTCCACCATTTCTTTTTTCCTCAGGGCAGCGTTGCACTGGAAAACTCTTTTGCACAGAGCTAGCAAGCAGGCTGGGATTTCTTTTCTGACCTTGCTAGCAATGGGGACAAACCACAACTCGCAGTGCCCGGCCCCGCGCAGAGTCTTTGGCCCCATCAGGACCTCACGCGGCGAGGGAGGGACGTCAGGGAGCTGGCTGCAGGACAACAGAGGTCGGAGAGGAATTGTTGGGGGTGGGGGGGGAAGGGAAAAAGAGAATAAGTAGGAAATAGCGCTATTTCTAATTAAAACAAACCTAGGTTTTGCAAATAAGCACCATCCGATTGAATGAGTTTCCAAGGTTCTTGACAACTGTTTCACTTTATTTTCTATCAGGACGCGCTCATTGTTAAATCCAGGCAGGAGCAGTCGCAGGGGTTTTTAGCCGTCTCCTCTGTAGCGGCTGTCGGCTTTGCCGGTACCACGTCGAGCCCCATTTAGCTCGTCAAAGAAACAAAAATATTCTTTTCCAACAGGTTATTTATTTGTGCCGTAAGCAAACTGTGAAGGCCACAGGGCTGTGCTCCATAGCAGAGGGAAACGGCCGATCAACAGCTTTGGGCAGGGAGGGAGTATGTGTTACACGCAGTAGTAAAACATGTCGACATCCTCCTTGTTTCTGGTTTCGATGCCAACTTCTTTTAAAACCTTGCTATTTGTTGAGGTACTGTCCCTGAAATGTGATGCCTGCAGCAGATTTAAAGCTAAATGATGGCTCTCGCCCTTTCCTAATGCACTCATCCAGGGAATAAATATTGCAGCGGGGAAAGCCGGCGCTGGCTGCAGATGTGCCTGGGTCCTTCCCAGACAAACCAGGGCCAGATACTTCTCCCAACAAGGGCTGGGGCCGAAGGCAGAGCTTCAGCCTCCTCTCTGGGACACTATGGCCGAGCTGCCGTATCGCTCGGGACGCGCTCGCCATGCCCACACATGCAGACATTACCCAAAATACAGTTTAATACAACTTTTGCAGCGGTATCGAATGCCACGGCAAGAGATTTTACATAAACACTAAAAAATAAGCAGGCTGATGCCAGGCAGCTTTCGCTTTTGGAGCTGTGGAGCATCTAACGAAAAGGAGCCAGACACCGAGGGCATTTATTTTAGAAGTAACCATTTGTGTGCGACAAACACAGCTGGGCAAAGGGAACAAACCCAACAGCAATGAAACTCTGGCCCCGCTGAAAGAAAATTGTTGGGTTTTGTTTAACTCCCATGGAGGGGGGAACAAGAATTATTTGTTAGGGAAAAAGGGGATTTTTGGCACTGGGGGTATCTTCCCTGGCTCCGCCAGAGCCACCCCTCATGGGCAGAGAGGACGTTACACGTTTAAAACAGGAAATTAAAGGTTAGGGGTCTTTTTCTGTGGCATTTTTCATTTAAAAAAAGTTCACCTGCCAGCAGAAAATTGTGTGTGTGTGGAAAAGCCAAGGGCACCTATTGAGAATTGTCCCTTTGGAAAAGGCCATTTGCCTCCCCCTTCTCCTGCTTGCTCATTACCATCGTGAGAAGATGCCAACCGTGTTGGTTGTGAAGCGTAACGCCGTCCCACTGAGAAAAATGGGAAGTGGCCCTTGCTTTGGCAGTAGCCCTTTAGAAAAGAAGAATTAGAAATCACACAAGGGGCTGGATTGTGTGGTTGCTTAATTCCTGCCAGAGAAAAATGTAATAGAAGGTTATTCCTTAGCAGATACACAAAACCTGATCCTTACATGTAAAAGAAAAAAATGTTGTTCAAATGTAGCCAGTGCTACAGGTGTCAGGAAGGGTTAATTACAGAGTTAGGAGGATTGGTGCTACCTTGCATGTTAATGCATATGTTAATCACAGAATCCCAGAATGCCAAGGGTTGGAAGGGCCCTCGGGAGCTCCCCCAGTGCCACCCCCTGCCCAAGCAGGCTCACCCAGAGCAGGCGGCACAGGACAGCGGCCAGGCGGGGGTTGAAGATCTCCAGAGAAGGAGACTCCACAGCCCCCCTGGGCCAGGGCTCGGGCACCCTCACAGTCAAGAAGTTCTTCCTCCCGTTCAACTGGAACCTCTTCTGCTTCAGTTTGTGCCCATGGCCCCTTGTCCTGGGGCTAGGCACCACTGGGAAGAGTCTGGCTCCATCCTGATGACCCCCACCCTTGAGATATTTGTACGTGTTGATGAGATCCCCTCTCAGCCTTCTCTTCTTCAGGCTAAAATGCTTTCAGGTTTAATGTATATGACTGCATATGTAAAGTCACTTAAAGCACTTTTCCTTTTAGTATTGTTGTGGAAAAAGGGACCTAGATCCGTTCCCAGTGACCAGCCTTCAGGAAGTACATCAGCTCCTAGCTGAGCATCTCAGCTGGCTACAGGAGGACAAAAGGAACAGGTACAGAGTACCAGGAGCATCCAGGCACTTTTCTGGATTTCACTTCTCTCCCCACCATCCAGCAGCAGCTATAGGTGGTGGCCGAAGATGCTGGAAAGAAAGAAAACAAACCCAGGGGCATCATCTGCCCTGGAACCCCCAAATTTTCACACACCCCCCCCCCCCCCCCAAATCTTCTCCCTTTCAGCGTGCTGTTACCCTTCCTGACAGTTCTGTCCTTGATTCCTAAGCCTGCGAGGCCGATGTCATTCCTGATCAGCAAGTTTTAAGGCTTTCTTGAGTTGGGTTGGCCTGAACATTGAAAAGCAGCTTGATATTATCACGCTTGGTTACTCGCCTGACGGGTGCAATCTGGCAAGAGCTTCGGTGCCCTCCCTTTAACGCCCGGAGGGTGGACAGACTGTGTATTGCAAGAAGGATGCACATCCCTCTACGATCAATTGAGCTGGGTAAGGAAGGAAGACACCATGATGAAAGGGCAGGTGCTGAGTAAAATACCTTACTTAGGTCTTTGAACTCAGTCTGCCCCTCTTAAACCACCTCCTTGCAGGTGGGGGCACCGTGTTTGCTGGTGGGGGCACTGGGGTAAACTCAGCTTGCGAGGGAGCACGGACGCATCCAGCTGGGCTCAGATCCCGTTGCAGTGTATCAGCAAAACTTGCAGCACATTTTTAAATCCTCCTTCCTGCTCAAGATTTGTCTTAACACTCGATCTAAGACTACAACAGTAAATAAAACAGTGCCAAGAAATGTTTCCCTGAACTGGGAAGTGCTCATTTATTCTGCTAAATTGCTAACATAGTTCCCAGCATGGTATTAGCCAATTCACACTTGTACAAAACAACTCCCAGGCATGGTTTGGGAGTCAGCGCAGGAGTCGCTCCCCATTTGCGGTTCAATTCCTGCTCTGCAGCTGCCCCGCTTGGGAGATAAGTTTCATGTTCTGGCATGTGTCACCCTCTGCCAGCTGGCCTCAGCTCCAGCAAATAGTCCTGGGCATATTTGACCTACCAGAGGCAACACAGTCATCATTGCTCAGCGCTTCCAGATCGCTCCAGAACAGACGCAGCTCCTACCTCGGATCACTTCCCACCTGGCTATAACCTCTGCAAACGGCTACAGCTTCCACGTTCTGCTCTCTGGAAATGATTCGACTTCTCCGCAACCCCATTCCAAAGTCAAAGAAGGGGCATAGCAATGCTGGATGGACCTGGTGCATGCAGGGTAGGTAGGAAAGAAGAGAAAAATACAAATATGAAACAGAACTGGTGCTCAGATGGAACAGAAACAGGCCCTGACCTGTCTCTGTCCTGTGTTAAACTCCTTGCCAAAGCAAGGAAACCCCTTTACCAGTTCTTAGAAGAGGCAACGCTCCAACACCAAGTGGAAATTTTCAGCTTGCCTTTACGGTTTCAGGAGTAAACGTCAAGAGAGGACAGGCTGTATTTGCTTTGAAGGGAGCACACCCAGACACAGGTGTTCCAGGAAGCCCCACAAGCTGCTGTCGCAAGAGCTCTTCCTTCTAAAGCGCCTTCTGAACGCAAGAGAAAGTGAAAAAGCATGTCACGAGATCAGGCTGAGCCCACAAAAATCCCATTCCCCTTCTTGACTCCTTGGGCAGCCTCAGGTCTTCGGGCGCACCCAAGATAAGCTGTGATCACAAGACAGCGTGGTAACGTAGAGGTGCCAGGGGTAAAGTTCATTTATTCCACTATTACAGACATTTATACAACACCTACAGCCACAGCAACACTTTATATGGCTTGGGTCACCAGCGGTAACTATTCCCTGATAAGACCGAAGCTTTATCAGGACAGAAATGGGTGTTTTTTCCTGGCTGGCTGAAGGCGGAGGGCAGTGGAAAGCCGAGGAAAAGGTGCCCTATCGCGTTTGCTGAGCATCACCAGGCTTCAGCTTAAGACAGGTTTTGTAAATGAAAGTGTGGTCCTAGACAACCCTTTCAAGACTTCAGTTCCTCACCAGTCTCAAGTATCAGTGACAAATTATTTGGACCAGCTCAATCTTAAAGCCCTGAAGACCAAGAGCATGATTGCCCTTGTTTACGTCTCTAGAAAACCACTTACACTGCCTGGAGGGACTTTCCAAGTGACTGAGGTTTGCACCCACTTCACGCTGATGAAAGGGAAACGCGGGGTTCGTGAAAGGGGAGGCTGGCCCTCTGCACCTTAAAATTCTTCCTGTCTTTTGCCCTGCAGACTTTGCCTTGCTCACCACCCAAAGGGCAGCAGCAGAGGCCAGACTACCAAGATCAAACCTTGGCCCAGTTTGTTACAGTTAAAACTCAATAAACCAGTTCTCTAAATTCCAGGTGTATCTAAAACTGTGACAGCTGCCACCTCACACACTCAAGTTGCTCTCACTATCAAGACACGGGGACGGTGATGTCCCCAGGACAGTTCAGAGCTGCAGGTACGTGGTCAGGATGCGGGAACCAAACGCTCCCTCAGCCTGGCAGGGACCCTTTGGGAACCCCCAATACAACCACGGGACCAGGACCCCCAAAGAGCCCTTGGCTGCGCTTGCCATAAAATAGCTGCTCGTAAGCATGCAAACACCTGGATGTTCAAAGGCGAAGCGGGGAAGGCTACAGAGATTTCTCCTCATCCTCTCCCCAGCGCCCCAAGCCCAAGCCTTCATCTCACACTCACTTGCTGAAGGGGTATGGCACCGCAGGAAGGAACCAAAACTCTTTGAAGCAGAGCAGACCCAAAGCAGAGCACATCCACGTGCTAAGCGCTCGGCTGGAGAAGTCAGCACCTCAGTTCCACTTCCTGCAATACCTCGAGCGGGGGCCAGCCCTGCTTCCTCACAAACATTTCGACAACTGAACTAGAGCCATGCTCCTCTCTAGCCCACGCAGTCCCGTGCCTCTGCAAGGACACTGCTTGGGAAGGCTGATCTCTCTGCCCATGACAGCCTGACACCGGCTGCTGGCCTGGCAAGGTGGAAGAAGGGGTTTAAAAGCTCTCCAGTCACTGAAGGAACCAAATTTTCTCCCCACTTCCTGAGCACGTTTTCTAATCGCCAGGGTACCACAGGAAACACATGTCACCACTTCCCGCAGCCAAGTGGGGTTTTGATTTATT
The DNA here is from genome assembly GCA_034008185.1 of Gorsachius magnificus. Lineage (NCBI taxonomy): Eukaryota > Metazoa > Chordata > Aves > Pelecaniformes > Ardeidae > Gorsachius > Gorsachius magnificus. The sequence continues at coordinate 1,359,731 of CM067099.1, forward strand.
GTTGTTGGGGTTTTTTTTGAGGTTGTTGTTAGTTTTTGGGTTTTTTTTTTTTTTTTTTTTAGAGTGCACTGTGCTTAATTCCTTCAAAGGGGCACGTGCAGTTGCTTTCAGGTCCTGCTGTGGCTCTGACTTCCCAGTAAACACAAGGCATTTCCTTACCATCTTGAGTGAGATGCTTCATAGTGAGAGCGCTAGGATTTCCACCACCAGGTTCCTCGCCTTCCCCACCACCTGTGTCCCAAGCAGCTCCCCAATAGCCACAGCAGATCCCGCTCCAGAGACACTCCCTTTGCTCTGTACAGCAAGCCTCGGCACTTTGTTCAGCGTCTGAAGCTCCCCTCAATGCCAGGGCATGTGGCACACATTGCAGCACTTCGTTACCGTGCAATTAAATCCTCCATTACACCTAACTTAGCCTCCCTGATGCAGTTCACCACATTTAAAATGGTATTAAAACAACAGCAAGCACCAGCCACCTCAAACTCACAGAAGAAAGCTCCTGGAGATCCTGGATTGACAACGCTGTACCCATAAAAGCATTAGAAAAATCGCTTCCTAAATAGCGGGCAGGATTGTACTTCTTAAGTCTACGTAAGACAGAGCAACACACACATCTGAAGACAACTGTTGCTCTCAGAATTCTTTTTTATTAAGAGCAGAAAGGAAATTTTGCTTAAGTTTTATACATAAAAAAGTAAACAGTAAAATTTTCTTTTTATAGTCTTTCCACTGAAGAAAATTGAGAAATAAGTTGTCTTTTTAGATAATGTTTATTTAAAAAAATAAAATTAATTGACAAAGATACCACACTATTTTGCATGCCGGTCATCCCTTCCGCTTGCAGAACCCTGTTTAACACATTATTCTTTAGCAAAAACCGCTCTATCAGCAATGCATAAGCAAGAGAACCCCATCAGTCTGGCCTCAAACCCTGACAGCCGCTTCAGCTACACAAGCTAGTGCGATATCTCTGTTTTTACCAGCTCAGGTCTTTAGTAAATAAATTTCAAGTGGACACTAAACAAGTATTTCACTAAGAGATGATGAAATATTAAAATTAAAAGCAAGTCCTATTGCAGCTGTAATTATACTACATTAGAAACTTCAGTTGTTGGGGATCCATTCACCATATAGAGATTATTTTGTAATCAAGGTAATTACAAAGACAGAGCATTACTCCCTGCATGCTTTCCCAGGCTTTGAACCAACAGAGTTGACTACATGTAGAATTGACTAGGGTGTACTTGGAATCCACTCTCTCAGGCAGGAGACTAGTTAAGGAGTGTTACTGATAACAGAGAATAGAAGTTATACAACATTGATTATTATAAATTATTTTGTTCTTATCTGCTTTTTGCCTCAGTCTCCTATATATATTCACATCCGCTCATGTAGAAAACCAACTCTTTCTTATGTCTCCTTACGGTGACTCCCCATTTACTAATGGTGATTTGAATGCGTGGAGGAGGATTTGATTCTGAAGACGTGGATGTGCAGATGGGCAGCAATCTGATTGCACACACTGACACAGTATCGAAGCAAATCAAAGAGAGAAAAGATCTGCCAAGGAAAAAAAAAATTATGCACATTTAGATGTGTGTTTTCATGGAGTATAACACCACCCGCATGCTTCAGAATAAAAGCACTGGGGTCTTTTCACAAACTAAAGCTCCAACTCTGTAGGAATAATCAGTCACTGAAGAACAAGTTTCTAGGCTTGCTGGGCTTCCTTCCAGCTTTGTATGAATACAGAGTCTTAATTCTAGAGTCAGAGAGGGGAAAACACAGTTATAGCAGCTAAATAGATCCTGTGAAATTCCCCATTCGCTCTGAATGGCGGTAACCATACATACAATATCCATTTTATTAAAAGGTTAACACTGCATTTTGGTAGATAACACCTGAGTGCTTGATAAGCACATAGGAGTTTAACTTAAGATATTTTTTCCTAATGGGTGCTGCTGGTAGTGGCAGACGTTCATGCTTTCAAGAGCTTAAGGCACAGCCATACGCCATTTGCATGGTGCATACTTATTCCCTTGCTACCAAGGCATCAACACGAGTCTTCAACATCTTTTATTCTAAGCTTTGAATATTTGCTACATTGCTTTAAAACAGTTTGAACTATGCACCAAGCAAATCATGTTTACCACCATTCGCATGAGCTCTATTTAAAAATCAACTCAGTGAAGTAGGTTCCCGGTCCCATCACTCTCTGAGTCAGTCAGTTTGGCTCAACCAACGCAAACAGCATTTGTGAAAGAGCATGCAAACGCTTGCAATGATTACGGACAAGCAAAGAGAGCCCCTACTTACCAGGGCAATCCAGAGTACAATATACTCATCAATAAAGCTGTTAAAATACTGATCCAGAAACAGTAGCGCTGGGCCTATGAATGCTGTGTCGTGCAGGTGCATTTCACTTTTGGTCATGTGTGCAACCTACGTTAAAAAAAAAAAAAGAGGAAGTTTAAGAAATAAACATACCCAGCCAAGGTACAGTGATTTCAGAATACACAAAGCCAAAAAAGTTATAGTTTGAGCCACATCACTGTAAGATATATCAAGGACTTAAGTGAAGTAGCAGCACAAATACTGTTGCAATGATGGAAGTCTACAGCTATACGAGATGCAGGGTTTGCAGAGAAGTATCTTTTATTAGAACAAAGAATGTAGCTACAGGAAGAAAACCTAATACATTTTCCAGCCCACAAACTTTTCCTGCGGCTAGAAACAAAACAGTAAAAGCAAAGCAGACTGGTGCATTTTAAGGTTTAGTTGAGCCTGGAAACCAAAACTCACAGCTGCTAGATTTTCAAAGATCAGAAGCACTTGGTGTTCCTCTCACTCCACCTATTTGTTCCCACCCCATACGGATCACCCCCTCTCTCCGGTAACTGTTTGATGATCACCTCTTTCCATGGCCTTCCCACCCTCCCCCACACGCACAGAGGCTGTCCTACAACCTCATCCTCACTTTTACCAGCACAACCATCAGCGTGACTGTGTAGTAAACTGGTCTTGGTAAGAAATAAACTTTTCTTCCCATTGTGAGTTACATCCAACGCTGATCCAGTTCATGTGGCAACAAAACATCAGAACTGAGATGGTGTGGGGCAGCAGTTGTTTAATCCCTCATTCACTCCCTACTCAAACGGGGGCTCCTCTCCCAATAGCGTTGCCATCTGTTCCCCAGTACAAACCTGTTAATAATTTTAACCACTATTTCTCTCTGATTGTTTAAGTTAAGCCCTGACCAACTGTTCCAAACCTCAGCAGCTCTGTCACCTTCTCTCCTCCCAAACTTTCCTCCCCTCTGCATCTGAGGGGGGGTTTCAGCCACCTCTGTTCCTGCCCAGCTCATCACCCACATGGACAAATACCCTGCAAAAATGTCAACAAACAGCTGGGAAAGTGGGAAAAACAGAACTCCGGCAACTCTGAGCTGTGCTGGTACTAACTGTGTAACCACGGCGTTAAGCTTAGGGTTTACTGCTCCCCTTTCAAACAGAAGAAAGGCTCCACTGCACCTCCAAGCTACTGAAAAGAAGTAAAGCACGAGTATCACTTCAGTACACAAACAGATGCGAGTTAGTCAATGGAATAACCAGAGAACTTGAAAATCTACACGAAGTTTTACTGCAATAACAGGAAACTCAAAGGTTCTGGTGCACTTACCACTAGTTTGTTTGTTATCTTAGCAGATACAAAACCAAAAGTAAGGATATATAAGCAGGGATGCTTTTCAAAGAGCTGCACAGCAGATTTCTTGTAGATCATTGCAGCTAATGCAATCACTGACCCGATATGAAGAAAAGGTGAAAGGACGCTCGTTCCCTACAGGGAGATTAAAAGTTAAAGCATTTAGGTAAACAAAACATAACAGAAGAACATAAAACATAAAACATGAAACATAAGAGGTTCCAGCTGAACGTGAGGAAGAAATTCTGGACTTTGGGGGTGCCCAAGCCCTGGCGGGCTGTAGAGTCTCCTTCTCTGGAGATATTCAACCCCCGCCTGGACACTGTCCTGTGCCCCCTGCTCTGGGTGAGCCTGCTTGAGCAGGGGGGTGGCACTGGGTGAGCTCCCAAGGGCCCTGCCAACCCCTGCCAGTCTGTGTGATTCTGTGTGTGAAAACATGCATGTTGCAAAGAAACCTCAGTAAGCCACACTCACATGGTACGCAATGGATGGTTTCTAACTAAAAATCACATTAAAAACATGTCTTTCTGAGCACTGGTACGAACAGGAACAAAGTGTGGTGAAGTTTGAGTGAGGACCTACTGAGAATGTGGTTGAACCCTTCTTGTGCTGGGGGAGAAAAGGCTTTAGGCAGCAAGAAGTGCACAGTTCTGACGCTCACACACAGGCAGTGGCTGACACCACTAGCAAGCAACAGGAGCCAACACTTCTATCACTTTTTCTGTGTCAGCTAGAAAGCAACAAAAACAGCCTCGTAGGTAGCAACTAATTATTAGGCCAGTACAGAACTGCTTTTTGGAAAACTCCCAGGGCTCCAGAATCAATCGTCTTCACTGAAACAGAAGGTACTTGTGCAGATACCTCCACCTGTACTTTTTCACTGGTAAAATGAATACAGATCTTTTAGAAGGATCAAACCCACAACGAATCTTCTTCAAACACTCCCTTCTGAATGGATTTTTGCATTGGACTTTTCCATGAACTCTTTGGGGTAGGGGGAGGATATGGATGTATTTGTATAACCTGTTTTATAGGATTAATTCAAAAGCAAATATCAAAAGTACTGTGAGCACTTTTAACCACTCAGATTTTAAAACTCTTGACTCCTAAAGCTACTATTCATACACAGACAATACTGACTTGTTTTTCCCAAGCCAGCAAGGAACTGAAAGGAAAATATTTCACATGTAGGAGGGATCTTAAACAAAAACTAAAGGCATGGCTGAAAACCCACAGAGCACTGAAGAGCAGAACAAAGTACTTACTGCTATAGTGGATCCATTTTTGCCAACTCCACCTGTGAATATTACACCAAAGTAGTTTGTACAGGAGAATATGGTTCCTGCGACAGTACAGAGCGCCGGGAATATTTTCATCTGAATATTCAGTATTGGAATCTTAATGGAAGAGACACAAGAAGTTATAATCTGCACAAGCAAACTAAAATTGGGCTTAATACTTCTGGTGCACTCAAACACTCCACTTTCCAATACCACATTTGCTGTTCTTTCTCTGCTATGCAGAGATTTAAGTTTCTGTAAAGCACAAAGAAGTATGTATTTTTCCAATAATCCCCCCATCAAGCTTCCCATAAAGCCAGACTCATCTTCAGTTACCTGAAAAGAGCCATCAAAAGCAGAGAAGCGGACCCTAACCAAGAACTTGCTAGCTAAATCACCCAGCTAGCACATTGAAGAGAAATGCATCAGTCATCTTCTCTGAAGCTGGTTGGGAAACACACAGCTGCAGCCCAAGATCAAACGGGGCCAAGCAAGAGCCATTGGAGAGGATTAAATGAAGCCCCTTAAGAAACTGGATGCTGCCTTACAGGCAAGACAAGGGAAGCAGAGACCAGACATCTCAGAGTCAGTGAGCCTGGGAGAGCAAGCGATGAGGCTGCTGAAGAAGTGAAAATTGAGCACAGGCAGTAACTTTCTTCATCATTTAAAGTCGTGTTTCAAGCAGAACAGGAAGAAACAAGTTCAAAATGAACCATAGCAAATGTGTTATGGAAGCAAGTGTTCAGAGAGAACTACCCAAAGCTTCCCAGCTTCATCCATACAGCTACAAAAAAAAACCCCATCTTATTCACAGGCTCTTAATTCAGGGCACAATTAAGAGGCAGAGCCAGCTTTGACTCTTCATGCCTTGCTCTTGAGCACCCAGACCACCTCTCCAAATCACTGCCCTGCAGACTTCTGGCCAGCTGACAGTTTCATGACACTCGAACATATTTCTCCCTTGCTCAGGCTGCGCTGTTAAGTCAAAAAACATTTTCTGAAAAATAGTAAAGAAAGAATAATAAGTAAACAAAAAACATACATTGCCATAGGTTGGTGTGCTAACTGTAATCATTAATGCTAGGAGGCACAGGACTTCTGAAGGTCTCTCCTCAGTCTTAAAGAGAGGTACCTGTGCTGCCCTCTGCTTCAGAAATGGTACTTTGGTATTTAAAGAATGGAGTGAATTTGCTTTTCCCCAGGAAGAGGAAAACAAGGGCAAGCTTCATACAGGAGCCAAAAGACATTAAGCTTGACATTTCCCAAAGAAAAGGGGAAGAACAAATGCCCCCTGAACTCCAAACTACTACCAATACATCTGAGAATGATGCTCAGGAAAGGCAGAAGGATGAGACCACACTGTTACACCATCCAGTTTGGCTAGTGACGCTTTAACAACACTCCCTTTTGCTTCCACCAATAGCTGCATCAGTGATGGGTATTAGACTGCACTTATCTGGCAGGAATAGTGGGAAACAAAGCTACCTACAGAAATTTGGCAGAGGAAATTCAAAGGAGAAGTGTAAAAAGGCAGCACCTGCTAAATTGCTTTGCATCCAAAATAGAATCATAGAATCACCTCGGTTGGAAAAGACCTTTAAGATCATCAAGTCCAACCGTTAACCTAGCACTGCCATCCCACCACTAAACCCTGTCCCTGAGCACCTCATCGATCCTTCTTTTAAATACCTCCAGGGATGAGGACTCCACCACCTCCCTGGGCAGCCCATTCCAGAGCCTGACAACCCTCTCGGTGAAGAAGTTTTTCCTAATGTCCAGCCTAAACCTGCCCTGGCGCAGCTTCAAACCATTCCCCCTCGTCCTATCGTCTGTTCCCAGGGAGAAGAGGCCGACCCCCCCCTCACTACAGCCTCCTTTCTGGTAGTTGTAGAGGGCGATCAGGTCTCCCCTCAGCCTCCTCTTCTCCAGACTAAACAACCCCAGTTCCCTCAGCCGCCCCTCGTATGACTTGTGTTCCAGACCCCTCACCAGCTTGGCTGCTCTCCTCTGGACCTGTTCCAGCAAGGCAACATCTTTCTTGTAGTGAGGGGCCCAAAACTGAACACAGTATTCGAGGTGTGGCCTCACCAGCACCGAGTACAGGGGCACCATCACTTCCCTGCTCCTGCTGGCCACACTATTCCTGATACAGGCCAGGATGCCATTGGCCTTCTTGGCCACCTGGGCACCCTGCTGGCTCATATTCAGCCGGCTGTCAATCAGTACCCCCAGGTCTTTTTCCACCAGGCAGCTTTCCAGCCACTCTTCCCCAAGCCTGTAGCGCTGCATGGGGTTGTTGTGACCCAAGTGCAGGACCCGGCACTTGGCCTTGTTGAACCTCATACAATTGGCCTCGGCCCATCGATCCAGCCTGTCCAGGTCCCTCTGCAGAGCCCTCCTCCCCTCCAGCAGATCAACACTACCACCCAGTTTGGTGTCATCTGCAAATTTACTGAGGGCACACTCAATCCCCTCATCAAGGTCATTGATAAAGATATTAAACAAGACTGGCCCTAGAACTGAGCCCTGGGGGACACCGCTTGTGACCGGCCGCCAACTGGATTTAGCTCCATTCACCATGACTCTCTGGGCTCGGCCATGCAGCCAGTTTTTAACCCAGTGAAGAGTACATCCATCTAGGCCATGAAATGCCAGCTTCTCCACAAGAATGCTATGGGAGACTGTGTCGAAGGCTTTGCTGAAGTCCAGGTAGACAACATCCACAGCCTTTCCCTCATCTACCAGGCGGGTCACCTGGTCATAGAAGGAAATCAGGTTGGTTAGGCAAGACTTGCCTTTCGTGAACCCATGCTGACTGGGCCTGATCCCCTGATTGTCCTCCATGTGCCTGGTGAGCACACTCAAGATAAACCGCTCCATAATCTTCCCCGGTACCGAGGTTAGGCTGACTGGTCTGTAGCTCCCCGGATCCTCCTTCCGGCCCTTCTTGAAGAGAGGCGTCACATTTGCCAACCTCCAGTCATCTGGGACCTCCCCTGTTCTCCAGGACTGCTGATAAATGATAGAGAGTGGCTTGGCAAGCTCCTCTGCCAACTCCTTCAGCACTCTTGGGTGGATCCCATCCGGCCCCATAGACTTGTGGATGTCCAGGTGGCATAGCAGGTCAAAGACTGCTCCCTCCTGGATTATGGGGGTTCATTCCACTCTCTGTCCCCATCTTCCAGCTCAGGAGGCTGGGTACCCTGGGGATAACTTGTCGGGCCATTAAAGACCGAGGCAAAGAAGGCGTTGAGTATCTCAGCCTTTTCCTCATCCTTAGTGGCAATGTTCCCCCTTGCATCCACTAGTGGATGGAGGTTCTCCCTGGCTCTCTTTTTGCTGTTAACATATTTATAAAAACTCTTCTTATTATCCCTTATAACAGTGGCCAGGTTAAATTCCAGCTGGGCTTTTGCCTTTCTAATCTCCTCTCTGCATGACCTGACAAGATCCCTGTACTCTTCTTGGGTTGCCTGCCCCTTCTTCCAGAGCTGGTAAGCTCTCCTTTTTTCCCTTAGTCGCACTAGTAGTCCTCTGTCCAGCCAGGCCGGTCGTCTTCCCCGCCGATTCGTCTTATGGCACATGGGGACAGCCTGCTCCTGTGCCTTTAAGACTTCTTCCTTGAAAAACACCCAGCCTTCCTGGACCCCTTTGCCCTTCAGGACTATCTCCCAAGGGACTCTCCCAACCAGCATTCTGAGCAGGTCAAAGTCTGCCCTCCGGAAATCCATGGTGGCGGTCTTGCTGACCCCCTTCCTAACCTCACCAAAGATCGAAAACTCTACCATTTCATGATCACTAAGGCCTAGATGGTTTCCAACCACCACCTCTCCCACCAGTCCTTCTCTGTTAGTGAACAGGAGGTCAAGCAGGGCACCTCCCCTGGTAGGCTCACTTACCAGCTGTGTCAGGAAGTTATCTTCCACACACTGCAGGAACCTTCTGGACTGTTTCCTTTCTGCTGTATTGTATTTCCAGCAGATGTCTGGGAAGTTGAAGTCCCCCACAAGAACAAGAGCTCGCGACTGAGAGACTCCTGCCAGCCGCTTGTAGAATTCTTCATCAACGTCCTCATCCTGGTCGGGTGGTCTGTAACAGACTCCCAACAGGATATCTTTCTTGTTGGCCTTTCCCCTCATCCTCACCCATAAGCATTCTGCCTCACCACAAGCATCAAGCTCTGTACAATCTAAACACTCCCTAACATACAGAGCCACCCCACCGCCTCTCCTTCCTTGCCTGTCCCTTCTGAAGAGTTTGTAGCCATCCATCGCAGCACTCCAGTCATGGGAGGCATCCCACCACGTTTCTGTGATGGCGACTACATCGTAACCATCCTGCCTTACAATGGCTTCCAGCTCCTCCCGTTTGTTGCCCATGCTGCGTGCATTAGTGTAGATGCACTTGAGCTAGGCTGTCGGTTTCCCCCCCAGCAATGGGGTGACCCCCCCAGGCTCCTCTCTAGTGAGCCTGTTTATATCCCCTTCCCCCTTCAGGCCTAGTTTAAAGCCCTCTCTACAAGCCCCGCCAGTTCCTGAGCAAGGATCCTATTTCCCTTCTGAGAGAGCTGTGCACCATCTGTTCTCGACAGGCCTGGTGCCATGAAAACCTCTCCATGGTCAAAGAAGCCCAAGCCCTTCCGATGGCACCAACCTTTGAGCCACACGTTAACCGCTCTAGCTTTCCTATTCCTTTTCGTGTTCCCTCCTGACACTAATGGGATCGAGGAGAGCACTACCTGCGCTCCTGATCCTTCAACCATTTTCCCTAGTGCCCTGAAATCCCTTTTGATCAATTTGGGGCTTCTCTCTGGCAATTCATCGCTGCCTGCCTGTATAATCAAGAGCGGATAGTAGTCAGAGGGTTGTACCAGACCAGGGAGTCTCTTGGCAATGTCCCTGATCCGGGCCCCAGGGAGGCAGCAGACTTCCCTAAGGGATGGGTCCGGGCGGCATATCAGGCCCTCCGTTCCCTTCAGAAGGGAATCGCCCACAACAATTACCCTTCTTTTTTTCTTTGTACAGTCGGTCTTGATAGGTAGGGGTGACCGTCTCTCCCTAGCCAACCCCCTGGTTGGGCCTTCATCCCCATCTTCAGTTGCCTGGCCCGAAGAAGCAGCAAGGCCAAAAGTTGGAAGCAGCAAAGACAAGCAAATGGCACAGAAAAAAAAAAAACTGAGTAAAGGGAGAGAGGGAATTGTGCTCAGAAGTCTTCCTACAAAATGGCATTGCAGCCCCTGACTTTTTAAAGAAGAGGACACTGCAAGGCAAGGCCACAAGACTTCCTTGCCTGGTATTCCGGAGATCACCACGGTCTGTGCAATTATTCTGACCTTGCTGGTAACTGCATGGGTTTCACCAGAAGTCAGATGCACACAGAACCTCACAAGACTGTGTCAGTAACACAGAGAAATATCACAAGCCAAATCTTTTAGTAAGTTACGTTCTCTGTTAAACCCTTTGAAGCGGATTACAAGAGAAAGGCTACGCTGCACAGAAAGCTTCTGAGTACAGATATATCCTGGTCAAGGGAGCATTCCAAATTTTGTCCGGGGAAAAAAACATGCTTGTTAATAAAAACAAGCAGCAGCAGGCAGGGAATGGATTAACGAGTGCTTGCCAGAGCCTAGATTAAAGCAAGTCCAGAATCATTTGCCAGAAAATTGTCAGGCCTGCAGACTAGATGCCATCAGCAGTTTGTGCAGCATGAATCAGGATTTTAAAAAAAATATATATATAATTAGAAAACAGTCAGGAAAAGAGCACAGCTAAGGGCTCAGAGAAGCAGCACTGAAGGGTGCGTAAGAGACTACGCATCTGAAAGTGGCCCCAGAGGCACTGCCTCCAGAGACCCCTCTTGGCTAGCTCCTAGTCACAAATACCACAGCCAGCTGGGCAACTCCTAGTATTCCAAGAGACCTCGCAAAGGCCGGATCCCAGCTGGATGTATGCACGCTTCAGCCACATCTGCAAGAGGAATAACAACTCCGAGCGGGCCAAAGCCAAGCTTGCTTTATATTCATGAAGTGTTTATGCTTTTAAAGATTACATTGTGGAATAAAAACTTCCAGCAATTGCAGCACTTTTCTCCCTTCAAACAGAACCCCCCACTCTATATAATCAATACATCAAGCAAGTTGCACCTCAGCTTGCTTGCTTTACTCACGTTTTCCAAACGAGGATCTCTGCTGCAGTTATACTTACCATCCACCAGCAATTACCGAGCTCCGGGAGCCTCGCAGAACAGCATTTTAACATGCTTTAAAGAGAATCTACACTGACAGAGAGAAGGGAGCCAGCACAGGTACGCACCGTTTCATGGAAAAGAAAGCTAATGCAAGCAACAATTGACAAAATACACAATTCTGCATTTAGCCTATTCAGATTGTTTTGCTTTTCACATGTTAGCATAAGAAAGTGGAATGTTTGAGTATACAACCACATTTTATTCCGTTACTTTTTCCCCCAGATAGAAGCAAACCAAAAAATACCAAGCCACCAATTTTGCTGTCACATAACATATTAAAGGATTGGGGAGCGGGGTGGGGATAGGAGGGGTTGTGGGATATATTTTGCTCTGCAAGTAGTAAATAACATTTATCTCTAAACAAACACAACATCTCACAAATTAAAATCAAAAAGGAAAACTCCTAATTGTCATGGGAAACCTGATTACCTCCATTAACCTAACACCAGACTTTAAAACAGTTTAATCTTTTCGTAGCTGACTTAGCCAAATGCTGCTGCAACCCAGAGCTAATAGATTTCAAGATTTTACCAAAAAGGGTTGAGTTATTAAATAACGCAAGAGAACAATCTCCAAGCTCAGATAAACACCACTTCGCAACAATTTGTGCCAGAGATTGCTGTAGCAGCGTTTTCCCCCCCCCCTTTTTTTTTTTATAAAAAGGGAGAAAGGAAACTGAGAACATGAATTGGGAGATGCCTACTGGTAAGGCAGGGCAGCAGCTGGATGGGGATGCTGGCCACGCTGATCTCGCTAGGAAAGTTTGGCACCAAGAAGCTGACTTGCAGCCTCATTTTTTTCCAATTAGTTCTATCCCCACTGATTCCCTTTAGATGGTATTTACTTTGCAGTTTACATCATTAATTGGGGGGGGGGGGGGGGGGGTTTGGGGTTTTTAAGCCTGAAAGCACACGTAGCAAGATGGGGTAGCCGAGGTTAGCTCCTTTTTCTAGATCTTCTCTACAGAGTTAGAGGGGTCATTTCTAGTTATCTGAAGCAGATTAGAAATTGATCAGTTTGGGGTGACACGTTTCAGTAATTTTTTTGACCATCTCTTGGTTTTATTGCAAATCAAGGTTTTTTTATCCACCTTAAGAATTGTGTTTATCAAGTACACAAACAAGATCAATACTCAGGAAGGAAAACCTTCCGGGAAACCAACGCTTTAGATGTTATTTCCAGAAATTTGTTATATTTGTATGTGCACATACAAGCTTGTCTCTGGGCAATGCTATTTTTGACAGCCCACCGTGGCTTCAGTAACACAAACTCAACTTAAGAACAGCCCATAAACCGCCAGCTGACATGGGCTGGCAAGCCTATATAACATATGCTGGATCTATATGCAGCCAGCCCATGACAGTCAGCTTGCTTAATTAGGATGCTCACTGCTAAAAAAAACCACACCAAACCACACACACATCAGGAAAGAAAAAAAACAAACCACGTGATAATTTTTTCCCCCCATACAGATAAGAGTTGTCAGCCATATTCAGGCCAACTTAAATACTGATGGTTACCAACTACTCTCCAAAAGTCTCCCCCATATCCGCAATCCAATTTAGTACTCCTCTGTGGCTGATCTAGCTCGTTGCACGGAATTCATTCAAGTTTTGGCCAGCTCTCTCAAAGAAAGCTGGACTTCACTGAAGGTACATTTAAGTTTGTGCAACATTTGATAGCTTTCTACCTGCAAATACAAGATACAAAATAATAGCTTGTTTTATTAACTCTGGTAAAGCCAGAATGCAGTTATTGCCGTGTGACCTACACTCAAAAATATGCATTTCCCTTTACGAGAAAAAGTGAGACCTTCCCCTCCCTAATTAAACTGTGCTACTATTTGCAGGTAGTTTTTCCAGGTGTCTACTAGATTATTAAAAAGGATAAAATAAGAACATGAACAAAATTACCAGAGATTGCCAAAAAGGTGGTCCTCCAATCACTGCCAGTAAATGCATGATTATTATGAAGATTTGCACTTCAGTCACATCAATTCTGATTAGGTACAAAAAGCCAAAAAAAAAAAGCAAAATTATTCAAAGCAATTTCAAGTCAGTTATTTGCAAGCTCAGCAGCTCTCCTCTATCATGCACAGTACAAAAACTCCAAAATACTGAGGAAAACAAGAGAGGCAAAATTTATAAATAATTTAGAAAGCAAAAAATGTATTTTAGTTTTATGGTTAAAATTAAGAGCCATGCTGTGCTATCCTTTTTGGTTTATTTCACAGTGCAATAAAAATCCATTGTCAAAAGCTGTTGGAACTCTTCTAACAACAGACCACTGCCAGTTGCAGAAACCAATACTGAGTTTTAACCTTGCCCACCAACAAAAACGAATTTATTTCAGATGATAAAATTCAGGAAAGATATTTTTAAACCTTATTATACTCCCTGCCTTATTTTTTAATAGAACTATTCTCTCTGAATAGCATCAAGCTTTTAAACACAAATCCCTGGAGAGTTTATGCAAATGTAAACGGTACAGTCAGCTGCATTGCTGAAGATTACGCAATTCAGTCTCTAACATGCAGCAAGAAGAGAAACCACTTCTGGTTCCAGCACAGCCAGTATGCTTTGCAGAAGGGCAAGAAGGAGAGGCTTACAGAAAAGACTGAGTTTAAGACTTTGTTTTAAAGCGTGTGCAAAAGTCTTGGAGCTAGCAAGAGGGAAAAACCAAGGCCAGACAAATCAATTCCAGAAACAGAAGAAAAAAAAATGCAAGTGACAAATAAAGAGGCTGGACTTGCTGGTTATAATGTGAAGCCAAATAAAACTCTCTCATACTGGAGTACTGTATCAAAAATAATCCTCCATGACGGTGTGAAATATTCACGGCAAATTCTCCTTATCTCCAATAATGCAATTCTACCTAAAAATACTCAGAATCACTTCTTGCAAATACATGCCTTGCTGTTACAGAAACACAGTTGTTATCAACGACATAGGCATCAGGAAGTAATGGTTCAGGGTTGGGGTTTTTTTTTTGCCTGTCTGCCTTCAATGAGCTACAAAACCATATAATTAAGTTTAGTATCAGATCAGTGTGCCACCACGTTTTCTCTACAGCTTTTGTCCCAGCTTTGGAGTGGATCCTCTCATTTGAGCATCTCCAGTCTGGCCAAAATGTAATTTTGTTTCAGCAGCAGATCAATATGCACAAGGTAGAAATTAGATGCAGCCTCATAATTATACGTAGAACATCCTCAAAGCATAAGAAAGCAGAAGGGCAACTCTGGGGAATTCAATGCAATCTCTTATTCTTACTATGGATTCTCTAGATGCTGGCTGCTGCTTTCAGCAGGCTGTAAAAGCACTCCATCCATCTCCCACTGTGCAACTGCACCTTTCCATCACCCAAGAGCCTTTCTGAGCAACTCCCTAAGAGCAGGACACACACCTATGGAAGAAACAGCAGAATCGGCACTTGGCAGCACCATCGCCAGCAGGGAAACAGGGTACGAGGCACCCAACCCCTGACTGCCCCTGCTGCAAGCTCCCACTGCTTCCTCCCCACGGTGAAGCGGAGGGATAAAGAAGATGGGAGAGCAGCGATACCCATGAACTAGCCAGGCTCTTGGCATATAATGGGAATGTTTAGCCAAAGTTGCCAGAGGAAAGCCAGAAAAGATTCCAAGAAAAGAGTTTCCCGTAGATGTCTTTGCTTTGTAAATTTTCTTTTCACTACACCAAGCATGGAGATATGAGTTACAGAGGAAATAGCCTCAGGGGTCCTCCTATATTCCGATTTGTTCAATTACAATCCTGTAAGTCAGTCAGAACTGGCTTAAGGGAAGAAAAAAAAAAAAAAAAACCAATTTCCACAAGGAGGAAAGAATGTTCTAAAAAAAAAAAAATCCTTATTTTCAGTCCTCACACAAACAGATTGAGCCATTGAGCTACCTTGCAAGAAAAAGTATAAATGCTCAGCCGTGCAAGAAGAGAGATACACAAAACATCTGATTAAATGCAAATTGCTTCCTCCTAGCTTTTGGAGTTAGATTGGAAATGTGTTTTCAAGCGTGTCCAACCGAGGAAGTGTCGAAGCAGCTCCGCAAACCCGCACAGGTTGAACAGGAATGCATTTTAGCCTATTTCACTACTTCCATCAATGACCTGAAAGAATATAAAGCAATTGAGAAAGCTCACAGAAACAGTGACTAATAACTAACGTACGTAACCCAAGTTTGTAGCTTTCCTTGGACAGTAAGTCAGGTTTTTTTTGGCAGCAGTAATCTTAATGCAAAATAAAGGAAGGTCATATACTTCCAAAAAAATTTCAGATCATAAAAGACAAAGTATTCTGAAAGCCAAACTCTTACACAAAACTGGATGCCCAACCAAATACACGGAAGCTGTGCCTGGATTCAGGTTCAGGAGACAGCATTATCTTCTTTACACAGCCATGGTACAACCTTTGCTCCATTGCCTGCAGTTCTGCCCTCCGCAAACTCAAATAAAAATGGCAGCAGGCAGCTGGGAAGGCTTCAGCAATGAACTGCGAGTGTATTTGGTTAAAAACTCCTTCCTGACTTATTGCAAGAATCTCATATTGCAGAACAAATACAAGTCTTGACTCCAATTCTACGTAAAGAGAAGATTTTTAACGCTAAAGGGCTCCTTAAGACAGAAGACAAAGGTATAAAAAAACTGAGGAGAAACTAAACACTTAAAGCAAAGCATAAGTTCTTAATACTGAAGAGGAAAAAGGACTTGGGAACATCTTACCTACAGGGGATTCTCTTACCACCTATACTCATTCAAATCACTGACTTAAAGTCATAGAATCATTTAGGTTGGCAAAGCCCTTTAAGCTCCCCCAGCCCAACCGTTCCCCTACCCCTGCCATCCCACCCCCAAACCCTGGCCCTCAGCACCGCCTCTGCCCGGCTGTTAAATCCCCCCAGGGCTGGGGACTCGACCCCTTCCCTGGGCAGCCCCTTCCAGCCCCTGACAGCCCTTTGGGGAAGGAATTGTTCCCCATGGCCAACCTCACCCTGCCCTGGCACAACTTGAGGCCGTTTCCCCTCATCCTATCGCCTTATAAAAAGGCATGCTCTATGACTGTAGAGTACATGCCTGATGCTGGAATTATCCAGTGATTTCCCCCCCCCCCCCGAACGTCAAATGACCACTACTTAGAAATCTAAGAGCATGGGAATCTAGCTGGGCAGCTCCTCAAAGCTAGCTGACAGAAGGGAACAACATTTGGAAACAAATTCTGGGTGAAAAGCAAGAGAGGCACACTGTTCCCTATTCATTTATGTGAATTTTAAATAACTGTGCAACTACAGCACTAAATCAACTTAAATCCATGCTGCTGCTAAAAGGAACAGTCATCCTGGCTTTTCCAAAGACCACCCACTTTCTCCCCCAAAACCCAACTGCTCAGTCCCACCTTCTCCCCTGTGCCAGCTCTACGGTCGCGTGCCATCAACTGGATGGAGCAATGCTAAAATGACCCAAAGAAAGGAAAAAAGAAAAGAAAGGTTCCTGTCCCAATTTCTAGCATATAAGCTTTCCTTATCCATTTTGTAGGGCCTCATGAATGCTGGAAGCACAAAGGAGAGGGCAGTGGAAGGTCTGCATGGCCTCTTTTGGCAACAGAGCAAAACCACGCTGAGCCAAAGTGACCGTGCAGCCACAGACTTGGGCAACAAGGGAGTAAATAAATGGGAACGAAGGCTTCCGAATATGACACAAGTGGACTGCTACCAGCGTTCCTGAAAGTCCTGAACAGCCCTTAAAACGTAACACAGTAAAAAAAACCAAGTGAAAGAATGCAATCAGAAAACCAAGACCCATGGTTTTGTCAAGAAACCACTGAGCAAAGGTAAGGCATGGCACTACCTGGAAAGTGTTAATACGTCAGGCAATCTAGAGGACATTCATTCCGACGCTTTAATGATTAACTTGTATTTATTAATTCCCTCAAGATAAAACGTACTAGTAATAAAACGATCCATAAATTGCCTCAGTCACCATATTGGTTTTAAATTCTGGCAGAAGGAAGGTACCTAACAAATTCACAAGACAAAAGCAGGGCTGCATGGACACTCAGTTTGGATTAGACTAAAGCCTTTCTGTACTACCCACACTGGCCTTTTGAGGAAAAATATACAGAGAGCTTACTTTAGGTGGCTAGGGGAGTTATTTGCAAAGCAGGGTGATAACATTCCTGCTTAAATATTACATAAATAGTACTATATATTTTTTCCCCACACACAAAGTTCCATTGCGCGTTAGAGTGCCTCTTCCTGCGCTAAGGACCACAAACTGGAGCAGTGGATTGTTTATCAACTAATAGTAGAAAAGGGTTTTTAGCTTCAATGCAAAACGATGGGTTCTATGAGGAAAAAACCCACAGCACTGGGAAATCACAAGTGGGAAAAGGCCTTTGGTGCTGCAGACCCCCCTGCGTAACTACTGCCCACAATCAGTAGCCTGGTACCATAAGCAGACCTGTAAAGAAAGCAAAAATATTTCAAAGCAAGAAAGGAATCAGCCAGGTCAAAGCCTGATTCTATTTTTTCCTTGAGTTTGTATTTATTGACTCATTTAAATGCTACAGTGGACATCCAAAGAAAAAACAAATTGAAAGAGCTAGCAGGATGAATTCTGCAGCTCAAGTAAGGGGGTTTCTTACAGCCTCTTCACGGGGATATTTTCAGCAATCACTCGAGCCACACTTCCCCTAACCTGACAGTTTTTTGCCTGATGTTTCCTGACAAATTGAGTCACGTCAGTACTGTATGAAATTAAGAAAATGAAACAAACTGTTTCCCCCAAGACATGCCCCCACTACAATAGAGGGACGTAAAGTCATTGTAACAGCTCCTCAACGGACACAAAGCAGCCTTGTTCCAAAGATCATTTCTTCAAATAAACCAGGGACTTTTTCATCTTCTAGAAAATAAACAGAAGACCCTGAATCAAGTTTTTAAGATCACCAGGAACATCCAGGCAAAGAAACAAGGAACAAAGATCAGACACTGAAGACAAAGCAACAAAGAACCTAGACTCAATAGTTTAGCAAACTAAAAATGCCAAGACAGAACATCTAATTGCAGGACTGGGAAAAAACACTGAAAATGACCCTGAAAAATATTGATTCTGCAGCAAACTGATGTGCTGAAATAATAACAAACAGCAGCTCTGCAGAGCTGAAGACGGCAAGCGGGGACTAGGTCAACCAATGTCAACACCGCACCAGCTACCTTTGTGAACTGAAGGCTGTAAACATGAGAACCTACGCGTTCTAATTCAGATAAAGTTAGGGAAGCATAAAAGTTGTGAGGTTTTAAATGCACATTTCACCCCTCGCTTGCAGTGAGACTGCGATGGATTTTTACTTGCACACTGCAACACGTTTTACCCCATTAACCTTCCTTCCTCATCGTGCCACCTTGAATACAGATTACTTGCTAATTTTCAAACTTAATCTTCTACTATGTCAGAAGACACATCAGGAACAGTACTATTTTAACATTTTATTTCCTATAAAAGCCTGAGAATTTTCCAGATTCGTTCACCTTAAACACCTTCCTTTGTGATTCCTCCGTACCTAATATACGTTGTGCTAAACTGTATTAAAACCACCCACTTCTGGTCTATGGAAAACACCAAGTTGTGAGGGGTCTACAAGCAAGAGTTGCGTTCCCCCAGTACAAGTACTGGAGGGTGATGCCGCAGAGCTGCGGGAAGGGGGATGCAGGGCTGAAGCTCTTCAGAATTCTGTACATTTACACTTTTAAACTTGATTCCCCAAATCTTGTTGTTATCCATCTTTTAAAGCCTTCATGTTCTTTTAAGTAATTTCTCCATAGGCTAAAGGCATAAGCAAAATTCATTAACAATTTAAGACTTTTTTTCCCTCACTCCTTGAGTGAAAAGCCTCACTACCCAGCACACATAAGTACAAGGTTTATCTGTGTTGCAAGAGTTGCAACCTGTTCATTTCTTATTTTGCCAGATCGCGTAGTATTTTCAAGACAGGGCTGTATTATACTTCCTCACTCTGAATGTTTGTCACATGGAACAGCTATCAGATGAAAAAGAATAGTGTGAATACATATTTCCTGTAGCTTAACCATCTCAGAGATAATACAAAACTGCAATAAAAATCTATACCACCTGCCCTCAAACTGTGTAAAATAAGTGTGATGCTTTGCGTGTTCCAAGTGACTTCAAATCAGCAGCTTCTTGACTTATTAGTTAAGACTAAAAATAAAGATTCTAGAAGACATCTTTAACTACACATGCAAGAATTTAAGAAGATAATTAAGTCTACTCTGTCATTCCATATGCCTAAAAACTGGTTAAAATTAGCAGGCATGAGGGGACTTGTCACAAGCGACCACTTGGCATTCTGTTACTGGAGCAGAAGTGACGAAGTGCTCTGCCTGGCTCATCCCCTGCACACAGCAGTCCTACCAAACCACTGCTCTCATTTGTAAAAATAAATTCCTTCTTGGACAAAGGCATCCTTTCCCAGGGTGGGGTCTGCAGGCTGACATCTCCAACAGCTCCAGGTCACCCATGCAGAGAATCAGAACTTCTCCCTCTCTCCTCCAGTGGACAGCAATTCATCCTCATCCATTTTAAATGATTCACTTGTATTACAGAATTTGAGTTGCTTCCTCTCCCATAAGCATCATACCAGTGGGTGACTTTGGAAGTCTCTGAATGTTTTGGTACTAAAGGATTCCCTGCCCCCCCAAGTGACTTTTCAGAGTCATAACGCTGTTATCACAACAGGCTAAAATCTTGATTGAACTCTTCCTTCCTTCAAATTATTGCTTGCTATGTTACCATTTCCTGCCACTAAATATTTCCAGCGTTTCCTAGACTATCAACAAAGCATTTAAAAATTATGTCATTATCTTCAGAGCACGCCTAACTGGCACTCGACTTAAATTGTCAGATGCAGCCGGTGGGTATGACATACACCATGATTTACCAGATTGCTGATATTGTTGGATCTAAAGTAGAGCTGGTAATTAAGGACTCTTTCTAATAGCCTCATGAAAGCAGAGGCTGTGATGAACCATTACATAAAAAAACCCCCAATAAAAACAGCATCATTTGCATCAATGCAAGTTTAGCAAAGGGGATATAAACAAGCAAAAAAAACCACCCACCTCTCAGTTTTATTTAAAGTCTGATGCAGTCCCAAGGTGGCTATCAAAAAAACTATTCTTATATCCTCAAATATTGCAATGGAAATTCCTGGCTGATAATCCAGCAACTGTGAGATGTTTCAAGGAATTCAACTTACTCCCTTTTAATGATACCATTTTATTGGGGGGGGGGAACCCCACCTATATACATTGTATTAAAAAAGCTGACCTAAGGAAGAGAAAGTCCTTTCTAAAGAGCAGTAAACCAGAGTGGAGAAAGATATATTTAGCACAAGCATAAGGAAAAGCATTTTGAAAAGAGAGACAACCAAGAAATTAGGTTACTTAATGACGAAGCTACAAGTACAGTTAAGCAACCAGACTACATGGATGAAGTAGCATAGTTCAAACCAGATATTTTTAACCAGTACCTGGTATATTTTTAAGCTATTGCACAGCATAGTGTTCCCCAAACTAGCCAAGTAATTCTTTTTTCTGGTGGAAAGGTATTTAAATGACGACAACAAAAAAATTCTACAACTTGCAAAAGCAGTTCCAACAAAATTACCCTACACCCACACTTACAGAGCTGCTTCCACAACCCTGGGTATCTTTTAGGTGAAGCCAGAACTGTGACAAAATAAAAAGAAACGTTTAAAGCAAACTTTTCTGTTTAATGGGCAAGGTTTTGCTTTGTTTTCAAGTAAAACATGATGCTTTCAAAAAATAATTTAATTCCAGTTAGATTGGATTTTTTTTGTTCATTCATACTTTGCAAACATTTTTTTCCCCACGTATTAAAGCACTTGTGAAATACCCTTAGAAAGATGATTTTCATCTACCAGTTACTATGTGCATGACAGAGGTGCTGCCTCTGCTTAGTCCATGCCATTGCTTGCCAGGTAGCATTAACGTTCACTTTACCGTGTAGTTCCAGAACCAGGGCCCCAGAGTTCCTGTGAGAAGCTGGATTGCTATTGTACAGAGCATAGACTCCGTAACATCAAATCTACGTGTGAGGGAAAGAAACATTTCAAAACATTTTCCTGAGCACTTCAGTTAACTGGAACCATTAGAAGGGATCTTCAGTCATGTCATAAAGAACAAAATCCAGACAACTACTGCGCAGCAGTTGAGATAACTTGAAGGGCAGGTCAGAGGAAGGGAATTAACGACCAAAAAACCATGAGTGTTATTGAATTAATAAAAATATTGTAACCCACATAATTTTTTTACACATTCAAAACTCTATTCAGAGCTTCTACAATTTGCAGTTTTACAGCACCACTCCAACATGGGGGCAAACACAATCAACAACATGCGCATGAGAAAACAAAATTAAATTCCTTGCTCCAAGTCACAGCAAATAAAATTCATAATCAAACACCATCCAGGACCTTTCATCTCCCTACCCCACACTCTTATCTCCAAATGACACTGAATATATGAATTCTTCATCTAAAGATGCTGCTGCGTATTTGTTGTAGAGCAGAAGCACAGACTGCATCTTGAGTTTGCCACCTCTAAGGGAAAACACGGAGTTACACCTCCCTGCTCATGCAACTGCTCGGCTTTTTGGCAAATAATGACCAATTTTGGCTAAAAAGTCAAGTGAGCTCTGGACCCCTATTCAGTGGCAACCAGAGTCTGTTCTGTATACATTTATTTTTCAACCCTGACAGAAAGGGATGAAAAAACAAGCTGTAGCCAACACAGCCACAACTACCTTATGGTACAATACAGATTTATAGCATTTGATAACTAAAATATTTTAAAGTGTGATCAAATTGAAGTTACATCAAACCATCTGGTTTAAAAAAAAATATTTCAGCCATAACAGATTCAGCTCTAACAAAGATCCTGTTTATTGCAGCGCTTATCAAAGCATGCCTGGAACAGAAGCACGCAGACTGCCATCCAGTAAACTTGCCAATTGATTAAAAAAGGTACATGATCGGAGAAACAAGGTTCATCCCGATGGCACCGAGAGGGCTTAAGAAGTGCAGTACGACATGTAGTCCACATGAGAAGGCACGCTGAATTTCACTCTGATGAGCATTTTCAGTTTAATTATCCCAGCACATAATACTGTATATAGTTAACAAATGTAACATTTGGTATTTTAAGGAATACGGGAAGAGAAAGTCACATACACAAACAACGCAGCTTTGGTACTTTAGGACAGCTGCAGTTTCTTTTCCTTTTTTCCCTATGTTACTCTAAGTGATATTTGTGATTCAGATTCATTTTTTTAAACATCATCCAGGAAAGCTTAAGAGGGGGCCATCAACCTCGGCATGTGCTTAACTCTACTTAGATGTTGACAGTGACAAGTCTTATTTTGCATGCTGTCTGCTCTGCTGGCTTCCCTTGTCAAGCTGGTGCCAATTAACACACAACTGATTAGTCATGCATCCAGAATATACTGTCAGTGCTAATTTATTGAGCATATTCCATGTGCAATTCTTAAAAGGTCCTGTTTAATCAAACAAGCCATTAGACTTCACAAGGGCCACCACTGAAGTTTCAGAGTTTAGAGACAGCTGCAGTCGATTCTTTCCTTGCGAAGAACCGAAAGGATTTAATTCAGAGTTGAGAGATTTCCTGAGAAAGTGAACCCACCAAGAACAACAGGAAACAGATACTTACACTGCAGATTGCTCTGAATCAAGTCAATCACTACCAATTCAGCTGATCTAATGCAGCTTCTTTTGAATAGTGTGTGAAACTAAGGGGGGGCATTTACGTACCATCCTCCTCCTCCCCAACACACAGAATTCTTTGCAACAGTCCCACGTGGCAAAACACAGCAGACAAGACAAACACTCTTGCCTCATCAGAAAACAGAAGTTATGAGGCTGGGAAACTCAAGAGGATTTGTCTACTATTTAATACCCCACACAGCAGTGCTCTGGCCTGAGAACCAATGATTCTTCCATCTGTCTTATCCATATCTACCAAGCGTGCAAGTGGGATTACTCAGGCTGGGCAATGAACTACAAATCTGAGCACGAGACAAAGGAGTGTTTTCTTAAGGGAACCACTGCAGCAAGAAAAGAATGTTCGTCATCACACCAGAGGAAAAAAAAAAAGGCTAAAAGTCACATGTTAGAAGTTCAAATGCTTCGTGTTAAAGGTTATTATGGAGTTTAATTTTAACTCATTCCAACCCAGCATTTTACTTGGATGTAATGAAGTACAAGTAGCATGAATGAAGGAAACCGTACAGAAGAAAAGCATAAGCAAGTTAAAACTATTCCCACCTACAGGAAATTCACCTTGAGGTAAAAATAATATTAAAAGTGAGCCACAAGCTTTTAGCTTTTCTTTGTTGTAATACACTGATGATATGTAAGTTTTTCCTTTTGCTGCTCGTTAATATTAATTAACAGGCCTGATAACGAGGCAAAGCATGTGGCTATTACATTGAAGCTCACCATTTCACAGAGCACCAATGGTAAAGGCAGAAAAATCAGCAGCAGCATCTCTGCACATGACTGCTCGGTTCCTGGTTTAAAACACTGTTAAGGGACTTGTGAGATGGAGAGGATCACGATGTGGAAACCCCCCCTCCTCGTTTACGTCAGCCCTCAGCAATTTCAGCTGTATGTATTAATGCCATAGCAAGGCACTTATACATATTTATATGACACACATCAAGCACTAGAGAAATGCTGGCAGGCAGAAATGAGCGACTGAAGTACGCAGAAGGCAGCAGGTTGCAAGCAGCAAACTTAACACCTACCACAATGATATTTCAATGCATACTTCTTGCGAGCGTAGAGAAACTAATTTCCCCCTGACATCAAAAGAGATTCTGCTGAGCTTCAGACTTTCCTCTGCAAATAACCAAGGTGTTAGAGTTCTTGAAGAAGCGTTGGAAAAACTCACAAGATGGAAAGTTTTAAACCCTCTAATCATGGAGATTACTGCCTTATCTCCTACCATAATCCCAAGATCCTGAAGCTGTTCCCAAGAGCAAGAACTCAATGTGCTAAATTTTGACTTGGAAGGTTTCCATCTCTGTATTTTGATATTTGGTGTGAATTGTCTGAACTAACACACTAACTCCTTTTTTGCTAACTGCTAAAGAGGAAGGCTTCATTGTAGCTGCTTTCTGAAATACGGCCTCCTTTACTAGTCTCTCCTTTACACCTCAATGGTAGTGCTGGCAAGAAAGCTCAGAAGGTCAATGAAATTAAACTTCCTAAACTAACCCATTATCAAGTGGGCTCTTGCTTACGTGCAACTGCTACAGTGTCACTGAACAAGAATGTTCCCCCAAATTCTCCAACATTCCTCAGTAATGGCTGTTTTGTTAGACAGCCTGAATGCTTTTGCTTTCTCAAGGGACTGTTATTCAAACAGTGAAGTAACATTTTTAACTTTTCAGTTATATGAAAGCTGGTAAGAACTGAGCCTTCCTCTCAGCGTTTACCGATGTGACAGCCTTTATGAAGCATCCTTAGACACTAATTTCCATCTCATTGTGTGTATTTCTACTGCCACCAACTTTCCATATTTCAATTAAGAAAGACTGTGATAAACCAGATAACGCACTAACTCATGGGAGAAATGCTGCAGACCATGGTGCAGCAACACCCTCCTGTCTCTGGGTAGACCCTTCATGAGTGCCCACTGGGTTTTTAAAACATGACTTAGCACTTCCCCCCCCAGTCCAGCGTGGCCAGGCATACAAGGTCTTTACCTGTCCCGTGCTGTGTCTTACGTCTCAAGACAACACTCAAGTTGCAATGCAGAAGCCAGCTCAGATCTGACGGGGAACAAGAGCTCCAGCTTCCTTTCTAGCAATCCTGGATTTGAGACAGCGCCTGCAGAGTCAGACTGACTGTGCACTGACCTTGTAAGGTTCGATACAGCACTGAACCTGCACACAGACATCTCCTCATATATTTCTTGAGGCCAGAACAGTGAGCCAGTGCAGTACTGAATCCAAGTGGAGTAAGTTTGGATCTGGAAGAACCAGAGCTAGTAATCACAGGTAATGTGCTCCAGCTAATGGCAGGCAAATTCCCTTCAGGGTTTATGCACCATATTCCCTAATGATTCCCTTTTCTGCACCATGTTCCTAAAATACCAGATCTCTTCCACATGGGCACGTGGAAGTCCATTGGGGCTTGCCAGTTTGATTTTTGTGATATGCAGAAGAAAATGCACTTTTTCCAAAGCAGACGTGCCCCAGTTCTGGCACAGCTGTACCCATACAAGACTAAGCCTGAAATAAAGCTCATTCTGTATCGCAGCACAGCAAATCCACAATCCAGATAAACCAGTTCCTGTGCCGAAAACCAAAACAGGAGAACAAAGTATTTTGACTGCTTTAATATTGAATGTTTTCCTGCAATTCAGAATCACCTTTTTGTTTCTTCAAGTGTGCAATATATTCCTGCTCTTTAACGAGCCCACTCCCAGGTTGGGTGTTTGTTCTTAAAAAAAACTTTTACTGTAGCCAACCCAACTTGCTTTGAGACGCTTCCTGCTTCCTCAAGGGGAATTTTTAAGCAATACTGACCTCTAGCTATTTTTTTGAGCTATTTACCAACTCAAGTTGCTTTTTGAAAAGTTTGCATCAGCTGCCAAGATCTAATAAAATAAATACGATCATTTAAAGATGGAGACAGATCACAGAACCTCACCATCTGAACACATTCTACAGTCCTGGAGTAGCGCAGGGCAGCTCCCTGCAGTTGTCAGTGGGAAGAAAAAGAACCAGCACAGTTGATGTTTTCAGTAATTGGGCACAATTAAATGAATAGTTTTCCTACTCCAACTGCAATACTCCACAGGAACTTAGCAGAAATAATCCCATTTCCTCCTCCCTCAGGGAGAACGCTCCCACTCCGCCGATAGTCTGACACAACGTGCGCTCTGCACAGCTTTGGGGAATTGTCAAGGCTGGTACAGTGACAGCATATATGAATCAGACATTCTGCTCTGCAAGCATACACTTAATTTGGCACACTAATTTTTTTTTTAAGACAATAGACTTCTTCAGCAAGCAGAGGTGATTATACACTTAACTGTTCATGTTTGAGCTGTGTGAAAGGAGTAAAATATTAATCTCTCCCTTTAGCGGCCTGCTGCTCTTCTGAGCTCTTTCCAGTTTGCTTATTGAGTTGATCTCTAATGAAATACAATTTCTTGGACAATCTCATCACAGAAACATAATAAGCCATAACCAACTACGCGCTCTTCCCTGCTTCTTTGGAGTGGAAGGCCAGATAGAAATGCTGTCACGTTTCCTAGAACATCGCTACTTTTCACAGCCCCTCGGTGTGTTTTTGACAAAATTACTACATAGGATACACAGACAGGAAAAAGCTGCTGTGCACTAAAGACCTTTTCGGCTCCTTTCAACAGCTGTCTCAGACTTCTTTTATTCAGGAGTAAGAATACCTAAGCCTGCTCCAATGAATCTGAAAGTGTAGATAAAATACAGACTTTCAGTTTTATGATTGGTGAAATGAAAACTTCAGGAAAAACTATAGCAAACAGCAAAAATCAATTAATGGGATAAATAATCTCAGAGTTTCTGCCATAGAAATGAATGTCAGCTTATGGCAGTCTATTAACCTTACGACACAGGACAAATGAAGAAACAAATGTGTTTACTATACATGCTGCCATTAAAAATGTTCGTGCTTATTGCCTTCTCCAAATTAGCTACATACTGAGGGATCATTAAATTGTCATAATAAAAGGCCATGCAGAACAACAGTATCTGCTACAAAATGCTGTCTCCAAAATATAAAGACTCCTCACAAAAGCCAAAAGCAAAAGTTACAGTGAATACCAGGAGTAACGCACACATTTGTCTGGAGCACAAAAGTAAACTGGGTGGGTTTGACTCTTGTATCTGTAAAGTCAAGCACATGCCAAGGTTTGGGTGTTTTGTGTTCTTTGATCGATAAGAGGAAAATTTTAATTATCAGAGCCCCATAAAGTTCAAAGGACACTAAAAGCATTCGGTATTGAGACCTTTGGTACAGCATGAAAGTTAGGTGCCTAAAACAGTACAAGATTTGAGCCAGATGGAAAATTTAAGTATCGGAGGATTGACTGAAACTATTCTATCTGCTCTGTAATCAGGCTTAGAACAGGGGTCTAGATTTTCTTTTCTCTTCCTCCAACAGACATTGAAAACTGCCCCAACATCTTACGTTTTTGATCAGAAATACAGAATTTTCTCAAGAGACTCTACCAGTAAGAGCCGTTACAGACAGGAGGTCCATAATTGTACTGTTTTAGCAGTAGCTGGGTATCCATAGATCAGTAACAGCAGACTGTAAATAAACAGTGCATGTTGTGGCTTGTTTCAAAATCCCATACAAAATAAGGGCAAATTTCAGAGGTTTCCAGCTGCAAAATCATTCTGCAGTGTACTTATTTGAAATATATTTGTTAAATCTATAAATGCGAACACAGAATAAGTGTGCATTTCCACATTAAGGCAAGCGAACCCCACAGCTCACCAAGTCCTTGTCTGTTTGCCCACCTACCCTCACCCACCAGTCAGCTGTTGACTTTCTTGGCCTTGCAATTTTGGTCCCTTTATTGACAGAACCACAGTCTACACTAAGACGGATTCAGAATTTGAAACTGAAGGCAAAGTGGCAATGAATACATTATACTTTAAGATTTATGCTCAATAGTAAAGGTTAACTATACATCATCACAAGTCAAGCAAGATAAAGAGACAGTAGTTAACTGAATACTAAAGCCAGACTGCCACCATCTGACAAAAGCATTGCAGTCTTGGAGATGAAACACCAGGTACTTTCCCTTATTTATTTAGGTTTAAATCACATCAGAAGCTCCTAATTAACTAATATGACAAAAAGATATTTTACCACTCCTAAAACAAACCAAGTAACATTCAGTATTAATTGCAGATCCAACAGGTAATAGCTGTCTCAAACTCTTAAGTATGTATATATGAATATAAACAATTTACTACTGCTCTAAGTACCTGAACTACAACCACATGACATGCAACTAGACAGGAAAGCAGCCTAACTTTCAGTTTTATTTTCAGCCAAGGTACTTACATGCCAAAGCGCAACGTTCCAGAGACGTACGTCTGCCAATGCGCGCAGTAAAACATGAACGTTCCAGCAAAACAACAAAAGAACATCCAGTCAGGGTTCGTTCCCAGCTGCACAGCAATACAAGTTCCCAAAACCACAAAGACTGCAGAAGAAAATCAGTCACATAGTAAAAAGATGAAGTGTGTACGTGCATAAAGATCCTTACCAGAAACAAATCTAACAAAAGGACCCAGAGAAGGAGACAGGAGGAAGGTATCCTGATGTGTTTTATTTCACATACATGAGATTAACACTTCCATTTAAAAAAAAGTACAGACTGAAAAATGTATATTTAAATTCATATCAGTTATCAGAAGTCCTCAGTATTGAGGGTTGCTTAGTCTCCTACATTCTTATTGAACTTAATGGGATTAGACATCAAGGGACTTGAGAGATTTATGAAACTGCAGCCTGCAGCCAGAGTTTTGGGGGTTTCTCACGTACCCAGGATTTGCTGGACATCTTTTTCCCCCCATTTTCTCAATTTTTATTATGCCTTGAGGAAAATCCAAGGTCTATCATTCAAGATTCATGCTCCCCCCCGCACCTTTAAACACATTCTTTTGATAAAGCATTCATAAAAATTTAAAGCATAAGAGCTTTAGAGTTTAAATAACCAAAAGCATCTGATCATTCTTTTGCAATGGGGTTAAGCTTCAGGCTGGCTCAATGAACTCTACCTACCTAGAAAGGAACTGATCTTGCTGATTCTAATCTTAAACTCAGACTTCTACCATCCCATTGTTTAGGCTTCATACCTGTCTTGCAATCGCTTTATATAGATTCGATCTAAAATAATATAGAAGAGCATTTTTCACAACTTCTTACAGAAATTTTTTTAGAACTAAGACTCTGATAAAGCATACACAGAAGACTGCTGGCATTCTTAATTTTTTTTTTCCAGTGTAATACAAGAGAAGACATTCAGCTGATCAAGAGTACTGTCTATGGAAAGAAGGTTGACTGAAAAGCTATACATTCAGCAACATCAGTTGTCCTCTTCTTCAGTAAAGAAGCATTTTTCTGTATTCCAGATTTGATCCCTGAAATAGAGTCATTTAATCCTCATACTTCAATTAAAAATGACAATACCTGTGGAAAGTGAATCACAGCCATGATCAAAAAGTTCTCCTAATGGAGTACTGCTATTTGTCCTTCTTGCTTGTTTTCCATCTATAGCATCCAGAGACTGGTAGATGAAAAGGCCACATGCACAAGCAATGTATGCCCAGGGAGGTGCCTAAGAAAGAAAGGCAATGAGAGTAAGAGATCTTTTAAACCTTAAAAAAAAGCAGAAACTTGAACTATCTTACACTCTCGTACAGTGGTTTTTCATTTGTACACACTTCCTGATCACGTTCACAGACCTTGCAGTAGCCAGTCCTTGCAGGGACAGGCAGAGGGGGTTATGACATGTGAAATGTAAATAAACCAGTGACAAGCATTACCAGCTTGGATCAATAGGCAGAGCACGATTCCTAAAGCAGCAAGCTGCACTGTACATCTGAAAAGTTTAGTACTACATCTGCAAAGCAGTGCTTAAGCTCTTGTCTTGCTTCTCTTTCCTGGAGGGTTATGTGCAAGTTGTCCGAGTGGTTTAGAAACTGGAAAACTTTCTTAGCCCCCAAAACGTGCAACTGCGTCACAAACACTGAGCTCATCTTCACAAGACCTCAACGAGGTGTCAGGTACTAGAATGCTGCCAAGTACAGGGTATTACCAGCCTGCAGTGGCATTTGAGAACCATGTCACTGCAAAGGGCTCAAACTTTTAGAGTTCAAGTTTAGCGATTACATTTTCTGAGATCTGTAAAGCTTCAGTGCTCCGCAGTACAGCACCTCCACCACCAACTGCTTTTTCAATTACCAGGTAACAGCAGCTTTCCCAAACTACATTAATAACCCTTAATATTCACATCCTGTAGAACAATTCATTTTTACAGAAATACAAATTGTACCAAATCCCTGCTAGACCAAAGACTACAATTCAAGCTTTTTTTCAGTATTTGAGGCATAAACCATTATTACCACAAAAGCCAGAGGGCTGCCATTAGTCTGTCTCAGTTTACACATCCATAAAACAGATATTCTTGGGTATTTTGCAAGCTTCACGTGACACACTTCATAACAGCAAGCATTTACAAGCAAATGTATTTTACAGACCACGCCAATAAAAACCCAAATACAGCTAAGTAGCTTAATCAAGCTGACTTGCCTCTCAAAGCTCTGGAGTCCATCTTCTTTTGTCTACACAGCCATGACTCATTTGTAGCATATCAACTTAAATATATTCATTCTACAGCTTGCATTGTTCCTGCTACTGCATTTTACTAAAACAGTTCATTCTGCCTCAAAAGCTGGCACCATGCTCTGCTTTTAGCAGTGCAAACCACCAAAAGAGAGGTAAGAGGGAAACATGTCACCCGAAAGCAGAGGATTAGACAAGGTTGTGATGCTACAGAATTCCAGCCCGTAATGATAATTCTATTTCTTATGGGCAGATTTCATACACAAGGTTTAAGTTACCTTTCAGTGTCATCCAATTTTTCCTCTATGAGCGTAAAAAAAAAAACCAAACCCAACAAAAAAAAAATCAGACTACTGACTCCTTTCTTGAATGCTACTTTCATTACCAAGGGTAGGTGTTTCCACTTATTCTTTTTATCTGCATAAGATTTCACAGCTCCCCCTCTTATCCAAATTATCTTTTTTTTATTAAAAACAAAAATTCAGGAAACATTCAATTGCTCAGCACTTTGCTAGCTAGGATCTCCCCAACTAAGCAGACAGCAGAACTGTTCTTATCTCATTTTCATTTGGCTACCACTGAAGCTGTAAGCGATAGCTGCATCCCCTTGGCTATACCTTTCATCAACAGGAAGAGGCAAGTCGCTTTTGAGCAGAACCAAGGCTGAGCTACAAGGAAGAAACAATTTACATCTGAAAGCAATAGTGCTTTCAGGAAAATAAAAAAATAAAAAAAAAAAAAAAATCTGTTTCTGGAATTTCAAAGCCCCATTTTCTTGCTCAGACAGCTACTTGACAATTAAAAAGCACAAGCTTACAGTTCCACCATGGAGATGGCATCCTCCTTGGCGTGCCAGCACACAGGGCTGCAGTGCCATATGGCAAATCAGATCAGGCTGAAAGCTACCTCAGCAGAAAGTTATTTTTCAGCTGAAGTGAGAAGACAATCTCATTCACAAAGTCACTCTCAAACTGTAAAGCACGGAACAGTGTTTTAAAACAGCAGACTACAGCTAACACTATGACTTTCTGACACTGTGCGTAGCTTAGTGCTTACTTCAGTTTAATTACCAACCAAAATACAACTGTTCACTCAATTTTAAATTATGCTCTGGTTCAGTGGCCTATACTAGCTGCTGAGTTCCTGAAACACAGACAGGTTGAAGCCTCTCTATCAAACTGGATTTCAGAGTCTCAGCGCCCATGTAGTAGTGCTATGGGAGTAAGCGGCAAGTTAGAACCAAGTCGTACAACAATGCTGTAGTCTGAAAAAGGAAGGAGCTGCTCTAAGTATTCACTGCTCCAACTTAATACTCATTTTTTATCTTACACCTGCCAAATTCCACAAATTATTGTGAAACTATCTGTTTCAACAGACCTCTAAGGGATGTAAACATCCCTTTACTACACATACGAAGAACAGGGATGCACAATGTTGAATGTGCCAACCTACACAGGTTTTTTTAGAGTCTGGATGGAAACAAACTGATGCCGCTCAACTACAGAGCATTCTCCCAACCTCAGCTGGGAGGCTTGGTTACAAAGGAGTTCAGATATTTTAAAAACTAAAATTTGCAAGACATTCTCCAGCTATTTGATAGGTAATACATTTTCTGTACCAAATTATTCCCTTTTTCATTGCTTATAGGCATAAGCAGCTTATAAGATTCAATATTCAAGTGACAAAACTTTTCCAGTGAACAAAAATGAAAGGCCTAAAGTGCTTTACAAGATAGCTCTATGAGAGAGAAACATCTTTGAAACCAGTAACCTGAAATGCCTTGTAAAGACTTGTATCCCTAAAACCAGGAATTACAAGTTAAGACAGTTCTCCTGAGGACAGGTCAGGAGCTTTTAGTGCATTCAGGACAAAGAATAAAACTACTGCATTTTATCCAGCTTTCTCACAGCACAGACTACTCAGGCAGCATGCCGCTCCAGAAGACGACTTTGTGTTCCCACCGCTCATCACATGCTATACCCAAGGTCCTGACCTGAGCTGCCTGGTAACATGAACTGCCAGGGCCCACGCAGGATGAAGAAAGGTGTTGCTTTGTTTTAGTAAGCTGGGTTTAGTCACACCAGCCACGGAGGCAGCAGCCGGCCTTGATCTCCCAAGCTGCACCACTTTGGAGCTCAGTCCCTTGGCTGAGCTCAAGTTCCTCACTGTGTTGCAACTCTAGCTGAGCTCGCAGGCAGGCTCAGCTCGCTGCCAATCGAGTCACCTTGCACTTCTTGTTGCACGTAACTCTAGATCAGAAAGCTGAAGGTGACTAACCTACTCACAGGCAAGAGAAAAAAAAACAGGCAAAAACTCCACATGCCATGCAAGATAGCTGCAAATCCATTTCTTAGTTGTCTGCAAATGCACTCAAACCTTGTGGGGCTGCAGCTTTCATGCAGCAGGTCCTTCACAGCTGCCACCAGAACAGCTATTTTGGTTCTAGACCCCATTTCATACGGTGCACATTGGCCAGAGGAACCGCCGTTTCACTCAGCAAGCAGGCTCCTAACCCCAGAATCCACATGTGCTCTTTTTACACACAAGCACTCACACACATTACAAACATTTATAGAGATTAGCTTAAACGTATGAGAACTGTGGGCTGGTCAGCAAGAAACAGTTCACCAAAGAGGAGACCCCACCACAGAACAGGACCAGCCACTACTAGATGATAGTAACTGTAAGCAAATATTGTCAGCGGTCCACAGCTTACCTGTTCTGTAGCTGTTGGGCAGTAATATACTAATAGCAGAGTTGTAAATATATTTATTAACAGTCCAATGATGGTGATCAGATTTGGGGCAATCCAGGCTGGAACTCTTCCAACTAACCACTCCCAGTAACCTTGCATTAAGGGTTCAAGCAGGGATCGTCCGGCACTCTGATATTTGTGTTCTTCTAACCGCTTCAGCTGGTGCTTTGACAAGGGAGGCGTAGGCAACTGAACTAGTTTGCTTAACACGCATCCAGCGGCAGGACCGTGACCACAGCCCGCGGGGGATTCCAGGTGCGACTCCCCGCATCGCCTCTTTATGTTTCGGTGCCCACTCATGGATTGGGCAGCCTCAGAATTTTTATTTGGCAGGTAGCAGCTGTTACGGAGAATCATAAGATCCTGCAACATAAAGGGTTGAGACACACTGAAGGTGAAGAGCACAAGTGAGATTTTTAAGGTATCAAAAGTTTCTAGGTGCTGCTCTAAGGAACATTTCATTTGCCATCAGAAAACCAAGGTTTTATAAGAGTTCTCCCTTAGAAAAGAAAGATATTTAGAGAATTGCTGAAGACAGGAAACCAGCGTTCTCAATGCAGTTATAAAATGGTAACTTGCACTTGTTTACTTTCCTTGCTGCTTACTGAA
Source organism: Gorsachius magnificus (assembly GCA_034008185.1). Classification (NCBI taxonomy): domain Eukaryota; kingdom Metazoa; phylum Chordata; class Aves; order Pelecaniformes; family Ardeidae; genus Gorsachius; species Gorsachius magnificus. Next base: position 1,393,799 of record CM067099.1, read on the forward strand.
GCAAATATCCTGCAGCCACCAGCCTAAATTTCAGCAGCAGACACTTACACCGCAGCGCTGACTTATGTTACAGACTAAGACACCATCAGTCCCCCCGCATCTCTCTCCTAGGATAGGTAGCTGTACGTAACAGGCATATGCCACTCCAGCTTATCAACTGATGGTACTAAAGATTTCGCTGTATTTATAGTGTTTTTAGTTTAACTGGTTTGAAGAAGCTTTGCCTCTTTGGTGAGACTGAACAACCACCTAAAGGCAGCTATAAGCATTTTTTTCAATTGCTGTTCCTTATTTCAGTTTTGCTGTGGCTTTTTTTCTTCTCCAAATTGAACCCAGTTCAGGCAAAAGCTCATTATCTATTCAACTTTTAAGATAGGCAAGAAGCATACAGGAGCTAGAGAGCTTTAGATGGTCAAAGACAGCCTACAGACACCAGCATGAGGCAGCTGTGAAAAGAAAACACAGGGTCAAGAACAGCATTTCCAGCATGAACAAGGACCCTCACAATGTTCCATCTCCCTTGAAGGAAGGTGACCAGAAACAATATAACTCCCCACATGAACTAGAGGAAAAGCAGTAGAGAAAGGAGACTAAAAAGAAAAGTTTGCTATTTATCTACAAGAACCAACCACAAAAAAAGAAAAAAATCAAAAACCTAGTTGTGAAGTCTAGCAGAATGAAGCTAGAGGGGAAGATGACAGCTCTAAAGCCAGCAGCAACGCACATACCAGGTAGGGAAAATAAACTATGTAAATCAAAGGTCAATACTGGCATGAGAACAAGTGCTCTCATTTCCACACTCCACAGCTTAATTAAGGCAATTTCCAACAGTGGAAAGCCAGCCCCAGACAGCCCTGTCAGTGGGAGGAGAGGAGAAAACAATCAAACAGGGCCTTGCTTCTACAGGAACTCGATAAGTTTGGGAGCAGGCAGGCTCGCACCCATTCGTTTATCAGGAAATCAGACCTAGTCACCCAGGAGGTCCCTGTGGGTGTTGTCCTGGATGACTAGAAAATTTGGTTCCAATGCAGAAAGCTAAACGCTTTCCCTCTTTTCCTGAAGGGCTGCTCCCCCCGAGGAGAGAAAACAACCAAAGATCGCCTTGTCCTCCAAAACAAACAACACCACACTGCCCGGCCTCCACAGGACTTTCACCCGGGCCTGGCTACTCGCCCTACCCTGGGGAAGGGAGGGAGGCAAGGGCCCCCGGCCCACCCAACGCCCCCCCCGACCCTCTCCCTCAGGGACCCCGTCCCACCCGAGAGGAGCGCGCAGAGCCGAAAGGACGGACCCCATCCCCTCACCGCCCGCCCGCAACCGAGAGGAACCCGGCATTTACCTCAGCCTCCCCACACCAGGCGATGCTTTTACGCCCCTTTTGCGACGGCCGGAAAGGAGGTGGGCGGTGGCAGCGGCGCGCGCTGGGGGCGGGGCGGGGCGGAGAGGGGCGGGGCGGCGAGGCCGCCGCGGGGACGGCGCGGGAGCGGCTGAGGTAACGCGGGGGGGGGGGACGGACAGGGGGACCCACCGTGCGCGGCCTCCCCTCCCCCCGGTCCCGCCCCTCCCGAAGCCTCCCCGGTTCCCCCCTCAGCCCTCCCCCCACCGACCGACCCCGGGCGCCGCCGCGCCCCTCGGCCCCCGACCCAGGCCCCCCCCCCCCCTCAGCCCTGGTGACTCCCTATTGCTCCCTGCTGCTCCGGTGACCCCCAACCACCATCCCCCGTGGCCCCCCATCGCTCCCAGTCCCCCCCCCCTCCCCCTGCCCCCCCCCCCCCCCAAACCTTCCCTCCATCCTGGTCCCTTTTCCCTCTCTCTGACCACCCCAAGCTGCCCCCTACGCACCAGCCCCCTCCAGTACCTCTCTGTGACCTTGTGCTACCTTCGATTCCCCAGAGGTAACGTGTGAAACCATCTCCCATGCTCTGCATCGAGTACTCACATATTTTTAGCTGCTTTTCTCTGGTTAGGCAGGTTGGACTGACAGCTAGTGTGCGTTCATCCTGGACACTGAGCTCCTCAGCTGTAGCGACAGGCCGCTGTTGTGGTATGCCACGTTTCTAAAACAGGCATTGGTACATCCTTGTGTCATGGTATCTTGTGCCTGGCTCTGTTTGGTTTGGTGCTGTGCCATTCTGACGCTTCCCCAGCTGGGTAACAGGGGCTTAGCGAGGGCGTAAAGATCCACTCCTCAACTCTCTGGAAGCTGACCCCCATATCCAGAAGATTTAATAGCAACTTTTTTGGTGTCTGTACTGAGAAAACACTCAAAATGAGTCATCTGTCATTACCCTGCAGTGGGAACAACAAAGGTGACACACTTCCTTCTTTCTTACTTCTAGCCCTTTGAGGATTAGCAACCTTTAACCGTTGTTATCAGTTTGACCCTGACAATAAGTTGTGCAAATGAATGTGTTCAATCCCTTTCTGACTCATCCCCATCCAGCCTTCGTGTTTACTTAGGAGTGCACAAGGCAAATTGCTTTGTCTTTCGTGTCTGTTGGAGTCTTTTGCTGGAGAGAAAAAGGAATATCCCTTAGTACGGCTTTATCGCTGCCCATCTTGCTGAGACAGCAGGGAAGAGGCAGGCTGACAATCTGGGTATCAGTGTTAATTTAGAAATTTCCCTTTTCCACGCATACTTTCAACCACCTTTTCAGTGTTATCATCCTAGATAACGTTAACTTTCTGCCATTAATGGTCTTGGCCACCTTTCATTTTCATTTGTAGTTTCTATTCTACATGCTCAAGCGTGTGCAGAATGCTGCTGCACACTTCCTGCATTTAAAGAAAGGCCTCAGAGATGGTTAAAGCCTCCTTTGCTTTTGAAACACTCCCTTGACTTGCCCTTTATAATGATTTGATAATGCCTATCAAAGGAAAAATCTGTGTTCCTCAATTAAAAACCCCCTTAGGACAAAAAAGTGCCCACAGGTCGGGATAAATGTTTAAGAAAATCATAGTTATGTTGAAGAGAGAGGCTAGCCATTGCCATTATATAATCAGTTGGCAAAGGACCTTGTGAAAAAACAAGGAGGTTGAGCATGTTTTCTTTCTCGCTGCTGAAAACAATAGGGCAGGATGAGGTGTTAATTTATTTCAGGACCTGCCAGCTGGCTAATTGCAAGGCAAGTCCATCCTGCCTCCCAGTGACTTGAGATGCCTCCTTCTGCGCCTGTGCTTGCCCAGACGCTCCACGGTTGGAGCCCTGGCAGTGTCTGCAGCAGGGCAATGTTTGCACGGCCTCGAGCGGACGGTGCCATAAACGTACACAGCGCTTTGCATGGCACAAAGCCCATCTTTGGTATATACAGCCTGCCCACCTAGTAACATGAGGAAAGACTTGATTTCACTGAAAAAAATTTAAAAGGAAGGAAGATGAAGGGAGATGATAAGAATTCCAGGGAAGATCTTGACAGAGCTAAGAAAGAATTTAGTGAGGAAAAAAATTACAAAATGGTTTTAAGCGTATGGGGTGTTTGTCAGGGGTCTGTGAAAGTAAAAGGACCAGAGCTGCCATTTTCTGACAGAGCCCGAACCAGCTCCGATCCGCATGCCATTGGGATTCACCAGCCTGCAGCTATATTCACAGTAAGAAGTCGTGCCTCACCAGAGCTCACAGGTTGCAACTGAAGCTACCGTGCTGCTCTTTACACCTGACCACAGGAAAACGACCATAATTTGTGTCCAGGCCTTAGCTTTGGGCTCGGTGATGGCACAGGTTGCAGAGATGCCCTGTCTTGAGCGATTGAGGGCTTCTCTGCAGTGGGGCTTGCTCTGGAGCAGGCACTGCTGGTGGAGACATTGATTATGTAGTAAGAGCAATATCCGGGGGGAAATTTGGCATAGCTGTTCTGCTTTACTAACCTCACCTTAGTCCAGGTAAATTAGTCTGCATACACACGCAAATACTCCCAACAGGTGGAAAATCTGCGTAGTCTGTGCACCCTACCCCCACGTAGCTTTGGTCCCACTGCACCCACACGGCAGCCGGACCCCAAAGCTGCGTCTGACCAACACCCAAACGTTGCAAACGTCTGCGTAAGCTTATGAATATCACCAGCTAACAGGGGCACAGCACAGCGTCTCCTCTCTGACAACTTCTCCAGTCTGTGAAAATGGCAGCTGCTCATGTGAAAAGACAGGGTCAGATTAAATTCAGGGTGCTTCAGCACCTGCCACATATTTAGCGCAGCACCAGCATCAGGTTGGGATGTCTGTCCACAATGAAACAGGAAGACTCCACGTTCTGTCCTCTTCCTTGCGTGAAAGCAATGATCGTAGAGCACTGGTTTAATTGCATTAAAACAGTTGCATTTATTTTTTTTTCTTGAAAGCTTCTCACTTCAAGTCTTTGTGTAGACAAGTCCTATAAACCGGAAAGTCTTAAACACCCTGTTTTCAGCATTTCTACCATCCCACCATACAGAAGCTTCACTCTTTAAACTACTTGGAATATAGGAAAAACATAGCCTCAGGCCAACAGTCCATCTAACCCAATGTCCAGCCAGCAGCAAAGGCTAACAGAAGATGCTAAGAAGGAGAACAAATAATATGAGGTATATCTTGATTATTTTCCTTTATATCTCAAAGATTTAGAAAAAAAAAATGAAGCGAATGTGGAACTTCACAAGAAAGATGACTTTGGATTCCCCTTGAGCTGACATTTCTTCTGATGCCCTTGTCCTCAGGTATGTGGCATATTGGTTGGTTTGTTTGTTTTCAGGCAAAAATCTATCAGCTCAGAAATAACGCTAAGGCACTATTAGCATTTAAATGCTAAAAGAAAAGTAAAAACTAAGCATTGGACTGACTACTTGAAATTTTGAATTACATGCCTAGGCACGTAACATCTATAACAGAGATTGCTCTGCAAAATATGCATTTCTCTTTCAAATTCCTAATTTACTCATACAAGAGATGGGGCTGTGAAGTTCTATTCATCACTGGTTTTACTGCATTACAGTCTTAAAATGAAAGTCAACATCAGAGGGTCAATGTTATACTTAGCTTAAAAATGAAAGCTTAAGGGAAAGAAAACAAGCAACTTCTATTCTTACTCACTACGTCTCCTGTTAGACACCTTCATCTGCTACCTAACGTCGTCCTTACAAGCAGCTGAACCTTTAATTTTACGAGGATGTAATTGTACATTCTTTTCAAGGGTTATCTGTTAGAGCTGGCTTTTGTCACCTCCCAGGAGAATGCCGGAGCTCATTTGCTCCTGTCTGAACCACTAATATTCCAGGCTTAAAACCAGCACAAACACAAGTCACCAGTTTCTGGTAAATGAGCACTTCTCATTTGGGTTGTTATGTATTATGTGATGAAGTTATCAGCCTGGCTTTCCACAAGCTGGCAAAGGTCAGCAAAAAGATATGACAGAGGTCTGCCTGTGACCGAATACCCGCTGTGTGCAGTAAGTCCGCGTCAGAAATATGCCGAGGTCTCCTAAGTGAGATGCAAAGGAGTTGATCAGCTCTGATCTGTTGGAGAAGAGGAGGCTGAGGGGAGACCTTATTGCTCCCTACAACTGCCTGAGAGGAGGGGAGAGCTGGGGGACTGGGGGAGGGTCGGGCTCTGGTCCCAGGTAATGGGCGATGGGACGAGGGGCACCAGCCTCAAGTTGTGCCAGGGCAGGGTGAGGTTGGCCATTGGGAAAAATTCCTTCCCCGCAAGGGCTGTCAGGCACTGGAAGGGGCTGCCCAGGGAAGAGGTCGAGTCCCTACCCCTGGGGGAATTTAACAGCCGGGCAGAGGTGGTGCTGAGGGCCAGGGTTTGGGGGTGGGATGGCAGGGGTAGGGGAACGGTTGGGCTTGATGAGCTTAAAAGGCTTTTCCAACCCAAACGATTCTGTGATTCTGTAAGAAAGCACTTTTTCACTGTGAGGGTGACTGAGCACTGGCACAGGTTGCCCAGAGAGGCTGTAGTATCTCCATTCTTGGGAGATATCCAAAAGCCATCCTGCACTGGGTGGCCCTGCTTGAGCAGGGGGTTGGACAAGATGACCTTGTCCTCGTTTCGGCTGGGATAGAGTTAATTTTCTTCCTAGTAGCTGGCATCCACCACCTCTCTGGGCAACCCATTCCAGTGTTTCACCACCCTCATTGTAAAGAATTTCTTCCTTATATCCAGTCTAAATCTCCCCTCCTTTTGTTTAAAACCTTTGCCCCTTGTCCTGTCATGGCAGGCCTTGCTAAAAAGATTGTCCCTATCTTTCCTATAGGCCCCCTTTAAGTACTGAAAGGCCACAATAAGGTCTCCCTGCAGCCTTCTCTTCTCCAGGTTGAACATGATAGCGTGACTGCAGTTAGCTGTTTCACTCCACTATAAACGGGCCTTTTTCCTCCCATCTGTAAAAACTTGGTAGCTGCCGTACTGCCACCAGGAAAAAGCAGCCCTTGAGTTTAAAGGTGGTGGCTGGTAGCACTCAGCTCTTGCTCACAGACATCCGTGAGCTTATTAAACTGATACTTACATTGGATGTTGAGTCACACAGCATGACAGGTAGTAAATGAGCACAGATATTAAAGTAATTTTAGGTCATTTTCTCCATGTCTGCCCAGTTGATTGTTAATGCAAGTTAGAGGCTCCACAACAGCCACTATCAGTTAAACTGTCACTACTGGGACACGTTCTCTGTCAGCCTCACTAATTCTAACATGGTGTTATGACACAAGGGTAACAAGAAAATAGAGTCAGTTATTCACAGTGACCCATCTGACCTTATTCTGGCAGCAACAAATGCCGAGACACATAGTCAAGTGACACCACTGGTTTCTTTTCTCATGATCTCCTAATAATTTCAGAATTAACATTTCCAGATGTTATTTCTGCTTATTTACAGTTGCTTCTATGCCGTGAAGTCAAATGTTCCCTTTGGGTTTGCAGGGCAGGACTGAGAGCAACATCAAACTGCTGTACTTGAAGCAGCCTGCCTCGAGAAATGCAAAACCTTTGAGCAATCTTAGTAAACCTTTGTATTTGATTCCTCGGTGTTCGGAGTTAGTCGTCAGCACTGCAATGTGGTGGTTTCAGCAAGGCCTCTCTTTCTTGCCTGTGGCTTTGGTTGTTTGGTCAGCTGCATCTTTTGTGTTTTCATACATTACTGCAATCGCCCTACACCACGTCGACCCTTTGGTGCCCTACATCAGGTCAGTAACATTCACACAACTGCCCCGTTAACTGTACCACAGATTGAATTGACCTCTCCTGGGAATTTTTGCCCAACTCCAAGTTTTAAACATCAGTTCTTACCCAACAGGTCCAGTTCTAAAGTTACCAGCTATTTATAGTTATTTGTGTATAACTCCATTTAAAGCTGCCTATTTTTGTGCAAAAGTCTAACCTTTAAGCTGTGGCTCTGAACGTACCCTTAAAACAACGATGAGCAAGAATGCTGGGGGTGCAGCTCCAACCCTCTGTTCAGAGAAAAGCGTTGTGCTGTCACCAGGTTTGGCTGCAGTAAATCCATACTATAATCTATATTCCCAGCTGCACTGCATCAAGGCTGTACATACGAGCTTAGTTTTGGTCTTTCAGTTTTCCAGGTTCTTTATTTTTCCAGTTTTCATAGTTTTTATATTCACCTTTTATGGACTCAAGGTCAATATAAATGGAATGGTTATACCAAGTATGTTCATTCCTTGTTCTAAGGGTAGCATGTCTTTACCATGTTTATTTCTACAGCTCTAAAACTGACACAGGATAGTTTGAGTAATGGAAAATTCAATGAAAAACAACCTGGAAGCTTTTTTTTTTTGGTTGGTTGGTTGGGTTTTTGTTTGGCTGGGTAGTTTGGGGACTTTTGTATTTTGGTTTGGTGGGGGGCTTGGGGGCAGTTGGTTGGGGTTTGTTTGTTTGGTTTTTGGTTGGTTTGGGTTTTTTTTTTTTATTACAAACCTCTTTCTTTTGGTTCCTTTGTAGATGGAAACAAGTACAGTTGTGTTGCAAGTATTTGTAGTGTAGATAGACACATAACACTCCATTTATCTCTTCCAGTGATACAGGGACAATACCACCTGAAAGATGCTTATTTGGGATCATGTTAAATATTTCCGCTTTCTTGGGTGAGTACAGAAAACTGTCCTTGGCGAATTGCAGGCAGTTCTGGAACGCACACAGTTTTAAACAATTTAATTTCCTTGTTCAGATCACTAGACAGCCCATAATTTGCAGTTGAAAACTAAATTTGAAGCAATCAATCTTAATTCTCTTAAAGCAATTCAGAGGAACGTGTATGTCAGGGATGTTATCCACAAAGCCAGCACGACAATTGCAGATTCCAGAAGGCTAAAACTGTGTTTAAAAAAAACCAAACCCAAGAGACTAGTAAAAGAAATAGAAATGCAAATTCAAGGCAGTCTCCATACTTGTGCTGCAATTGTGGAGGGGGGGAAAAACAACCTAGTGTGTCTTCCAAGTGGAAGAGATCAGAAAAATGTAGTAAGTCGACTTGTTTACCTTTACATTATTTCAGTTTTGGCTTCCAGATTCTCAGCTTTCCCATTTCAGTGTACCATAAAACAGCTTTTTTATTTTAAATAGTTGCCTCTGCCATTCAGCATCTTCCCAGTTAAAAAGGGACTTTCTACTTGTCAGCTGAAAATCTTACTGCATTTGGGTTCTTCATTAACAGGTGTGGCTACCATGTATGTCCGTTATAAACAAGTGTACACTTTGAATCCAGAAAAATCCAAGATCATCAAGCTTAATAAGATTGGCCTTACCCTAGGATTGATGAGCTGTTTTGGACTTTGCATTATTGCAAATTTCCAGGTTTGTGCTTTGCTTGCAATGTTCTGATGCTGTCCAGAGTGGGGTGTGTTTGTTTACTGAGATACCTGATAGAATGGGGATTTTACTGAAAGCAAAACTTTTTGGGGCAAACCTGGTTTTTGTCAAATCCCGTACAGAAAACTATTAAAAAATTGAAGGTTTGGTTTATAATTTACTTATTTCTTATTTGCTTTATCCACTGGGACTTGTGCGTAGCCACTTGTGAAATTTCAAAGCATGAAAGCCCCCACAAGTTTTGCAGAAAGCAAACTCATCTTGGATCTGCTTATAGGGGATTTGAAAGCCCTAGCTCCAGGTGAAAAGACCACAACTATATTGTATTTTGCCTCAGGAAAATCTGGTATCAAATAGTCAAAAATTGTTACAGCTAGAAGTAAAGCCAACAAACACACCCAACCCCACAAGAAGGCCAGCTCTGAAAAGTCTGCCCTCTTAGGTATGTTTTCCTTTAAACTTGCTCAATTCTTGAAAATACTGCAGTGTTTGAATTTCTCCATCCCAGTGTCTCTATTTTTTTTCCCTCCCCAATACTTCCCACCCCTCCAAAAAAAACCCCAACCTGATATTCTCACATACCACACCATCAGCAGGGCCACATTCTACATCGTTGGCTGTTACATGCAAGACAGTCGTACAATTGCCAGCTTCATGATATTCATTACCTGCTGGATGTTTAGGGGATCTGTAGTGCTGCCTTTAGCCACTAGAGGCTGCAGTGAGACCTTGGTCGCCTGCTGGATTAGGGTCAGGGAAAGGAGGAAAAGCTCCACCGTTTTCCCTTCTCCTTTTCCCCTAGCACAGCTCTCCCAAGTGCTTCAGCAGCCCCTGCCTTAGAAACTTCAGCACACTCGTTTTGGGTTTTGGAGGGGTTTTGTGGTTTGGTTTTTTTGTTGTTGTTGGGTTTGGGTTTTGGGGGGTTTGTTTGGGTTTGGGTTGGTGGGGGGTTTTGGGGGGTTTTTTTGAGGCCTCAGTCTATTTACCTTTTTTCTAAAGCCCTAGCTATATTCAGAGGCCACAGCCTCCCCTACCACCCCACCAAGCAAAAGCCTCCAGGTTGTGTTCAGCTCCATGACTTCCCTCCACCACTGGTCAGGAGAGGGGGTGTCTACTTTCTGTGGATTTCAAGATAATCAAAATACAGAAGGTGCATGTTAATTTGTTAACTAGTTTGTGTAACATTTAATCTTGAGCAAAACAAAAATTGGAAGTGATGTACCCGCATATCCAAGTGATGCTGAGGACTGTTGAGAGCTACCCCAGAGGCAAAAGGAGCTAAAGCCCCCTGGAATCCACTAGTTACCAAAGACAACTGAAGTGTGAAAATACACAAAGATGAACAAAGGGGATACGGGAGCAGCCGCCACGCAGAGAGCTCCAGACAGCTCTCACTGCTGGGAATCAAAGCAATTGCGCAGGGCTGATCCTCATGGGAGATTTAAATTCACGCTGTGCAGCCAGTACTCCTGCTCCAGTCTAGCTGTGGCTATTGATTTGCTCTCACATAGGGCAAAGATTTCTCTCTGATGACACCTCATCACTGAGCAGCACGTGATTTTGGAGCTCACGCCTCTGCAACTTGGTTATTCACTACTTAAATACAAATTCCCACCTCTGTTATGCTATGGATGCAGCACTTCAAATTCATTTGTGCGCATAGGGTGTACATGGAGATTGTGAGGACAGGGTGACTCCAATTCCTGATCTTAACAGTTACTTAGTAAAATACACAGACAGTCTCAGGCTTTAGGGCATAAAAGATCACCCACACGACTGGAGCACTGGGAGGCTGCCAGGCCTTGCATTGCACAACCGTCAAGATAACGCTTTTTTGTTTCTGTCTTTGGGTACTGTGCTTAGCCAGGTTAACGGTTGGACTTGATCATCTTAAAGGTTTTTTCCAACCTAAACGATTCTATGATTCTATGAGAGGACTGAACACAACATGATTTTTCAGGGCATAAGTTTTAAGTTGGGTTGGTTTTCTCAGAATAACTTGTAATTTTAATCATTTTTTACTATTTGACAGTTGATTCTCCTATAGTGCTTTTAAGTTAAGTTTTACTGCTTGATTCAACCTTGTTCCTTCTCAGTATTCAAAGATACTAATTTGACAAACAAGGCTTATTCAAACTAGAGTAATTCAGAGAAGCACTAAACCTCATTATTTTTAATCCCATTTGGGGTACTAGAACTGCATTGTGTTGATCCTGTATTGCATTATCTTTCATAGACATACAGATTCCTGGGACAGAAAAGCTCAGTAGACAGCCTGTTGTCACTCATTACCTGCCCAGCTGCAGGGATTCCTTCATCCAGTTTCTGAACTACTGTCCATTATGGCTAATGAGAACAGCTCTTACAAATTCCTGTAGTTAAGCTCTACCTGTGACCTGTAACTTAGCCACAAGAACTTAACAAAAGCAGCAATGCAGAGGACTGGCAGGTGCTGGCTTCCAGCTAAATCTGTATGGAGGTTCCAAGAAAAATCTCCAAAGTACTAGCACATTCCAGAACTGCTTAGCTTAGGATGTGAGAAGCTAATTGAGAGGGTGGAGTGCCCAAGGTTTACAGGGAAACTTGTTCTCAGAGTTTAAAATGAAAACAGGTTCTGTACGAGCAGTGCTTTCTTTCCCTAGAAGTGTATTCTGTACTACATACACGTGGTTGGAGCCTGCCTGACATTCGGAGTAGGGGCCATTTATATGCTGGTTCAGACCATCCTGTCCTACCTGATGCAGCCAGAAGTTCACAGCAAAGACATCTTTTGGATCCGTCTGACCACGTTACTCTGGTGTTGTTCAAGCATCGTGAGCAGTATCCTTTTGCCGTGCAGTGTCACCGTAAAACGGAGCAGCCTTCACAAATGATGGTATTTGCATCTACATTGGTGTAGCCTGGGAACTTGAGGAGAAGGGGAACCATTAGGTTAAGCCCACAGGTGAGTCACTGGATAACAAAAATAAATAAATAAGGTAAGAGGGACGGTTACCACCCTTTCTCCTCTCCTTTCCTTCTGCTCACCAGACACTGAAAATGGCAAAGTAAGAGTTTATCACAAAGAGTTCTGACTGTAGATTATGAAAGATGGGGAGAAAGGGAAGCGTATTTAAGAGATGGGTGGTTTTAATGTGGTTTTCCCCCAGAAAAGCCAGGTAAGAAATAAAGTGCCTGTTCCCTGGTGGCAGGAACGCTGCTTTTATAGTTGGATACAACTAAAAGAGAAGGACAGAATGTAGCATAAGAGGAAATACTACAAACCTAACTGTGCGCAGCAGTGCTGTGTTGTGCCAGCTGCCTCCCAGAGCAGGTTTAAAGTGCTGGCATTTATCAGAGAGACAATTCTGGAGCTTATTGCCAAGGCTGAGTCAGAAGAGGCATCTGACCTCTGCTCTCCTCCCCTGCCCATCCTACAGTTCAAAAGACATTTCTGAGCGGCATTCCCTACAACCTTCCCTCCGCTCTGGAATCCGTCATCTCCCTTAACTTTGAATTCCAAGTGCTGGAAGCAGCTGTGGGATTTACAGAAATATAGGCAAACCCATGCAGAAAAAGAGGTCTTTTTCCTGTCCAGACTCATTTAATACTGAGGAAACTGAACCACAGTGGTTCCTCTGCTCACCCCGATGGACCTAAACATTGTATTTTTAAAATAATGACTCAGTTTTGTGTCAAACAGGACTACAACACAAAAGCCTTCAAATTTACATTCCAAAGACATGAGTGCAAAAATCATTGCTTAAATGCTTTCCTTTCTGCAGCTGAATCAAGGCCACCAATTTAATCCCTACCAATTCCACTCATTTCTAGGCTGGCAGCCAAAACCAACACTAAGCCATACGCCCCATTTCCCCGTGACGGAGCATCACACCGCGCTCCATTCCTGCTACTGCAGGATTGTATAATCTGTACGAGTCAGGCGAGACGCGAGAGTCGGGGCACAGCCTCGTTATCTATCACGAGGCAAGAAGGACCCTTACCCACTGAGGAGGCCTGACGCAGAGCAAGGAAGTCATCTGCAAGACTTGGAAAACCACAGTCCCTAGCAGAAATTTTTGGTGCTAACAAAGAACAAGATTTCCGGCTTGGAACGGTTAGGAGCCAAATATAGTTGGGGAAGACTGAAATGGAACAATATGAACTGCTGCAAGTTAAGAGCCTTTTACAGTTGTCAAAAAACCCACAAGCCCAAAATCTATAGAGGTTTTTAAACCAGCGTGGTCTAACCAAAATTAGAGGGAAGTAAAGACAGCTGTGGCAATAATGATACATACATACATCTGTATGGAAGGGGAATAAAAGGGAAATCATCAGAGTATTTTCTAAATTAACAGTTGATAATGTAATAAGGGAGAGATGGTAACAGGCAGAAGCCTGTGGCCACAGGTGAAATGCTTGTAACTGCTACTGGAGGACAGAAGGAGACCTCAAAATGCTCCTGATCCTCTGCTGGAGTGGAACAGCAGAATTGCCAACACAGAAAGAGCAAAGCAGTTAATTACCCGCTCTGTAATGAGGGGAAGATGGGCACCGGTTATTTTTGTATCATGATGATTAAATTCTTTCCATTGCAATAGTAACCCAGGCAGGTAACGAACAGCTACTAACGCTGTACATTTTAATTAGCAGGGAATTGGGTATCTTGCATTCAGATCAGTAACCAGAGCTCCCTGGACCACTCGCATCAATTCTTTAATAAGCTGTGGAAGTCTGGGCTTTCAAAGCCATGTTTGTGCCAGTAAGTTCAGCCTTGTTCACCACCAAAATTAATCTTTCCCATTGGGAGGCTCTTGCTGTTCAATCTCATTAACGACTGAAGGAAGTTAATCCTATGAAAATCAGAGCTTCTTTAACTTAGTGCTCCAAGCCTCGTTTACAAAGGCCGGACACTGACGCAGCTTACCTTCCCCCCTGTAAGATGTTGAAAAAGTGACATTGCAGTCACTCAAGAAATAATCCAGGTCCCTGATCAAATGAGGGGTTGTCATCATGTAGGGTTTTTCCTTGGCTGCTGTACCAACGCAGTTATAAAGCCTTGAGTAAATGAAGAGGGGGCCAGGAAAGCTAATAATCCTCTCTGCTACAAGTGAGGGAGTGTTCCAACCTGTAACCCACACACCAAGAATTCGAGGTGGTCGAGAAGTCAAAAAAGCAATCAGAGAACGAGGTCCAGACACAGCCTGGAAAATACCACCAAAAAAAAAAAAAAAATTCAAAATGGTGAGTAAGTATCCATGTTTGATCATAGTTTAAGTGCTTTCATAAGGATGCTATGTTTGATTGAGGAGATATAACAAGATGCAGCATACAGAGAACAAAGGTAGTTGATTGAGATTCAAATTAACCTCTTCATGTGACAGTAACTAGGCAGTTGGAACATCCTACACGTTGAAGGGGATGATGCCAAGTGGTCTGTGTCACCATCACTGTTCATTATGCTGAGGAGACCTTGTGGAAAACGCACAGAAAACTTCCAGCCTCAGCTTGACACAATGCAGAGCCGAGCCCGAAATTCCCAAGTTGCTCATTCTTGGTCTTGAGTCTTCCTTAACGTGTTTCTCCAGTGTTTGTTTCCTCCGTTGTCTTATACAGTGGCCTGTATGGAACAAATCTAGTGCAGAAGTTGCACTGGGACCCACAGGAAGAAGTAAGTGATTGAGCAGAGAAAATAAACGGAGAACAAAACCCAGCTACATTATTTGTGGTGACAAATGCATCTGGGCACTTAGTGCAGTCGGGAGCAGGTACTGGGGACAGGAGAGCACAAGGGAGCTTTACCAGCTGGGCCAGCGCGCGCCTACTCGCTGCAGCACTGCTCCGAGCGAAACGGTTGCAGCTCCAAGTGTTATTTTAAAGCAGCTCCAAGCGTTATTTTAAATTAATCTCACAGGCACTAATTGGGCTGCCTCAACGAGATGTCAAATACCAGCCTGTCTGGTCTGTGCTGGGCAGCGCTTCCCGGTCACACAGTAACCGTAAATAGCGACTCTCCCATGGCCGCTGGCAGCGGGGAAGCAGAGTTCCTGCCTGCTGCTGGGTGCGTGTCCAGTGGAGTTGGGAGGAGAAAAAGGCCAAAGGATACAAGTGACAGAGCTGCCTTGAGGTGACAAGCGCTGGGCAGCGAGGGATCGCAAGTGTGACACAGCAAGGGCACGTAGGTCTCAACAGCTCTGCCTGGCTCCCTGGCCCTCCTCATCCTTTCCAGGCAGCGTTACGCAGGCTGGTTTTGAGGGCTGTTCCCACCCCTCCCATTATTTAAAGCATAAGGAGCTTCCCAGAAGTCTGCTTATGGCCTTGAACCTTATTTTTGTAACGAGATTTTGCTGCTAGTTGTGCCAAGCTCTTGACTGCACCCTCAGGTTTTACAGGTGGATTAAATTCCCGGGCAGGCAGGGGGGGTGTCAGCCCCACTGCGTGGAGCAGGCCTTTTCCCAGTTATTCTCACTCTTCTGCCGAGTTCAGCACTTAACTCTGAGAGACTCCAGATAAAGTTTTGCTCTCCAACGGGCATAGTTGTGGACACGGGATGTCGTATGTGCAAGCCGGCTTTGTGCCACTGCAGGTTCCAGAGGAGCTTTTCACACTGATTTTGTTTTCTTTCCCCCCTCTCACTGTTACACAGGGCTACACAGCTCACATCATCAGTACCATCTCGGAGTGGTCATTAGCATTCTCCTTCCTCAGCTTTTTCCTCACCTATATCCGTGACTTTCAGGTAAAATGACATTAATTTTAAGTTCTCTGCTTCTCCAAGCTCTAAATAGACACAAGATGGGCTGCTTTGTATTAATCGGTCGTCACGGCTGGCCGTAGCACGGACAGCACCAAGCGGTCCTCCCTCCCTCCCTGGGGAGGATCTACCCCCCGCCTTGGCACACAGACTCCGGCATCAGAGCGGCTTTAACTGCCTTCGCTCACCAGATCCATCACAACCACAGGGGAGGTTTGCTACAGGACTGCAAGGCAAATGGTGGAGTCGGTCCAGGAGAACAGCTTGGGAGTCAGGCTTAGAGTTCTGCAGCCAAGCTGCATTTTGGCGTTTCATCCAACAACTGAAACCGCCTGTGCTGAGGCGGTGACAAGCTAACGTGGCGGTGACAAGGCTGATAACCTGAATTTTCTTTCCTTTTTCCAATATAGAAAATCTCCCTGCGTGCAGTTGTCAGCTTGCACGGGCGAACCCTTTATAACGCGCCGCAGAGCTTTGCGACGGACGAGCAGACACTGCTGATAGCGGGGAGCATCTAATGAAGGTGAAGAGAACATGTTCTCAGCATAACTCAGGAATTTAATAGCAATAACAGCTGATATCTCTAAGCATTTATTTTATATGAAGAGAAAAATATGAAGTGATTGTATTGTACTTGACATAAAGGGCTTTGCTATTAACCCACACAGCAATGCAAATGTTCCCAGTATTGTAAACAAGCCTGTAACATTTCCACGTGCCAATATAATGAAATAATAAAATGAAGGTTATTAAAGGGTTGTGTCCTCATCGCTTCCACCACACCCTGTTTGGCCTCCCTCAGCCTCTTGCCCTTCTCTTTCCAGCGTTCCTCACACCTTTGGATGTGCAGAGCCTCCAGCTGGGCTCCAGCCTCACCCTTCCACGCCTGCGGCTCCCTCGCTGGGTGGCTGGGGCTGGCTCATGACCTGTACACCGTGGCCCTCTGGAGGGACCCGGAGCCCCCTCATCCTTGGAGTGACGGGCATGCGAGGTCCTCTTTACACCACAGCTTCCTCCAGAGAGAGGGACAGCCAACGGCTTGACCAGCTCCCCTCCCGCCGGAAGGGCGGCCGTGCCTTTGCTCTGGGAGAGGAGCAGCAGGACCAGCGACGCGCACAGGCTGCTCTGAGGCCAAACCACCCTGCTCCAAAATTCTGTCCTTCCCTCCCTCTTCCTGGCGGTTGTTTGAGCCGAGGGACGGGTTCATCCAGGAGCCTGCTGGCAGCGTCCCCATCGCACAAGTGCAGGGAGAGTCAGCCCACGCAGCCCACGCCGCCCACGCCCTGCGTGCTCGGTGGGAAGCACCAACAAACGAGCGCAGCGTGAGACGCGTCCCCACAGCCTCGATGTCCCTAGCGCAGCCCCCGGGGCCAGCTGCTCACACCTCTCGCCACTTCCAATGCTGCCGCGTGGTGGTGTGTGCCAGGGGGTTTATACCAAGTGTTTTCACAGGGACAACCCCACATACAAATGGTGGTTGTGTCCAGACCATGCCAGGAGCCTTAAAAATGCACCTTTGCTGTAGTTCTACCAAAGTACCACAAAGTAAAGGGGTATTTGGTCACACACAACCCTACCAACAGCTGCCTTTGAGCCCCATGTAGCAGGAACAGCTCAGCTTCCTTCCTGAATTAAGCTCAGGCCTACAGCTACATCAGCTCTAGCCCCTGTTTCCTCCCACACCAGAGGAGCTGATGCTGGCATCTTCCCTTCCCTGGAGGGGCAGGTAAAGGGCCAGGAGAGGAATCTAAACTGGAGGCCTCCTGGAAGTCACAGCAGCTGCCCTGGGCAACTTCTTTCTCCCAGATTCAAACAGGATGTCTCCAGCACAGTTGTGCTTCATCCGTGCTTGCAGCCTGGTTCAGCCCTGAGCTCAGACAGTTCCCGTGGTGAAACCAAGCTTTGGAGCCAAAAACCTGCCAGGCAGCTGAAGCCAGTGGAGGAGGAGGAGGACAAGTAGATAGGATTAATGTGGAGTCAGAGACCCCGGGGGCTCTGTGGCTTGGGGGAGATTTCCCAAGCACCGTAATTTAGCTGCTGATAAATCCATGGGATCAGGGCCTCCCTGGAGATTTGCACACTTGGCCATGCGCTCTCCAGTGAGGCAATAGGCAAACCCCGCCTTCTGGCGAACTGCTCCAGCCTGGAAAGTGGCGATGTTTCAGCCAGCAGGAACCCCTTTTCTATGCTTCATTTAAGTCTCATGAGGCAAATGGCTTAACCAGGAGACTGTCACGACAGTGACGGTGCTGCCTTGGGTTTGCAGAGCCCTGATCCCAGGAGAGAGGGCGAGCGCCCTTTGCCTGGTACAAAAGGGGGAGAAACAAAAACCTCATTCATTCATTCCTGCAGCGTCTCAGGAAGGCTGTGGTAGGACCCTGCCTGCTCATGGGGCTGTTCCCTCCTTCCCCTCCTCCTTCAGCCCCGTGGGTCACCATCAAGCACGGAGAGGTGGCTCCTGACAGCGCACAGCAGACACGCTGGCCCCGGCAGCCCCCGATTTCCCTGCAACAGCACTCTGACAAGCCAGCCCAGACAGACTCTGGGCAACCAGGAGCCTGAGCTCCGGGAGGAGTTGGAGTTGTACCTAAACCAGCACGTTCCCGAGCTTGTGGTTAAAATCCCCAGCTCCCCCAAACCACCCCAAGGGTCCCGCACCCAGCTCAGCACCACTCATTGGGTTTTCTCGCTCATTTGCGGATCCATAGAAGTTCAACCTCAGATCATCAAACTCTGTTCTGCTTAACAATCTCCTCAAACCAAGGAAAACCCTCTTCCTCCTCTCCCACCCTTTACCAAAGGGACAGGGACGAGCAGCATGCAGGACAGCTCCAGAGTTACACGACCCCATGGCACCCCCCTCTCCCCCTCCCCTGCAGTCCCACCAGCACAGCTGAGTGCTCCTGGGGGCTGGGCCAGGTCTCACCTCTCCTACCAAAGACTCCTGGTGGCCAGACCCCCGGCAGCAGCCTGGCACAGTCAGGCTGCGCTGGCTGAGGATGGGCTGAAGACTCAAGCAGTCAACCCAAAGATCTCTTTCCCTCACTGCTACAGGACTTACAGGCTCCTGAAGGCATTAACACACCTTCATTGCCCTGACCAGCCTCACCTGGGGCCTCCACACACACCTTCTGCCTATGTGAGCCCAGGCTCGAGCACCCAGTTCTGGCCTGAGAAATCCCATGTGTAGATATGCCTTCAGTCCTGCCCCTGGCTTTATTTTGTGGACAGACCTCACACCTAGATCACAGGTAACTTTCCTCCAACCTGATCTCCTCCATGGACCTCCAATGTGCAGTCAGTCCTCTCACATTTCCTGCTGCTCCTGAGGGAACATCTCAGGCGGCCCCAGGACCTCAAGGTCACCTTGCCTGGGGCCATCCAAGGACCCTGTGCTCATCGCCCTGCCCTGAGTCATCACCCTGTCATCACCATCTGGCCCAGCTCCCTGGTTGTTGAGGGCACTGCCTGTGCCTGTGAGCCCCAGCTCATCCTTCCTTGTGGAGTAGCCTCGCTCCTGCTGCTCCCCAAGAGGTTGAGATGTTTCAGTCAACTCCTATTGAGTTCATCAGCACTTCCTCATTAAGGAGTGGCTGCATCCATACTTCTTGCCTTTGCCAGTTCCTGTGAACTTGTTCCTCCTCTTCTCCTGCCTGACTGCAGTAAACTTGCAGGCTTGGACTAGAGAGACTGCCACCTGCATGACACCCGTGTCTTCTTGCGAGACCGTAACTGAAAACAGGGCTGACCTTCTCACACGCCTGGTGAGCCAGGTGGCTCTGTAGCGTTACTGCTGAAATGAGCCCCACACTCCGCTGCAAGGACAAGGGTCTGTCAGCAGCTGGAGGTGAACCATGCCAAGAGCCAGAGCCCTCTTGGGAAGACTGACAGGAACACTAACATAAGACATCATTAAAAATGGAGAAAAACCTGCAACATCCAGCAGCCACTCAAATTCTTGGTGAATCCTCATCCTACCACCTGGAGAGCTCTGGTCTGTCAGATCGCGTGGAGCTTAAACAGCACATGTCAGGTGTGAGAGGTGAAGTACAAACCTAAGCATCTATTTCCACCGAATGCCAGATGGGAGGCTGGGGGGGCAGCTCTGGTGAGAGAAGAATGTGCAAGATCATAGAATCATAGAATCACAGAATCGTTGGGGTTGGAAAAGCCCTGTAAGCTCCCCCAGCCCAACCGTTCCCCTACCCCTGCCATCCCACCCCCAAACCGGCCCTCAGCACCGCCTCTGCCCGGCTGTTAAATCCCCCCAGGGCTGGGGCTCGACCCCTTCCCTGGGCAGCCCCTTCCAGTGCCTGACAGCCCTTGCGGTGAAGGAATTTTTCCCAATGTCCAACCTAACCCTGCCCTGGTGCAACTTCAGACCATTCCCCCATATCCTATCACCCGTTACCAGGGAGAAGAGGCCGACCCCCACCTCGCTACAGCCTCCTGTCAGGCAGTTGTAGAGGGCAATAAGGTCTCCCCTCAGCCTCCTCTTCTCCAGACTAAGCAACCCCAGCTCCCTCAGCCGCTCCTCGTAAGACTTGTGCTCCAGACCCCTCCCCAGCTTTGTTGCTCTCCTCTGGACCTGTTCCAGCAAGGCAACATCTTTCTTGTAGTGAGGGGCCCAACACTGAACACAGTATTTGAGGGGCGGCCTCACTAGCACCGAGTACAAAAATATGGTAAAAAAGCAAAGAATGTGCAAAAGATGTGGTAAAAAAGCAAAGGAAAAAAAAAAAACCAACAGGGAATGTGGCAAGGACTGAGCGTTATCTCCAAAGAAGCATAAGAAGATGGGGCAGGAGCTAGCTAGGAGCTTGTAGCATTATGGAAGGAAACTGTTCCAGCTGACTCATCCTTTATGCATTGAAACAAGGTCTTAATGGTGGTGGTAGTAGTAGAAGAAAAAAAATGAAAAGCAAGTGAGGCCATCATCAATTAAAAAAAAAAAAAAAGATAATTTAAAGGGTTAGCCCAAAGGGCAAAATCTGTATAAGTCGTTGGAGACTGTTTAGAGAGCAAGTGTGTGCCACCAAGCCCCAAAAGATTTGGAGAGGGAGGGGGGCAGCCAGCATGGATGAACTGGGATAAAGCAGCCATGAGATGTAAGGAAAAAAGCCTTGGATAAATTGAACTTGCATCCAAATGAGCAGGTGACTCAAACCTGTTTTTTCAAACATCAGGAGGAAGTTGGTCAGAAGGTTTTTAAGATCAAGGTATAAAATGAGTCTTCAAAGAAAAGTCTGTCAGAAAAAATTAAGCTATTGGTATCCACAACCACCATAGAAGAGCCCCGAAAGGTTCCCATCCTTTCACCACAGGGAACTGACGGATCTGACATGGAGACATGGGTAAGAAGTTTCAAAACGAACTGATGAGCAGTAATGAGTTTATGAAAAAACGGGATTATATTCTCATATTCAAACCCTTAAAGGAGTAAAAGATGAACCAGCTGAAGTTCTCATTGAGAACTGCTTTAGTACTGGAGGACAGGAGAGTGGCAAATACACCACCGCCGTTTTGAAGCGTTCCTGGGGATGTCTGTGGAGCCATAAGAGCAACACGTCTTTGTCCATACCAATAAAACAGGTAGAAATTCTAATAAAAATAGAATAATGGAATAGCAATGCTAGAGTGTGTGGGAAAATGTCGTGACATTGCAGAACAAGGTAGGAAATGTCAATGGTAGACCTTATTGGAGAAAGTGATTTTATTTTAAATTAAAACCCTCTCTCATGCTCACAACCACAGGCAGGTACCAAGGCAGTGTCACAGAATCCCAGCATGGCAGGGCTTGGAAGGGACCTCCAGAGATCACCCAGAGCAGGGGGCACAGGACAGCGGCTAGGCAGGGGTTGAATATCTCCAGAGAAGGAGACTCCACAGCCCCCCTGGGCAGCCTGGGCCAGGGCTTGGGCACCCTCAAAGTCAAGAAGTTCTTCCTCACGTTCAACTGGAACCTCTTGTGTTTCAGTTTGTGCCCATTGCCCCTTGTTCCCCCTGGGCACCACTGAGAAGAGCCTGGCTCTGTCCTTGTGACACCTACCCTTAAGATATTTTATGTGTTGATGAGACCCCCTCTCAGCCTTCTCTTCTACATGGTCTGGCCAGTAGCTCGGTGCCAAGACACCTGTATCCAACTTGGCTTGTCCAGTGTTGCTTGCTGTGACATGGAGGATGACACCAGCTTCCAAATCCTCCTCACATCTCCTGGGTTCTGACTTTGGTGACTACGTATCAGCTTTGAAAGTACCTTTCATGCCATTTAGGAGCTGAGAAATTGATCTTTTTGTCCATCCTCTTTCCCCACTTGTGTGATCCATCTGGATTTACTTCCTACCTTTTTCCTTCTTGTCTGTGTGTCTTGTGATTCCTACCCTGTCTTCCCACCATCATCTCTTAAAGACTTGAGTTTTCATTTTAAGCTGTTGCCTTTTTTTTTAGACCATCATTAGTTTCCTGAGCTGGAAGTCCCCAGTAGCTGCAAATAGATGGGTTGGGATCTCGATGACCTGCTAATCTCAGTGCCATCAGCCCCTGCCATTCTCACAGTCCTTCTGACACTTGTTTCTTCTGCTGCTCCTATGGCTGTTCGTTCTCTCTCCAGACTGGTCTTCTACAATTCTCTACAACCGAAGAAAAGCCTCTGGAAAAGATTCAGTCAAGGCAAGACCTGCCTCAAATCCAGTATCATTTACCAAAGGAATTGGTGATGCTGGGATCTACAGTCCACCATCTACCTGGACTTCCTTCACCATAGTTTTACAGAAACCAGGCTGCTATGGCAAAGACAGGACTGTCCTCAGCTGTACAAGTAGTTGGTTTAAAGAGAAGAAAGTCAATTCGGTTTCAACAGTCGGTTTCTCAATGGAAGGAAGAAGTCCCAGATACTCCTGTTGGAGCTTGTACGCTTCAATATTCACAAATTATTTAGAAGACCAGGTGAAGAGCAAAATGTCAAAGTTTGCCAGTGGTATAGCTCTCAAGAAACCTGAAAAATGCCTCAGCAGGTTCTCATACCACCAAATAACTGAGCAATGAAACAAATCATGACATTTCAGTGTAGATGAATGAAAACCCCTGTGTTTCCATACACAAAAATGAGCTCTGAATGAGCTGTTGCATTCAAAGGGATCGGCAAATTTAGTAGATCGGTCCACAAAAGTATCAGCTCAATAGTGAAGAGCCCAGGAATGTAAGAAATTATTAGGGAAGTATAGAGAGCAAACCAAACCCCATCAAAATGCCACTGTAATTCCATGCTGCAATGACATTTTAATCAGTATAGTGGTTCTGGTCCATCCATCTGAAAAAGACTGTGGTGGAACTGAAAAGCTACAGAGGCAGCCAAGAGAAAAGGTCAAAAGTTTGGGATAGCTTCTGTTCAGGGGCTGCCTACACAGAATTTCCCAGTCCAGGAAAAGAAAGACTCAAGAGTAAGATGAAAAAAAGTCTACAAAATCTTTTTATTTTTTTCCCCCAGACATGGTGACTTGAGGACTGGTTACGCTCACCTCAGAAAGTTAAAAGGAAAATATAACAGAAAAAGGGAAAAAACCCAAACAAGGGGTATTAAAGATACCATGTCTTCTTCAGAACAATCGTAGCTGGGAAATGAAAAGCACCAGTGAAGCCTCACAAATGATCATTGTGTCTTTGTACTATTCTCCAGGCATCCACTATGGGTCTCCATTCTGATCTCCTTCCCCATGTTGGTGTCTGCTGGAGACACGATGATGGGCTGGACCTTCAGACTAATCCAGCACTGACTACTGCTTTTATGTCTCACTACCGACAGCGGTGCCATCTCCCTTTCCCTTTGCCAGAAGCTCTCTTCGGACTGCACGGTAACTGCTCTATGCCTCTCACATCCACAAGAGGACAGGCAGAGCTCTGCCAAATTCTGCCTCCCGCTGCCAACTGCACCACTGGAAATCAGTCACAATTTGTCCACTCAAATCACACAACTGCAGAAAACTCAGGGTCACTTCCACACTATCCAAAACAGTTTGGAAGCTGAATCTGCACATCCCTGATGACACGTATCTGCACATTAACTCATTTCCCAGTATTTCTGCACACTTCCAGCCCCAGCAGCTTGCCAGGAGGAAGCTGGTCCTGATGGACTCTAGGGTGCCCAGCTTCCAGATAACTTCTCAGGCCAAATGGCTGGGACAGACCCCTGTGAAGATTGGGGTCCTCATACAGAAATCCCGGTGCTGTGGTGGGTTGTCCTCTAGCTGAAAAGTAACACCTCGCACATGTTCCATCCAGATGCTCCAAGTCATCAGGTTAGGCTGATGTTGGCAGCTGGCACAGGATTGTCTTTGCTTCCCAATCTGTTTTGTCCTTCACTCTTTGGACCCAGAAATTCCTACAAGGTCTTCTGCTGACTCCTCCTGAATATTTGCACGGAAGTCTTAGTTTTAATCCATAGCCAAAATCCATGGTTTTCATATTGCTGTGTACTTAAGACAGCAAGCATGGCATGTAACTGCAATGCCTTCTGCCATCCAAGGCTGCACAGAGATGGCTGTCAATAATTCCCTCTCCTGGGGCCGCAGCCAGCATTCCCAGGGCTGTAGTTTTTCTGCCACAAACAAATTCTCTAGAGATCATAGGAGTTCAAGGATGAACAGTGCAGAAAAATAGAATCTGTGCTACAAATAATGCGTCCAGATGAGGAGCAGTTCCAACAACCTGTAAGGTCCTTGGCTGCTGAAGTCCCTTTGCTCCCACTGTTGGCTCAACTTTCCTACATCAACACACCAAGTGGCTTCTCTTGGCTCCTAGTGATCCTTTCGACTTCGCATTGATGCTGTTCCAAGACAGACATTTCTCTCTCTTCCATAGATGGCTTGGAACTTTAATAGAAGTTTCTTTCTGAGCAATAAAACAAATCTTTCTTTCTGACTTGCGCCAATGTTTTCCATTACTAGATACCAATGAAATAGCCCATTCACTTTTTTTCCACCAAATCCTACTGGTCGTCTTTCTTCAAAACCTTGCAGTGAGGATTCTCCTCCAAATTTTCCTTATCTTACCACTGTCTCTAGAGAAAACTCGGGCTAATGGATCACTTTTCCAGGGTAAAAAGAGGTTCTGGAAGAAAGAAGGTGGCGTGTCGTAGAATGTCAAACCTGGAATCCTCCCAGCGAATGGAAGTGAACTTGGCTTCATTAATTTCTTTGGAGATCATTGGAGCATAGATGAAAGACTTCTGGCAGAAAACAGTTAGGACAGGTGAGTGATGTCTGTTGGAAGAGTATCTCAATGGGTGACTGCAGCTACAAGACACCAGGCTGCTTCTGCCTCCTTTCCAATTGCCATCCTGTCTCTGGCTGGGATGGAGTTTGTTTCCTTTGTAGCAGCCCACGTGGTGCTGTTTTGGATTTGTGAGGGAAATGGTGTTACCACCACACCAGTGTTTTGGCTCCTGCTGAACAGTGCTTGCATGACATCAAGGCTTTCTCCTTTTCTCACTCTGCATCCCTCCCAGCAAGTAGGGCGGGGACAGACATGAAACTGGGAATGGACACAGCCAGGACAGTTGCCCTGAACTGATCAAAGGGATATTCCATACCATATGAGGTCATGCTCAGCAAATAAAAGCTTAATGAGAGGAGGAGGATGCAGGGATGTTTACGGTTACAGTATTTGCCTTCCCAAGTAAACATTATGCACACTGAGACCCAGGAAATGGCTAAACATGTCTGCTGAGGGGACACAGTAATTGAATTCCTAATTTTGCTTTGCAGCTTTTGCTTAGCCTGTTGAACTGCCATTACCTCATTTCACAAGTCTTGCCTGCCTTCTATTTTCTCCCCATCCTGCATCAACCCATCACACCCACATACATGCAGGGAATATTCCCACTTTTCACCCAAAATTATTGCCTCCTCACTACTGCTTGTATTTGACAGGCAGGCCTGGCCCAACTTACGCTTCTTTCACGTTTTCTGGAAGAAGCACAGATGAAACTGCAGACATCTTCCTCACTGGTATCACTGGCTGCTCAAAAAAAAAAATCATCTCCCATAAATTAGCCTCTTTGCTTCACACCTTTACCAATAAAAGCCACATCTGTGCACACCCGCTCCATAAGCAACTCAGCCTCACCAGCAGGCTACAGGATGCAGGTCGCTGGTCCAACCCACAGTCCTTTCCTCAGGTGCTCAGCTGTCTCGCATGTGCTCCCAGCTCTGCGATACTTGGACTGCATGATAACATGGGTCACGAGGCCCAATTCCTTTACATCATTCTCTCCGCTGTGCATCAGCCCTTCATTAGGTGTCTGTTTCCCTGTGCTGAACGATGGGATTTCTGCTCCCAAACCACTCACTCCATACACAGTGAACCCACAGATGCCTGTGATAGTATCACCTCTACTTGCTTGCTCTATCACAGGCAATTGCCTCTTACACAGTAATCTCAATCATTAAAGAGTTTAGTTCCATTACATACCTTGCTTCTTCACCCACCATTGTGTGTTCGGTGTAGCATCTTCTCCTACACTTCTCTATCTCAAGCTCTTCAGAGCAGGGACCATCATCTTCTTTCCTTGTACAAGGCTGTCCTGCCTCTCTAATCCGCTTCTTCACACTGTCAAGGTGCATCTTAATAAGGAACATAGGGCTGATACGGTCTACTAGGCTTTCCAAAGATACACCTCCAAAGCAACATCCTTCGCCAAAATCCTATACATACACAAACCTTGCAGATGAAAATCTGATTAAAATACAGAAAATAAGAAGAGTAGCTGACAGTCTCCCGTGAACAGAAATCAGCAATGGAGTTCTACAGGGATCAGTGATGTTGAATATAACCATAAATGGACAAGAAAAAAACAATGACGAATTCTGTTGTCAAAACAGTTATTCATGGCAGTAACAATAAAGACTGAAGAACTGCAGAAAAGCCTTACAAGGTTCAATAACACGGACAACAGAGGGTAGTAAAAGGCATCCATACAACCCATGACATCCTGGGAAAATACACGACAAAGATCTATACAAATTATGCTGGCCAAGAACGTTTGAGTGCACATTCTCTTGTACAATGCAAAACTAAGGTAGCATCAAATGAAGGTAGCAAGAGATATGGTTCAAATAATGACTGAACAAATGAATGGAAAAGATACTCATCAAAAATTATTAAAGATACCATCCCTGGGTAAAGAAATATGCCTTTTTTGCTTCAACAAGTTATTATTCAACATAACTCTGTTTCAAAAAAATACACCTCCCCCCCCCAAAAACAACCCCACAACCGAACTTCAACATTGCAAAGCTGGTAAAGGCCTTATAAAGGCTTACAGTAGTAACAGTGAGAGGCACGTATACCGGTAACTGTCAGCAGGGGTTTCCACTGCTTCCATCTTCACAACTGTAAGAGGTTGCGTATAAATACCTGCATTATTACTGCCTAAAGTCTAATTCCCAGATCACTTAAATAGCATTTATTAAATACTGACCATAGACCTTTTATGACAATCGACAATTCTCAGGAATTACAAAAGTTGTCATGCACTATAAAACATTAGGAAAACAAAAAAATATCTACAATTGGGGTTTGCAATTTACATTCGGTTTCTAAGAGACAGGCCACAGAATTCCAAAGTGGGAAAGTTTATTTGCTAGGACTAATAGAGAAACCCCTCAATTCAAAATATAGACAATGCGCCAGTACAAATGCCTATCGTCTTCTGCATTCTTTGATACATATCATGTCCCAGAAGCAGAATTTGATGGTCCAATTATTTTATTTCTGGTATTTAACATGAAACCTATACTTTTCTAAATACAAACATATCGTCTTATCTACCAGAAATATTCATGTTTGTTTAAACAAAGAATTTCTTCTTCAAGTCACTTAAATGAAGAACACCAGCTTCAGTATCTCAGCTTTGCTGCATT
Organism: Gorsachius magnificus; assembly: GCA_034008185.1. NCBI lineage: Eukaryota > Metazoa > Chordata > Aves > Pelecaniformes > Ardeidae > Gorsachius > Gorsachius magnificus. The sequence continues at coordinate 1,421,240 of CM067099.1, forward strand.
TTTCTACGCACCTCTTCAAGTGCTGCTTCGCGTTCTCTTAAGAGCTGTTTAAGTCGTTTTATTTTTTCATCCCGTATTGTTTCATCCAAGTCGGGAGGAGTCAAAGGGAAAGCATCATCTCTGAAAGAACCTTCAAGAACTGAAGTATCCTCTTCACAAGACACTAAAACTGGAATATTTGAGTCTGTAACATCACTATATTGAGAGTATGGGTCTTGCTCAGAGTCCCTCCCTACGGGTGATACAACAACGTCTGTGGAAACACTTAGCTGTGATAAGACTGGTGGAGGTGAGACACTTCTATTAAGTACACTGGAACTTGAGCTGGTATTTTCTGAACTTGGACTTGGGGTTGATTTGACTGAAGTTTTCCTTCTCTTTCCACTGTCTGACAGAGATGAGGATCTTATTTTTCTTTTTTTAGTCAAATCCTCTTCCAGATCCACAATTATCTGTATAGCCAAGAAACATACAAAATACACTTCTGTTAAATGGAGCACCATTCTACATTACAACATCACCGTTCACTAAGCACAAATTACAAGTTATTTCTTGCAAGCTTCTTAGAACTACAATACGGAAGAGGGTTTATAGAGCAATTTGAGCAAACCTACTTCCACGTTCAATATTTTTCTAGCAAAGACTCCCAGTTAACAATTCCAGAACACTGAATTTCTTCCTTCATCAACAGTGCACTTCTGCCTTTCCTGTGCATACCTATCATCTCCAGTTGCTGCTTAAATTCTTTAACTGTAGTGTAAGACAAAAACTTATCAGCTAACAGCAAAACTCAAAACGTAGAAGAATTCTTCATGCTTATATTTCCAGAAAACTCAAACATTATTGCTAATGTCTGTCACAAGACTGCATTCCTCCCAAATGTTTTGTTGTTTAAACGCTAATGTACTTTACTAAGAGCAGCCAGTAGATCTGCTCAAAGCAGGACTCTTAACATAGAATTACTAAAACCTGAGAAAGCCTTTGACTGGGTAGAGCAGAATCATACAAAAGAAAATTTAGAACCCAACTGTTGCCCAAAAAGCGGATTTGTGGTCCAGCGTGCAATAAGTCAAGCGTCACACACTCAGAAGAGACTTTGCTTATTTATTTCAGGTTTGCACAATCCTGGGTGCTAGGTGGTTTACCACAAATCAAGCACACCTCGGTTAGCACACAGCAGCATTTTATACACTCAGAGCAAGAGTTACCAGTTATTTCACAGTCACGCTTTATCAATTCTGTTTCTTACTGGTTCCTGTGAGCCTCGCATAGACTCAAAAATACAGTAGCCTTTCTTCGCAGTATGCATGCTCTGTGAGGAAGGGTCTTCACCTGGGCAAGGGCCTTTTGACCTGGGAGTGTGATTTTTAGTATTCTAATGATGGTAGTTCAGTTAAGGATACATGGACCTTGGGCTTGCTTGCCAAGTTTCAGATGTTTTTCAAAACATCTCGATTAGCTGTCCTTTCCAGGCCTACTTGCTCCAGGATGTCCTTGTTCTAAGAATGCTAACTAGATTTTTCTGATTACAGATGATCAAATCTTCTTCTTCTTGTTTATCAAACCATTCTAAACTTCTGAGTTAGCCCTCAACACTACAGCTGAACAGAACTACTTTGGATGGATAAAATTGTGTTAATGCATTAAGATCGAAGTCCTTACATCAAGGGAACCTTTCCAGAAGTGCCCAAGCAAGTTCCTAGCCGATGACAAAGGACTAAGTTTATAAACACATTTGTAATTCTAAAGATTAGAGAAGTACACAGGTAAATTTCATTTAATAAAACCACACCATGACTAAGTGGATACCTTTCTTTGGAAGTCATCCACACCTAGTCATGTGAGTGACTGAAATGCCTTGAAATAACGGCACTCAGCTGATTTGAAACTCAAGGGTAAAGCCTCACAAGAAACTATTCTACTATTTATCTGCTTATATCCATTGCACTACTGCATAAACAGAACTGTTTGCAGAAGGCTACATATAAAACAGGATACGGAGATATGGGTTCTATTCCAGTAAACACTATCCCTTTGATTGTTCAGCCACCACTAGAGGGTCTAGTCTTCTTCAAAGCATTTGTTCTTCAAATTTCCTCCATTGGAACCCACAAAAGACGATAAAATTCGTAGATGGTACTCAAGCCGTACTGAAATCACACAGCTCTGTTGCGGTACTCAAACAAGCCCTAGGAACAACCCTCACAGGGATCATAACAACTACTGCCTTGCCCTGATGAATCCAGAGGTGGGAGGGTCCAAAATAAACACTCAGCTCTGTATTGACTATACATATGCTGCTTTCTGAATGCGTTGCAGTACACATGTTAGCACTGAAAAATGTCAAGATACCTTCTCCTCTTTAACACATTCCTGATGTTGATTTGTTATTTCCACATCTAACGATGATGAACTGCAAGAATCATTTTTCCTTTTCAAGCTGTCACTGGAACAAACCCTTTCTTCTGGTTTCTCATAAGAGGTCCTTAATGGTATTCTCTTAAGGTACACTCTCTCCTCCTTAGAGAGACCAAATTTTTTCCTTAATTCCAAGTATTGTTTCCAATGTGGCTTCTCTTGGTGTTTAATTTGAATAACCTTTCCCGGTGAATCCATCTTTCCACACTGGATCTGAAATATATAAACAGTGAGAGAGCCATCAATCACACTCTCTCACTTTCTCCCTCTTTCTCCATACATATAAACTAAAAACTAGTTACTAAAAAGACATGTGAACATTCGTTTTGTCTGCCATCCTCCAAGAGTTACCTTTAACACAGGTAAGCCAATTCTGAGAAATTCTATACGTACCATCATAGGTCTAACACTCTTGTTAGTTATTCAAAACCCCGAGTACATTGTGGAACATCCAGAAAATGCACAGTCCAACTCGTAAACCACAGAAGTAAAAGAAGCAACAAGGAAATCACCTGTTCTAAACTTCAAAGTAACAAAGGAAGATGATGGAAGATCAGACAGCATCTTTACGGTGTCACTTTCAGACTGTTGAACACATTTCATACTTGCACTGTGGTCGATAATACTAACAAAGCACTATGAGCCGTCTCTCGTATCTAACCTCATTGGAACCTGAGCTGTTTCTGATCTTCAAGTTCAAGCTCACGTCAGTAAGGCTGGCAATCCATGGGCTTGCAAATTTAAAGATTAAAAGCAGCAAACATTTGATATGCTGGGTTTCACAGAGGTTAAAGCAAATGAGCATGCTAACACGTGGCATCACACAGCACTGAAGTAAAAAAAAAGTTTACTTTAACCATTTTTCAGGTGAGGAACAATCAAAAAAGAGGCCCTACAGTCTGCAATGATGTCTAATATTTGCACAGATATGCTTAGGTGACATTGCTCTTCTGCCTGGTCAACACAAGAAAGTATAAACTAGCTTCAGAATGATTTTTTTTTTATCTGGAGGCAAATTCATTCTGGCCTCTTGAGCAACTGAAAACTTGTCCTACAATCCTTCATGGGTAGAGTTTGTGGGATTTGAGGCTAAAGACTTTTTACATATTTTGCAACATTATGATATTAAAAGAATATGTAGGTCTAGCCTGAAGGGGGAAAGCCATTAAAGACCTCAAGAGTTTCTTCTGCCTGACATGAAACCATGAGTCAAAGGAGGTGGATCCCTCCCCATCATGGGATGAAAGGAAGGAAACGCAGCTCCTGCCTTTGGCTGTCTGAACTAGCAGAGACTGGACTTGACTTAGTAATCTTTGAATGACAAACCCTCTTCTTCCACCTTGTTTTCCTCTTGTGTAGCTGCAAACTTCTCTACGTTACATGACACCTACAACACAGTCAATGGCTGTGCTGCGAGAACATGGCATCGACAGCAGAAAGCAGAGAGCTCCCAGAGCTCAAACAATTAACAACTTTCCGTAGCTTCAGTTCCTAGCAACAATTTATCTTGTGAGGAAATGAAAAGTCATCCTTTCCCTGCCCCTTTCTTTATGCATTTTCTCACTTGCATAGTGCAATCTTATTGGAAAAAAGAAATCATTTATTGATTAGAATCCCACTTTAGACCAGCATTTCCATTGCCAGGATGCCTGGTTACAAAAAATCTGTGAACTTAACAGCCATTTTATTCAAATAGAACCAGGACCACAGAACAATTTAGCAGAGACTGAGATGGGCATGGTTAGTGGAGACAGTTACCTTTTGCCAGTCTTCACTGAAAGCACACTCTTGCTTAGACTGAGGTAAAACAGCACTTGCTGCTTTGGGGGAATGAATCTTTTCTTTGCCATTTTGGCACACATTTTCCTGTGTCCCTACTGCTGTAATAGGGGTCACTCCACTTGAAACACTCTCGGTGAAGGGCAAACTCTTTCCCTGATTTACAGTGGAATTCTGCTGATTAGCACTTGGTGTCACCAGAGCTTCAGGTGCAGATTTTAAGCCAGTTGGTGAAGAATCTTTTGAGTTTGTGCACATTTTTGGATCTTTCTGAGACAGCACCATTCCTTTGCTTTTTGACAATACCAGATTCACTACTTTACTGGTTATTTTATTGACTGCAGTAGAATCAATAAGCTTGGATGTCTCCTTTTTAAGTGAAGCATCAGAAGAGGGAGATGCTTGTTTGTCAGCTTGGGCTGACAGAACATCAGAGCCTCTTTTGGTCAACAAATAGACCTTCCCATTGTACATGACCAAAGCATTATCTTTAATAGGTGTGATTTTTGTTTGGCTTCCGCCAGGACCACTAGAACAGAGTGGCAAAATATTTGCAGAGTTAACTTCTACATTCTTCGTGTCTGACAAAGTTTTCAAGATCTTGGAAGCCACATTATTTGATGACTTTACAGGAATAAGGCAAGGCGCTGATGACTGTGGACTTTCTTGCACAATCCATTTCATTGGAGTTTGCTGACACTGTTGACCATCAGGTGTTACTGCCTCAGGTGAAGAACTATTTCCCTTTTGTGTAGTTGTCATTATTAATGTTTTTGAAGCTTCTGTGGCAGGTTTTGGACAAATGGCTTGCAAGCGCTTGGGAAGTACTGTTTTCACTGTGTTCACTGGTGACACGTAAATAACAGTTGGCATTTTTGTACTGTCAGCTCCTCCAGACACATTTGTTGCTGCAGCTGCAAGTATTTTTTGCTGTATTGCAGGTGGTAAAAAAGAAGCTGGGACAGATTTCACTTCTGCATCAGCTGGTATCTGGAGGTGGTGGCCAGAGGGCAGTACTGGAGACTTCACAGTAACTGGAAGACTTTTTGTGTTTACCAGCATGTATGCAGTGTTACTCTGGTTAGATGAACTTGTTACAGCCATGTTCTGCAAAGACAGTCTATCAGCTGAAACACAACTGCTCTGGATGTTAGCAGCTGATTTTGGAATTAAGCTTTCTTTTTCAGAACCTGCCCTAACACTTTCCTGTTTGTCTAATGTCCTTGTAAGAATAATCTTTCCAGGATCAGGAGACTGAAAAACAGGTATCTTAACCGATGAAGGTGCAGTAGTATTGGAAAGCTGTGTTTTAAAAGTAAGATGAACTGGACTAGAAATATTCGCTTTAGAATTATTTGGCATGGCTGAAGACTGAACTATTGGCACAAAGCTTCCAGAAGATTTAGAAATTGGAAGTAATTTCAGAAGGTTTTTTCCATCGGGTCCCGTCGTCTGAACTACTCGGTACATACAGCCTGCGATGCTTAACAAAACAAAGAAAAGAGAAAAGAAAAAGAAAAACGAAAGATAGCATAAGTGAACACAGCATAGATATTTTAATTAATGTGCATCAGTGAATTGTATACCCAGCACTGCTCCACTTTAGAAGCAAACAACTGAAAAATGCCAGATCTAATCTTCAGTGGCAAAAATCATACTGATCTACTTAATGTACCTTTTGGGTTAGCGTTTCAGAATACCACAGGCTATCTGAAAATAATGTCCAACTTTTACATCACAGACTAGCAACAAATGGCATCCTTTTTGGATAAAACTAAGTTAAAAGACCCAAGAAAACACCTTACATTATCCTTCTCTGCTACTTACAGGGCCTTTCATTCTGAAAAAGAAAAAAGTTGTCTCCAGATTTCACAGAGAAGCCATATTTTTTGCTTTCCCATCTCCCTGTTGCTATTAAAACCCCTACTTAGTGCTAAGTATGAATTTCAGGAAAGCTTCAGGAAAATACAGGCAGATTAGTTGCATGGCAAGATGGAAGCAGAAATTACTTCAGACACACACATACAAAAAAGAAATTAAGATGCAGAATACATTTACTTTGGGGAATAGGATCTAGGGTGACCAACTCATATGCCTACCTCTCACCTGCCCGCTCATTCTTTAGGCAGATCTGGACTGCAAAGGTGGTCATCTTCAAAGAGAGGAAGAAAAACCACCCTCAAATGCTATCAAGGGACATACATTGATGTGAACAGAAGTCTAAGTCTAGGGAGAAAAAGGCTTCGAAAATGAGGACGAATACATGGAAACAGCGCCAGTGAATTCTGAGGAGTAAATACAGATTTTTTTGCAAGTGAAGATGGGAACTCCAAACAGCAAGCAGACAGATAGAACCTTGTCAAAGCAGAAGTTAGTTGTGACTGCTTCAAACACCAAGATTTTTCAAGTTCACTGCAAGACCAAGAATCTTTCCCATTTCAGGTGAGTTTGCCTGAATGCAGGCATCTTCCCCAAAGAACTCTTGGACTCTCAGAAGAACAATCTAATGCCCAAAGCACTGCAGAAGCAACATGACATGTTGAGACGTACATGACCAAAACAAAGGTTTCCCTCACTAGTAAAGAAGAGACCAAATGAACTGGAAGTAGGTTTCATGGTCTTGACATCAGATCCAGAATGATTAAAAGGCAAAGCTGCTGCCAACTCCACTTTCAGTCACCAAGAGCATTCTATCTCTGTCCCGTTGACTTTCTACATCAATAAACGCATTGATAACATGGACACGAGATTATTTCCCAGTCCCAGTCCAGATGACATCAGTATTGTGTTCTGTTTACTGTCAAGTAGTTTTGAAACACTGGCATTTTTTCTGGCACTGAAGCATTACAGTTTGGACTTCCAACTCAGCTTGGAATAGAGGGACTAGGAGATATCATTCATGTGTCCCACCGTTGTATCTGCTCAAGAAGTCAGTCAAGGCATTGCCTTTTCCCATCAAGTGAGAAGTCACAAGGATGGTCTTCACTCCCAGAGTTGGACAGCTCCTGCTACAGTCTGAGGGGTCACGCTCCCCCTGGCAGTCGAATAAAAAAACCATTCTATTGTCTGCCTAAAACAAAAACACTTCAGGCACAAAGAGCTTTCCTTGTTGTAACCTTAGAATTAACTCCCACGTCCAATATTATGGTACAGTGCCTTACTTCTAGGCAAACTGTGCAAAAAAGCAGACATTTACATGATTTATCAGTGCAGTGGGCAGGAAATTCTGCAATAGTTTTGTTTTAAAAATAATGTACTGAGGATGAAAACATGGGCAATATACCACATGGTTCCTAGCGCAAGCTGCCATCGGAGGATTTAGGGGTAAAATGGAGTTGGGTGTTTAGGAATCAGAAATGATAGTGGAGAAGGACTAGTGCTGAAGGATAACGATCTTACAGAAATATTTTTCCTTAAACAAAGAGCAGCTAGAGATATGTATACGTTTGAACTTAATTAAAGCAGAAAAGACTCACTTTTGAAGCCACTTTAAGCCTCCTAGCACTACTAATAATGCAGAATTAGGAAGACCAGCAGTGAGCTCCTGGAGAGCTTTTCGCATTTGTATCTGTTATATCCCTGCTCAACTTTTCTCCTCTTCTATATATAAGAATTAATATCCTGAAGGCAAATTCAGAAGGAAACTTTCTGCAGGTTCCACAGACATGGAACCACTACAGCCTTTACAGAGCAAACAGGCACTTACCTCCACTCAAACTAACTAGCACTGCAAAGAGGCATTAAAGGGCAGAAGAAACCTCCATAGAGGCATGCTCCTCCACCTGTCAAAGCAATGGGATACTTCTAACTTTTTGGCAAGAGGAGGGGGAACAGATCAGAGAGAGAGGAAGCAAGAAAAAGAGAGTAAGACAGAGATGAGATAGAGGATGCATTTGCGTGAACGTTTTCTTCAGCAGCAGTGCCAGTTTCCAGTGCTCACCTCCACTCTTCTCATTTCTACCTTGAGTCACTGCTCGATTCCCTTCCAATGGACTTAAAAAACCTGGTTTTGACGCTATGCCACAAACCGAATCTTTTAAGTAGGCTGAGGAAGAAACCTCCTTTAAAAAAATCCAGTTTGTCTGAACGCCAGATCATTCTGCTTTTTGTGATTACAGAAGACAACCACGGCTTTTTATCTTCACATTCTATACAAAAAGAGCAAGAAACCCCAAAATTACAGTTTTCTGGAAAATAACATTATTTTACTTGAAACAAATAGCAGGTACTTACAGGATTGCAGAATTACGAAAAGCTAACGGATAGACAAGAAAGAAGGAAAGGAAATGATCAGATGAGCTACTGAGAAGTTGTATTCACACATATTTACTCAAACATCTATGAAAGAGGAAGGAAAGATGTCATTGTCAAAGCTTTTAGATGCTTCTGCTGCTTCAGACGTAAGTTGAAAATGCTTCACCGTATAGATCTCGCATCACTAAAGACTTTTCCAGGTAATACAAAGAAACAACCAGGTCTGACATTTCACGTTACCAAAATAAAACAAAGCATTTTCAGCTTTGTCATACACTATTGACTGATGAAGAGGAGAGCTAGAAGCTATTTTAATTCACTCTACAGCCCTCTGTTTCTTCAAAGAGTATATTTTCAGAATCCCTTAAGCTGAGGGAAAAAAATCTTTCCATCAGTCTCCCCCTTTAAGACTGGCAGATTAATGTAGTTTAAGGGCAGGCTAATTTCTCTTCCTTTAAAAAAAAAAAAAAAAAAAGGAATTCTGTAAATCATGCCAAGTTGTACGTGGGGATTTTCACCATAATTACTGAAGTAGAGTTTTCTTTCTCCTCTTCATCCTCCTTCACTTTTCTACCCCACAAATATAAACCTCCTCAAATCTCATGTATTAACACTTAGAAATAATGCTGCTGTTACAATACTCCAGCTTGGCCCAAGCCCTGAACGTAAGGCAGATCACGGAACAGAACATGGCTACAATAAGCTTGTGAAGAGGGAAAAAAAAAAAGTGGTGGACTGGTAGAAATCTTATCTAATGTCACCATAGAAACTATTAAATCCAGGTAGTTGGCTTTCTTTAAAAAAAAATAAAAAACTGTGACAATCACAAAGGGAACTGTCAACCATATGACATTTTTCTTGAGTGAAAAAGGTCATTATTTCTTTAGGTAAACAGTCTGCATGGCAATATTGGAAGTGTCCTCATCAGCAATGGAAATGGCATAAAGCAAGCTGTGAAAGCAGAGATAGCAGAAAGAAAGAGGAAGATTGATTTATTTATTTACCTCAAGCTAGAAAAATAAAAAGAATAGCCTGTGTTCCCCTCAGTTGAACAGAATTCCTGTTTTCTTCACTTACGTGAGCACACACACCAATTTAATTGTCTAAAGTTCTCATCCATATTGTTTATTACTCTAACTAAGGAGCAGGCATAAATAACAAAACATTGAGTATATAAAAATTCATCTCCTGTCCCTAATTTCTGCATTAACAAAAATATCCTCAAAATATTTTCAGTAAATAAAAGCATTTGCCAAATCCGCTGCAACCACCAGGGCATCCCAAGACATTAGTGCAACAGAAATCATGATCATGCCATCAAAAAAATACGTCAGTGGAGATAGAGAAAGAGAGACTTGCCCAAACTTCAATTATACTTCAAAGTTGTCAGAAAAAACATTCCTTTTTGGCAGAAGCAAGCTACTTTTTAGCCTGCCTTTACTCCCAGCTACTACTTGAGAGAGAACTTTCATCTTCTATGAATATATCAAACAGGGACTACAAGCCACTACAAACTTCAGAGAACCAACTTCATTCATTTTAATGGGTTTAAAGTGGAAACCAGGAAGTGGCAAAATAACATTTATTATAAATTGGAAGCATACACCTAGGGACAAAGCAAAATTACTTGACTGTAGTCTATATTTATTTTATATAGCCATATCCCATCCCTATATTAGCTGAATATTGTAATAAAATATTCTTTTGTTATCATTACCTGAACGAAATCTGGAAATCTATGTTGAGTTTGCATACAATGCTAGGAATCCTGTCCAGAATTTAGAGGGTTTATCGTAATCCAGTCGCTTTCAACATCGGCAGGAGAAACATTTTCTGTTTGACGATAATTTTGTACGGAAACACTTTCACCCATTGTAGAACATTCCTTGGGGTACAGATAATTATTTTAGGATGCGCTAACTGCTGGGAAACAGTCCCTGCGCTTTATAATAAACCACAGCTCTACCGACCAATGACCAGGTCCTCCTTCAGCCACAAAACCTTTCGCAGAATCGCAGAGAATGTCAACAGCACCAAAGCGACACCCCACGGCCACAGCAACCCCGTGGCTCTGATGAGCTAACCCAAAACTCTTCACCGAACAGACGCAGACGCAGCGATCGGAAAACTCCAGAGAGACCAGCAAAATGCATCAGGAGCCAAACCACAACTCGAGTGGTCAGGCCCTGCTGGGCTCCTGCCAGTTTAAAGCAGGAATGTAAACATGGGGTCTTAGGCAGCCTAGAAAATTTCCTTTAGAAATTTAGAGTCAGCATCATCCGGCTCGCATAGCGTCTACAGTTGCATGTGTATGTTGTAGCTGAATTACAGGTTGGTGTAGAGCCGTTCCGCTACTGTAAAAGGCTGAAGCCCTCCATCTCACGTCCCTCTTCCTTCTCCCAGCTTCCTGGCCGCCTCCGGCACGCGCCTAAACCGCAGCATGACCTCACCGGCCTCAGGCAAACACGTGACAGCGAAGGAGCGCGTGACGTCGTGCCAGGCGAGCGCAGCGTGTGCCGGGGCGGAGGCGCGAAGGGCCGGGAAGGGCGTGGCCGGAGGAGGAGCGGCCGCACGCCCTCCGCCTGCGTTCCCCACCCGTCCTCCTCTCCCCGTCCTCTGCCGGGAAGGGTGCTGCACCCTGAACCAACACCCCAACACCGGCGACGCCTCACCCCGCCCCGGGAGCGGGCGGCGCACGGCGGGGCCCCGCCGAGGGCGGGAGGGAGGGCAGCGGGACCGTACCTGGCGGGTCTCTCCCTGCTCGGCCGTGCCGGGCGCTCCCGCGCTGTCCGGGAGAACAGCGGGACCGGGGCGGCGGCGGCCCCTCCGCGGCGGCGCTGCTCGCCTCCCTCAGCCCGACGCCGGGAGGGGGCGAGCGCCGGGCCGGCCCGCGCCGCACCGCGCCGCCCGGGGCCGGGTACTCACAACTGCGTGGCGCTGCCCGGCCGCTCCTCTCGGCTCCGCGGGGCCCCCAGCGGGCGGCTGGACATGGCGCGGCGGCGGGAAGAGCCGGGCCGCCCCCCCGCGGGGAGCGCGAGCGCGGCACCGGCGGCGGACAACGGCCGCGGCGGGCGGGCGGGCCGGGGCGCGGGCTGGCCTTCCGGCGCCCCCGGGCGTCGAGGCTGCGCCCCGGTTCCGGCAGGGGAGGAAGTGGAGCGCGGCGCCGCCGGGCGGCCGCAAATGGCACAGCGAGCGGCGGCGGCGGCGCTTCCGGCGGCCCCGGGAGTTGGAGGCGGTGGGGGCGCTTGCTTGGCTGCTTTCGAGCCTCGAAATGGCCGGCTAGGCTGGAAATGGCCGGGTTTGAGGCGGGAAATTTCCGGTCTTGAGGCTGGAAATGGCTGGGTTTGAGGCTGGAAATGGCTGGTCTCAAGGCTGGAAATGGCCGGGTTTGAGGCTGGAAATTTCCGGTCTCAAGGCTGGAAATGTCTGGGTTTGAGGCTGGAAATGGCCGGGTTCGAAGGCTGGAAATGGCCAGGGTCGAGGCTGGAAATGGCCAGGTGCGAGGCTGGAAATGGCCAGGTTCGAGGCTGGAAATTTCCAGTTTCAAGGCTGGAAATGTCTGGGTTTGAGGCTGGAAATGGCTGGTCTCAAGACTGGAAATGTCTGGGTTTGAGGCTGGAAATGTCTGGTTTCGAGGCTGGAAATGTCTGGTTTCATTGCCAGCGGTGACGCTGATGTGGGCAGGGGGCAGCCCCAGGCCTGCCCTCCCCCCACCATCACCCTGTCAAGCTCGGGATGGATGGGGCTGAGCCTCCACACCAGGCTGGGGGCAGCCCCGGTGCTGGGGCTCAGCCCAGGCAGGGGGTGATGCTGCTCCAGACCCTTCCCCACAGAGACAGACCCTGTCCTTGTCACCACAGAGACCCTGTCCACATCCCCAGGGACCCCAGCCACCAGACCCATCCTCACACATTAGGCCAAGGCGCCTCTCAACCCTGGCAGCCAGCACTGGATGTCGCCTCACAGGACCCACCCTCAACCCATGGCACCTTCCTCGGAGCCCTGCGCTGCACGTGTGTGCTGTCCAGACTGCTGTTGCCCCCAGTGTGACTCTTCCGACCAAAACCAGTGAGTGAAACCATTGCCGCCTTCTGCTGTCAAGTCACACGATCACAGATTCACAGGGTGGCTGAGGTTGGAAGGGGCCTCTGGAGGTCATCTGGTCCAAACCCCCTCCTCAGGCAGGGCCACCCAGAGCCAGTTTTCCAGGACTGTGTCAGGACTTTTTTTTTTGTATCTCTAAGGACAGAGACTTTGCAACCTCCCTGGCAGCTTGTGCCAGTGCTCCGTCACCCTCACAGTGAAAAAGTGTTTCCTGATATTCAGAGGGAACCTCCTGTGTTTCAGTCCATGCCCGTTGCCTCTTGCCCTGGCATGGGCACCACTGATGAGAGCCTGGCACTGTCCTCTTTTCACCCTCCCTCCACGTATTTACATACATTAATAAGATTGCCCTGAGCTTTCTCTTCTCCAGGCTAAACACTCCCAGCTCTCTCAGTCTTTCCTCACATGAGAGATGCTCCAGTCCCTTCATCATCTTCATGGCTTTTCATTTGACTCTCTCCAGTGCGTCTCTCTTGTACTGGGGAGCCCAGAACTGGACCCAGTACTCCAGGTGTGGCCTCGCCAGTGCTGAGCTGAGGGTAAGGATCACCTCCTTCGACCTGTTGGCGATCCTTTACGTAATGCAGCTCAGGATACCACTTGCCTTCCGTGCAGCAAGGGCACATTGCTGGCTCATGTTCAACCTGCTGCCCACTAGGACCCTCAGGTCCTTTTTTGCCAGGCTGCTTTCCAGCTGCATGGCCCCCAGCATATACTGGTGCAGTGGGGGGAGTGTTTCTTCCCCAGGTGGAGGACTTTGCACTTCTTGTTGAACTTCATGAGATTTGTCTCAGCCCATTTGCCCAGCCTGTCAAGGTCCATCTGGATGGCAGCACAACCCTCTGGTATATCAGCCACCCCTCCCAGTTTTCTGTCATCTGCAAAATTGCTGAGGTACATTCTGCCCCATTGTCCAGATCATTAATGAAGATGCCAAACAGGACTGAGCATAAGCTCTCATGCTGTAGGCACAAATGCTGTTACTGTCTCACCATCTAGATTGAGCTGGGCTCCAACACATTTCCTGAAGTGGCACAGTCCGTTTGGATCTCTCAGATTTACAGGACAATGTACTCTGTGATTTAAGCTTTATTTCATGAGCTCTTTAAGAAATACAGGAAACAAACACGACAATCCCCTTTGCCCCTGCTACATGTGAATTCACTTATTCACCACGCAAGTCATGCGGTTTCATAACTTATAACCCATAACTCTTAATTTGTGCACTAATGAGAAAAAAAGATTAGTTTCCTAGCCAACGGTGAGAGCGCTCATCCTTCCTCCCCCAGCACAGTGCGGGTGTCCCTTGTGTCACACTGGGAAGCACGAAAGCCCCAGCAGTCCAGCTGCTGTTGAATCCACCTCAAAAGCTTTTGGGGTGAACTAGTGTTTGAAACCTTCCATCTTGGAGGTTTGGTCTATCTCATTTCCATAAGTTAGCAGATCCTGATGAAGCTGCCAGACAAAAGATAACGGCTGCAGGAGACAACAAGCTGCAGGTGCTAGTGGCTGCATCATGGCCCTTTAGCTCTTTCTGGCCACCCATCCTTCCCCTATGGTGCTCTTGCTTTGACCTAATGGCTGTGTTAGCCAAAATCCAAGCAGGAGTGAACATGAAGGCAAAATGAAGCTGCCCAGGCTCTGGCATATTTTCCCTCAATTCTTTTGGCACAGGAAGATCGTCAAAACAGCTGCCCCCAGGCCAGCACCCGGGTAGGCTCTCTCATGTGGCTCATCTTGCCCTTTCAGACACAATGGCAGCAGCAAAGCTTTCAAAGCGGCACCACCTCCTGTGGCACTTACGCGTCCTGCCATGGGTGGCACTGTGCACAGGACACTGTGGCTCTAATGGCCCAGAGTTTCCCTCAGCCTTCTCACATGCTCCATCTGTCGTCCCCACCCAACTTTTTCCTTGCTGGGAATCCCCTTTGCCGTGTACGAATCTCTTACTCCCAGTTACTTTTCTGGCAGCAACTCTGCTTGTTCCTCAGTGCTTACATCTCCTTGCTGCTAGCTCTGGTCTTCTTTGATCACTTTGAATTTAACTCATACTGAATGTACTTCTTCCAAGCCATCTCATTAACAGACATCCTCAGTTACTGCCAATTTCTATCAGCTCTGCCTCTGCCATTGAATAAGCTCCACCTGTCATGTCCCCCCCTCCAGAAGTGCTTTGAGGGGAGAATAGACAAGCGCTTGGGCAAGACCTCTATTAGGCATCCCTGAGCAAACAAGCTACAGCATCCTCAGGAAATCCCTGACCCGCAAATCATTAAAATCCAGGAGCACATTAACAAAGGAGGAATTATTCACACTCAAGACAAATCTGACTTCCCAGTTTTCATTGGATCTCAGTGGCCCCCTCTTCTCTCTTTCCCCATGAAATCATCCCATCATGCCCAGAGTCTTCCCTTCTCCCCCCAGTTCATCCCTGTTTACCATTCCCCCCAAAGTCCACATTCAAGACCAGGTTGGATGGGGCTCTGAGCTTCATCACTTATTAATCTCCCCTCACTGTTCCAACCCAAAACATTCTATAATTCTATGTCAGACGCCTTTCTCTACCCATACTTTCTCTGCACCCCCTTCAACCAACTTCTTCAGCTCTCTACATCTCTACCTCTCCAATTTTCTAGCTTCCTTCTGCTAGTGACTCTTCACTCTCACTGACATCCATCCCCTACACTCACAACCATCCTAGATGTCGTCTGCCTTTTCACTCCTGCTCATTTTCTCCAACACAAGACACCAACTTATCGAATTAGCTCATCCAAATAAATGGCCACACTGGTTAGCTCTCAGTCCTTCATTCACTCACCAATCCCCTCACTTCTTTCCACCTCACCTTACCCACGGCACTTAACTTTTCTCTCTCTCTTCCTTTTTTCTCTATCACCTATCTCCCTGTCAGTTCCCTAGAGGTATCCTGCCTCAAAATGACTTTATGTGACAAGTCCTTATAAATCAGTTCACACAGACTCCAAGATTTGCAGTGTCTGTATTTCAAGGAAAGGGAAAACTTAAAAATAATCTGTTAGAATTTTGTTTTTACCAACTGTAAATTGTGAAAGTGCCACGAAACTTCAAGCACATGTTGGACTCCTCTCCATTTTCTGGAGGAACAGCTTGCTAAAGCTATTTTCTTCCATCTGCGTTGACAGGCTCATTCCCTCTCTTTAATGGGGACTTAGCTTGTATGGCTAGTATGAAAAAATGCAGGAGTGACTCATCTGATCCCTCGCCAGATACCTGCAGTTTAGATGTCCATATCTGCTAATTGTCCTCTAGCCAGTCTAGAAAAATGGATCATTTTCAAGTTTACTGGTCTATTTTAGATGCCCATTTTAAGATTAATTCAGTCAATGGTCAATAGAGTTAATGGTGAACAGAAGCCTTGGGTGAGAAGAGAAGGCTACGGGGAGACCTTATTGTGGCTTTTCAGTACTTAAAGGGGGCCCATAGGAAAGATGGGGACAATCTTTTTAATAGGGCCAGCTGTGACAGGACAAGGGGGAATGGTTTTAAACTAAACCAGTGGAGGTTCAGACTGGAGATAAGGAAGAAATTCTTTACACTGAGGGTGGTAAAACACTGGCAAGGGTTTCCCAGAGAGGGGGTGGAGGCCCCATCCCTGGGAACATTCCAGGCCAGGTTGGATGGGGCTGTGAGCAGCCTGATGTGGTTCAAGGTGTCCCTGCTCCTGCAGGGGGGTTGGGCTGGGTGACCTCTAGGGGTCCCTTCCAACCAAAACCATTCTATGATTCTATGGAGTCTGACCTCTAATTTAGGACCTCAGAGTTAGGCTTTTGCATTTAGTCAGCCATTTAAGAAAACCCTCAGGTATGGACTAATGCTCTCAGTGGCAAGAAATACAACCTGCTTTGTGTCAACCCAAGTCCCATCTTCCCAATGCAAAGCAAACCAAGGAATTGTTGCTGATTTTGAGGTTCTTCTCTGGGAACAGACTGAAAGATGCCCTTGTATTCTGTCCACTCTCTTTTGCTCCATGACCATAATCTCCCATTAATTCCCTCTACCCCAAGCAACAGGATGAGTCAAAACTGTCCAGACTTGTGAATCAGAAGGCAAATTTTCCCCTGGAAGTACTGTATGTGTCCAGATTGTGGCAGCAGGAGGGCTGCGGGGGTGGAGGACCTGACACAGGAGTAGGTGGATGTTTTCTGAAGAAACCACAGCCCATGGAGGAACCACACTGGAGCAGGAGAGAGGTGTGAGGAGGAAGGAGCAGCAGGGAGGAGCTGCTATAGACTGACCGCAACCCCCATTCCCCAGCACCCCGGCACTGCTCAGGGCAGAGGGTAGGTAGAGGAGTTGAGGATGTTTAGCCTGGGAAAAAAGGGTGGGTGAGGGAAAGGTGGTGTTTTAATTCTTGTCTTTGTTTCCTACCATCCAAATCTATTCTAATTTGCAATAAACAAAATTAACTTCCCCAAGGTTGAGCGTTTTGCCCATGATGCTCATTGGTAAGTGATCTCCCTGTCTTCAGCTCAACAAATGAGCTTTTTCATCTTCTTTTGTCCCCCTGTGGTGTTGTCATGGTTTAACCTCAGCCGGCAACTTAGCCCCACCCAGCCGCTCGCTCACTCCCCCCAGTGGGATGGAGGAGAGAATCAGAAGGGTAAAAGCGAGAAAACTCATGGGTTGAGGTGAAGACGGGTAAATAGGTTTAGTTAGGTAAAGCAAAATAGCTTTAACAGGTAAAGCAAAACCACGCATGCAAGCAAAGCAAAGCAAAGAATTCATTCCCTGCTTCCCATTGGCAAGCGGGTGCTCAGCCATCCCCAGGAAAACAGGGCTCCACCGCATGTAACGGTGACTTGGGAAGACAAACGCCATCACTCTGAATGCTCCCCCCCCCCTTCTTCTTCCCTGATTTATACGCCGAGCATGATGCCAAATATACGGGGGCCAGCTTGTAAAATTTGAAGAGGAACTTGATGTGTTTAGAGAAACAAGAATCAGTGCACAATTCTGTATGCATTTATAATTTGCACAATTCCGTATTCATTTATAATTAATACAGGTGCTGTTGTGGGAATTCACCTAACCCATAAAGTTGATTTTCTACCCTAATGAAATAACCCTAATTGATCCCAAACTTTCATCATCCTTCAGGCTGAAGTAGAAATACTCCCACATCTGAATACATTTAATGGGATGGACATATTCTAACCCAAAGAATGGGCAAAGCTCATGGCTCTTCCTGTCATGCCGTGCCATACAAAGAGCAGAACTTCACCTGAAGTTACTTGCAGTGATTCCTACATGCCTGTGTGTCCCCAGAAAAGAGTTTGGTGAATGTCTAATCACCAATGGGTTCACCAGAAGTCACCACTCTACCCAGTCAAAAGCTTTTTCTCCTCCTTTTCCTCCCTTCCCACCTGTTTGACTGAATTGGAAATACCGCATCTGACAAGTTCTGGATGTTATCTCTTCCAAGGCAGCCAGGTAAAGGCTCTGAGGCTAAGTTTTTCCTATTTCACAGCAGACTGGTCAGTACATTGAAATCACACATTTAGACAGAAGCTGGCATTTGATCTAGACTCTCTCAGACATGCATCTTTAGGACTAACTCCATTTTTTATTCCTTAAAAGCAAAGGAAGCTAGCCTCTGAGAAGTCATTAAAAAATTACCCATCAATACCCCCAATTCCCTCATAGAATCATAGAATCACAGAATCATAGAATCATAGAATGTTTTGGGTTGTAAGGGAGCCCTAGCGGTCACCCAGTCCAAATCCCTAAAGTGACACACTTAACTAGATCAGGTTGCTCAGAGCCCCGTCCAACCTGGCCTTGTACCCTGCAGGTACTTTGTTCAGTTAGATGGGAGCTGATCTGAGCCACAGCAGGATCACCATTTCCTAGCAGTATTTACTATACAGTTTTTATTGCGAGAGGATACCAGCAAGGCTTCTGGGAAATGTGGGTTCCTTCAGATTTGGGCAATTCTTGTTAAGCCTTTCAAGCTCCCTTTGAATCAGTAAAGTACTCCAGCCTCTCTTAAGGGTGAGGTAGATCTTCGCCTTTTTCATTTGTAAGAAGCTAGAT
Organism: Gorsachius magnificus; assembly: GCA_034008185.1. Lineage (NCBI taxonomy): Eukaryota > Metazoa > Chordata > Aves > Pelecaniformes > Ardeidae > Gorsachius > Gorsachius magnificus. Next base: position 1,439,867 of record CM067099.1, read on the forward strand.
GAAAATTATCTCTCGGGTTTTTTCATAGTCATAACTTTTTTCCTCGTGTTAAATTCAAACATGTTGAGCGAGGTGTAACTCAGCCTCCTCTAAATTGCAAAACAGACTCATAGACTCCACACACACATCAATTCTGGTGCAGTCTTTGGGGAAAACCAGTTCAACTGTCTGTCTCCTTATCCCACTGTTCGTATGGCATCATTTATTTTTGACTTTGAGTTCACCACATGTCCAGTGAAAGCAGATACTTGTGTGCAGAACTGACAACCCATTTATTTATCAAATGCTAGTCTGGTCCTCTCTTCAAGAGGATTACTTGGCTTGTTGGTCTGACACTTCAGTTAGAAAAGAAGCCAGAGAGATGCATTCTCTGCCAGACGGTATGGATATTGTCAACGCTTGCTCTTGTCAAAATTGATGCCACTGAGATGTCACAAGATGGCAAATTTAGCTGACTAACATGATGCCCTAATACATCTGGAGTCTTGTAACACTTGTGACAGCACTAAAGGTTCAACCAGGGCAAGTGGTGGTGGGGTTTAACCCCATGCACCAGTATAGGCTGGGGGCTGACCTGCTGGGAAGCAGCTCTGCCCAGAGGGACCTGGGAGTCCTGGTGGACAACAAGCTGGCCATGAGCCAGCAGGGTGCCCTTGTTGCCAAGAAGGCCAATGGTATCCTGGGGTGCATTATGAGGAGTGTGGCCAGCAGGGCAAGGGAGGTTTTCCTCCCCTCCTACTCTGCCCTGGTGAGACCCTACCTGGAGCACAGTGTCCAGTTCTGGGCTCCCCGGTTCAAGAAGGATGAGGAACTCCTAGAGAGAGTCCAGAGGAGGGCAACAAGGATGATGGGGGGACTGGAGCATCTCCCCTATGAGGAAAGGCTGAGGGAGCTGGGCTTGTTCAGCCCGGAGAAGGCTGAGAGGGGATCTCATCAACACGTACAAATATCTCAAGGGTGGGAGTCATGAGGACGGAGCCAGACTCTTCTCAGTGGTGCCCAGTGCCAGGACAAGGGGCCATGGGCACAAACTGAAGCAGAAGAGGTTTCAGTTGAATATGAGGAAAAACTTCTTGACTTTGAGTGTGCCCGAGCCCTGGCCCAGGCTGCCCAGGGGGGCTGTGGAGTCTCCTTCTCTGGAGGTATTCAACCCCCACCTGGACACTGTCCTGTGCCCCCTGCTCTGGGTGAGCCTGCTTGAGCAGGGGGGTGGCACTGGGTGAGCTCCTGAGGGCCCTGCCAACCTTTGCCATTCTGGTTTTTTCTGTTTTTTCTGTTTTAAATGATGCTGAATTAAGGAGTTTACCATGTTCTCCCTATTCAATCCATGCTACATGAATTATACTGGTTTATCTATGTATATAAACTATTCTCAATGCAATTTTTAGCAGCAAGTCATCAAAGGCGTGCACATTCCACAAAGGCTGGGTTCCGCCTCTGTGGTGATGCGTACCACCTTAGCATTTTCAACCATGTAGAGCAAATTTGCAAGTATAAAGCCCTAAGACTGTCTAAATTCACTGCCAGTTACAGAGCTTGAAAAAGTAGAGTTGTTGTTAGACATAGCAAAATTTTATTTTAATTATTAATTTAATTAATACTTTTAATTATTAATTTAATTAATTTTATTTATTATGGCTTTGTGAGGGTCCGCAAGACTTTTGTGTTCCACTCTTCTGATTTCTAGACAAGAAACAAATTGATGCTTGATAGTCTATTGGAGGTCCACCAAATCTTAGCTAATAGTGCTTATTTTGTTTAAGAGGGGGTTTTTGTACAATTACAACCAATCCAAAAAGAATTAAAATTCAAAACTCATCCGAAGTCTGAAACACCAATGGGCTGTTTGAGGATCCATTACCATCGTGTATAACCAGTGGTTGTTTTGTTGTTTTAAAAGAGAAGAATGGCTCATTAAAAACTCAATTAATTCAAAGAGTAATATTTTCTAATGAGACCAAGTATAGAAAGTTTCACGATTAAAGAAAAACTGTTGAGTAGGAAGGAAGAGAGGGATAAGTTACAATTTTGACAGGACAAGTCAGAGCATGAGGGGAGTAAATCTTGCACAAAAGCTGTGTTTCCTGCCTTAGAGTACACACTCTACTGCCTCCCACCAGTGTTTACCACACATAGGAGGGTAATTATTGTTCCTGCTAATTAACTCAATAAAATATTCAAGAAGTAAATTACTTAGAATTCTAAACCTCACTTATAAAAGTGATACATCACTTATCAATGTAATATAACTGTCCTGTCCCATGTGGTGGGTCGTGAGATGGGTGAATCTTTTTGATCCCCCAAGGGTTTGTGTACTGACAAGAAGCCAATCTCTGCTCGGCGGAGCCACATGGCCAGTAGAGTCATGACAATGACTCAGAGGAACAATCTAACTGGTACCTTTATTAACTGGCAAACTTACCAAGTGAACAATGGCAATTTGGCAATGGAACTATTTTCCGCGCAACCCAACACAAGTTGTCCAAAACTTATATGCGTGAATATATGGTAACAAAGTGGAGAAAGAGAGAAGTGAGAAAAAGAAAAAGGAAGAAGAGAAAGGAGGTGTATCACCACCCTTGGGGCCCGCATTGTCATCTTGGGTTGGAGTCTGGAGCCATAGGTGATGGGTCAACAAGGCAAAATGTGTGCACTCATCTTTATATAATCCCACGAGTCCAAGACCACTCCTGGGGCGGCAACTGTCTCGCTTCTGAGCAGTCAAGTGTTCTAGAGAGTTCTGAATTGGGTTGGGGGTGTTGGGGGCAGGGTCTTTGGCGATCACGTGCTCCTTTCATGAATACCTGTTGACTGGTGTGTGCTCAGTTGTTGCCCACTGGAAGAAGCCGAGGGGGCAGCCCACCACCTGCCTCCACAGGGCTCACCCAACTCCTCTCTGTTCCCCTCTGCCCACACAAGTTGTTTGAGACAAGGAAATATTGGACTGCCTGGTGGTTCTTAGACAATAACGAAAGACATTAGGACACAGATTTCTACGTTCTTGGAGTGTAGATCTGAGAAAAGATTTAATTTAACTCAGACACCACCATTTTAATACTCAGAACTTCTCCCACCAGCAGAAGCTGGAGAAAGCATCGCTTATTAAAACCCAAACCAGCTATTTCTCCCCTAAACATCCATCCAAAACAAGACAGTGTTGTCTGGGGAACAGGCAGGTTGTTCTTCACAATCCCCAGCCTGTGAAGGTTCAAACAGCCAGCACACAGAGGAACTCAGTCCTTAACTTGCAGCCAGGCTTAGCTGAAGCTGTGACCCAAGGCATGCGGTGAAACTAAAGTGCATTTGGCTTGTAGTGAAAAAGTCTCTTCCAAAAAACATCATCCATGGACAGGTTACTCCAAGTTCAGGGTCAGCTCCAGGCTTGCATCAAATATCTCCCTGATGGCTCTTTGCTGCATAGTCCTCTAGCCAGCTGGGATGCTTTGCACTTAACGGCTTTGCTGAAAATGTTGGAACACAAATGTTTCAGCACTGAAAATGCAAGACCAACAGGTCAGTCGCAGCAGCACTTCCCAGGCGGGATTTGCTCTCGCAGATGCCATGGCTTGGAGAGGACCTTGTTGAGGTGAGGTGTGGAACTGCCCTCTGCTGTCACTCCTGGCAAAGACCCACCCATCACCATCCAGGGACGAGTCCTCCAGGATGAGGTTATAGAGCAGCTCCTGTTTCCAGCTAGCTATTTCAGCCCTTCAAGCCAACCAGTGAAGCTGGTTGAACTGGTGAACACAATTAGCAGTGAAGGTTTCTTCAACAGCAAGGAAGGAAGCTCTGTCCTCAACTCCGCTGTTGTCAAAATGCTAAAGCAGCTCTGGAAACTCTGCATCTGGTTGGGACAGGTCCCCCTGAAGCAGAAGTCACGGCGGGCAGATGACCTAATTTGGCTGCCTACCTATGGCATGATTCACCACAGCGTAAGTGCCTGTTTCTATCAACTGTGACACAAACCAAAGGAAGTGAGATCAGAAAAGACACCTAAAGCCCTAACTCACAAGACCCAAAATGTAAACTTAAAAAGATAAGTCTCATAAAGAAAGAAGAATGAGGAAAAATAGCACCTGGAGATACAGAACAGCTTCCTGCATGTTGGAGAGGAGAGAGGGAGCCAAGGGAGGGGCAGGAGTGGCAAAAAAAATCAAGGAAGATCAATCATTATCAAGCACCTCTCCCTACTGTAGCAAATGCACTTAAGATGAGCCAAATTCCGATATTACCAGTGCCAAGCTGGAGTGGCTGTGCCTCACACCAGGCACGCACAGGAAAGACTCCATCACTCATCTCCATGCCCCAGGACTCAGGGATCTGCATCAGCAGAAATCCAGGTGCATTGTGTAGGCTCAAATTCCGACCAATTCCATGTGCAAATACTGTTGCCCCCGAGGTCAGGTACCCCACAGCAGAGGAGAAGAAGATGGAGGGAGAAATACTTCCTTGCAGTAGGTCATTTTTACTGAGCAAGTCTTTTTGCCTTGAGGTCACAAACTAGACCTTGGTCCTTTGCTTCACAGGAATGTCTTCATTGCTACTCTGTCAGCCAGAAGCAGATGTCTTAGAGCCCAATTGCCCTTGCAGTTCCCTGCTCAGTGCTCCTACTCCTGTTCCAACTCCTCAGCAGACACAAACCCTGCTCCTGCCAACCGAAGACCAGACCTTGCAGCTGCTCTGCAGCAAAAGGGGTCCCAAAGAGGCCTTGATCCTCCTGGCTCCTTTAACGGCTGACTGGAGCCACACGCGTGGTTGGAGGTCTCTCCTCCTAGGGTGGATGCCACTCTGGCTGCATGCACATTCATGACCGTTGAGCATCCAAAGTCATCTCCTGCACCATAACGTTAGAGGTGATGCTGAACAGCAGAAGGCATTCGATGGCTGCTGATGGTCCTGTCTTCTGCTGCACTAGGTGCTTCCCAGGACTCATAGTGAAGCTCAGGTGACACAAAGCACTCCAAGGTAGAGATGGTTTAGGTAACCGAAGACTGTCCCATTTAAGGCTTGAAGGCAATGACTATGCCTTAAAACGTGAGACATGAACGAGCTCTGCATTTGACCTGCACTGGGCTACAACGCTGCAGAGATGGCTGCAATAAATCCCTTTAAGCACAGGAAGGAACCCAATTAAAAAGATTGATGGATGCCAGGAGGCTTCAGACCAGCAGCCATCTTCCCCAAAGTAACAAGCACTTCATTGGCCTTCTCCCCCTCATCAAGGGTTCGGTAACCGCCCTTCTGTTCTGGTTTCGGCTGGGATTGAGTTAATTTTCCTCCCAGTGGCTGGCACAGCACTGAGGTTTGGATTTAGGATGAGAAGAATGTTGGTAACACACAGATGGTTCGGTTGTTGCTAAGCTGTGCTTACACCAGGCAGGGACTTTTCAGCTCCCCCCTGCTCTGCCAGGGGCACAAGGAGCTGGGAGGGGGCACGGCCAGGACAGCCGACCCCAACTGGCCACAGGGCTATTCCAGACCATAGGGCATCATGCCCAGTATAGAAACTGGGGGGAGCTGGCCGGGGAGCAGCAATCACTGCTCGGGAGCGGGCTGGGCATCGATCAGTGGGTGGTGAGCAGTTGCACTGTGCATCACTTGGTTTGTATATTCTGTATATTCTATTTTATTATTATTATTATTATTGTTATTATTATTTTCCTCTGCTGTTTCATTAAACTGTCTTTATCTCAACCCACGGATTTTACCTTTTTTCCCATTCTCTCCCCCATCCCAGTGAGGTGGGGGAGTGAGCGAGCAGCTGGGGGGTGTTCGGCTGCCTGCCCGGTTAAACCACACCGCTTTCATTCAGGTCATCCTTGCAAACCATTCGGTTTGCTGAAGAGCTAAAACCACCGAGTAACACCAGCACCTCCAGAAGCCCGATGTGGGCACAGCGGGAGGGTACAACCAGCCCCTCCTCTCGGTCTGACGCTCCTCGCAGCGTTTGTATTTACTACAGAAGCAGAAGGCAGTGCCGCCCCGCTGCCAGCGTGCGCTTCCCTGGCAGGCCCTGCAGGGCAGCACTGGAAGATGCTGCTAGGAGCAGCATTTGGCCTCCTCCTGGTGCACGTGGGTCCCACGCTGCTTCTGCGCTAGGTCCATGGATGCTTTCAAGGTGAAGGAGTTTGGCTGGACTGGATTGCTACTGGAGTTGTCTTGAAGCCAGGTTTCCAAAGAGGACAGATGGATGCCGACTGCGATAACAGATTGCTCTACAGACCTTACATTTTTCATGTCAGAGATAATTTTTATTTCTTTTAAAGCCAAAAATAGTACCTACAGTGATTAAAAACCCACTCCAACCCCCCCACCCCACCAAAACCCCACCAATAACAAAAATAATTGACTAATCCAGCCTTTCTGGACTAATCCACACTTCAATTTTTACATGGGGTACATGGTAGAAACAATATCTACCCTAAAGTTCTAGAGGAATTAGCCAAGAAGGAGAGTTATGGTGAAGAAAGTTGTACATCAGCCCTAATTCAGCGAGACATTTTGCAACGTTGCCCTTAAAATGCATAAGAAGTGCCATTTAAGTCATAAAGACTACGCACAACCTCACAACGGATTGCATTCTGCTGTGCCAGGGACCGCAAGCACAAACCGTGAACGTAAAAAACATCCCTGAAAACCCCTAAACCTCTGCCTCTTTACAAGACAGGCGAATCAAGCTTTTAACGCTAATGTACGATCACATTAATGTCCGTATATTCTTCGACTGGCATTACCTGGCATGTTGGAAAGAACAGGATTTATCGCTAGAACTATTCATACAGATGCATGGACATCAAGAGTCTTTGAAAAACACCACGGCGTCGGGCCCTGTCAAAACTGGCCACTGCCTGAATTTACCCAGCAGCTACAGCAAACGGCTTGATAGGCAATTGCATTCAAAACAACTGCGCTCACAAACACACTCGAGATGCAACGCTTTTCCTGGAGGTCAGTTCACAAACAAGAGGCACCACGTGCAGGGCAAACCAGCAAGTACGGCTTGTCCAGTTCAGCTGGCCTCTAGCTCTCCCCTTTTGCCATTTGGGGAGATCCCTGATGGGATCTCAGTTTGTTCTGTCATCCTGGCCACTTTTCCTTTTGATCCATTTTCTTCAGCGTGGCCATGCTTTGCCTTCATTTCCATGGGGTCATCTGCGTCATCTACGGCAAGAAGGGAAAAATTCAAGTTTGCGAGTCCTTCTCTGGCTTCAGTGCAACAGCCCACAGCGGGTGAGGTTACAGAGGTGCCAGAAGACGCTTCTAGTCAGAGGCAACAAGAACAATGTATATATTGTATATGTATGTCACTATACAAAAAAGCTGTGGGCAGGCTGGAGGGGTCCAGAGCAGGGCCACCAAGGGGATCCAAGGGCTGGGAAGCCTCTCTCAGCCGTATGGGGATGGGCTGGGAGAGCTGGGTTTGTTCAGCCTGGAGCAAAGGAGGCTCGAGGGGATCTCATCCCCACGTCCCAGTACCTAAGGGAGAGCTACAGGGAATATGGAGACTCCCTTGTCACAAGGAGTCCCATGAAGAGGACAAGGGGGGATGGACACAAGTTGCTCTTGGGGAGGTTCCGACTGGACATGAGAGGGAAATTTTTCCCCATGGGAACAGTCACCCATTGGAATAATGTCCCCAGGGGAGGGGTTGGCTCCGCCACATTGGACACTTTGAAGCCTCAGCTGGACAGGGTGCTGGGCCATCTTGTCTAGACTGGGCTCTGGCCTAGAAAGGTTGGGCCAGATGATCCTGGAGGTCCCTTCCAACCTGGGATTCTAGGATTCAATGCTGGGAGTAGGAGACTCCTGTTCTCAGATTTTGACATTCCATATCTCCCAAGAGCAATCAAAACATTTACTCCCCTATACCAAAGGGTTTATGGAAGAACTCCCAGCATACATTGGTTATATCTGGAAGGTACCAATGTGCAACCTCCTGGATACATTCGTATGCACAGGATTGGGAACAATCAATTCCTTCTGACCATACAAGAGGCAGGAATGCTGAAGACTCCTCTTGACTGCTGCATGTTGGATTTCTGTAATATGGACGGGGGCTGCTATCGCATACACCGTTAAATACAAAAGCATCGCTTCACTTTCCCTCCTGCAGAGGATTCCTCTGAGGCTACAAGCTCATCACGGGCCCTGGGATTTCAATTTTAAGAGCACAGGTGCCATGTAAGTGGAACATCTCTGTGATTGGAAACACCAAATTAATTCAGGCTAGCCCAAAGTTTGAGTGTTCCAGCCTTACCTGATAACTACCGGTTTGTCAGGCATGTGCTTAACCTACTTAGAAAACAAGGTCAAAAGGCAAATTTCGTAGAGCAACTCAGCTCTCAAGGGCTTTTTGCTAATTTGTGGTCAGTGGGAATCTCAAGTAATTCCTACTACAGGGCAGGGCAGATCATGGTAATGGGGTGATGGTTTTAAACTAAACCAGTGGAGGTTCAGACTGGAGATAAGGAAGAAATTCTTTACATTGAGGGTGGTGAAACCCTGGCAGGGGTTGCCCAGAGAGGGGGTGGAGGCCCCATCCCTGGGAACATTCCAGGCCAGGTTGGACGGGGCTGTGAGCAACCTGATGTGGTTCAAGGTGTCCCTGCTCCTGCAGGGGGGTTGGGCTGGGTGACCTCTAGGGGTCCCTTCCCACCCAAACCATTCTATGATTCTATGGTAAAAAGGACAAACCACAATGCTGTGGTTCACAAGAGGCGTGGGCAGAGCTGCAGAGATTTCTGCGCCTTGGAGAGACACCTCACAAGCCTGGAGGCTGGGGAATCTCTTTGTGCAGACCTACCAGAGGTAGAGGAGGTCTGCTTTGGGGAAGGCATTCCCCCAGCAGGCACAAGCAAGCTCCCATCCTGCGAGAGCAGCCGGAAGGGCACTGCTCAACCTCTGGTTTCCCATGTTCACAGTAACTAGAAGAGCAGCACACGGTGTCGGTAACCAAGAGGAAAGGCGTCCTGGAAATCAACACCAAACCAACCCCCAAAGCTGGTGACAGCCTCTACATTGCAGCACACTGAACGTCTGGGGCTGCAGCACCGCTTACCCCTGGTGAGCTGGGCTGTTCGGGACTGTTCCTCTCGGACCTGTTTCATCAGCTGCAGGTTGTGATCACTGGCTTCCTTGTGGTTCACCATTGGGAAGGGGTAATCCTGACCTGGTGCAACATGGAGACAGCAGCCTTTACAGAACTCACCAAGGACGTTTCACTGGATTTGCACCAGGGCAAATGCTTGCAGCATTTCTTAAAATAAACGGCATTGAAGACAGACCACATGACCCCACTCTTCAGAAGTGCCCATTTCTCTCCATCAAAGAGCAAGAGCTCCCATTTAGACATAAGCTTATAAGAAACTTCAAAGATGCATTAGAACAAGCGTAAAAGCACAAGATGTTCAGATACTATTTAAAGACAGCCAAGCATCTGGGACAGATAAATGCAAAGGCAACAACTTAGAGTGATCTAAGTTTTAGGACATGAAGTTGAGGCAAAAACACGTACTCTGAAATTAGACTCCAGTAAAAAACTTTAAAGGAGAACTGACAGAAGGTGGACTGCTGGATTAATCCATTTTCAGCAGATAAATACATGACCTGTGTTGGAAGTGCAACACTCCCATCTCACGGATGTAATTATTGTGGAAGGTTAGCAGCAACAAAATCCTTAGCAAGGCATCCGAATGAATTACCTATGATACACCCTGCTTGCTTCTGCTCCTCATCAGATGCTGTCCAGGGCTCGTAGATATACTTAGAAGGGAAGTTCTTTAGTACAGGCAAGTATTTCCTACAAAACAGGAATAATTCGGGGGTTTACAATCCTGCGGACAAATGCTTATACATTTAAGAGACGTGTAAACCACCCTGTGCCATATTAATTCTCGGTGATAGTGTTGATACTGCAATCCATGGGAAAGTCCTGATTCATTTTGCACAAAACCTGTTTTCATGTTCTGAAGCCTTCCGCAGGGTGACAGCTTCCAAAAGTTAACTTTTAAGCAAGGAATAAAGGGGTGGATTTAAACATCACTTCAGTTTTTACTTCATCTAAAATATTTTGGGGTTTAACACGTTCACTGACATTTCACCCTAAAACTCAATACATTTCAAAACCAAGCAAATTTTTAAAAATCTAAAAAATTCTTAGAGAACAGAAAAGTCATTTCTGCCCCACGCTGTCAGGTATGGGTTCCCCCTTGGCAAGACACAAAGCTGGACAGGGCATGAGGAAGAGGAGATGTGAGGAAACGGAGTTGCTTGCTCCGACACCACCACAGCCTGTTCCTACTGCAGTCAGCTGTAAAATCCCCCACTGCTTAGGAGAAAGCCCCTCAGTACCTTATCTAGAGATAAGGAAACCGAGACTTTGAAGCGAAGAGGACTCACTCCAAGTGGGAAATTAAACTTAAGCATCTGAAAGGAATCAGACTGCCTACAAAACCAAAAAACCACAGCGCAGACTGGAGCAGGGGGGGAGCTGTGGGAAGTTTTAGACAAATCCTTTAGAAAGAGGAGTCAACCCGGTGATCAAACATGGTGCTGGGGCCAGCGGGTGCTCACAGATCAACACAGAGCCCTGCTCGGTCATCAGCTGTGCAGCCATGGGTATGGCTCTTTGCTCCTCTGTGCCTCAGTTTCCTTGTGTGTTAAATAAAATCATTGCCATGACCCCAGTTTCACAGGGGTGCATGTTTCAAACAGACCGAGCTCCTCAGCTCCTGTAAGAGGAGCCAGGGCAGCGCTGACGGAGCAGGCGGCGCCGTGCTGTGCGTCGCCCTACCGGATGTACTGCCCCTCGGGGTCCGTGCGCTTCCCGAAGCGGACGGGGCAGAAGATCCGTGTGTACTGGTGGAAGAACGCGCTGGCCGACAGCCACATCCAGTTCCCTGCGTTGATGCTGTAGTCAGCATCTAGAAGCAGCTCTTCAAACACCTGCATTTCAGGGATGGGAAGAGAAAGAGAGAGGCACCTGAAATGGCTGTCCTCATGGCAAAAAAAAAAAAAACAAACAGTCTGGGAGATGAAGGGTGGAACTTGGCACTGTGCTGGTCTGGGCTACCCTGCCCACAGGGCACACAGGGAAGGCTCTCCAGCAAGAGTTTGCCAGAAGGAAGCTAGAGCAGGACCCAATGATAGAGCAACCCCAAGCCCAAAGGGCTTTGAGGCTTGCTGCAGACTGAGCAGATCTCAAATATCCTCATCATCCAAAATCATCAGCCTTGGGGATGGGAACGACCTCTCACTGCTGCACCCAGCATGGCAAGCTCAGACTTGAGCGAGAGACGATGAGATTTCGTAAACCGTGAGATTTCTAGTGAGGGTCAGTAATGAAGCGCTGCTCTACAGTCCCACCGCCCACTGCCGGGCTCGTGTTTCGCAGGTGTTCCTCAAGGTCAGCCAGAGCAAGGAAAACCAAAAACCAGAAGTGAACCTTCATGCCCTCTTCCCAGCTGATCCACAGGTCCCCCCTTGTCAGGAAGCAGGCGACAGCGTGCCGAGCAAGGTGATGGATCCAGCCTTCCTGGCGCAGCTGGGTCATAATCGCGTCGATCCACGGGAACCCCGTCTGTGCCTGCAGCAGGAAAGAACCATCAGCCCTCCTGCACGAGGCTTCGTTACACTGCTTTCCTACTCCAACAGCTGGCAGGGACCAATCCCAAGGAAATGGAAAAACTCTAAAGTGAAACCTAGCAGCTGTGGCAATGCATCTTGTTACCGTTTTCCATTTGTGGAGCCTCTCTGCATCCTCATACCAACTGATCTGAAGGCAGATGGGGTTCCCAGCCATTTTGGTGAAGTTTGGTGTTGCTGATGCCACCGTGTAGAAGAATTCCCTCCACAGAAGCTGCCCTTGGAGTGACACTGGGGGCAGAGAGTGATGTTTGGCCTGCAAAAGACAAGATAAGGTGAAAGCTTCAGTTCATATATACCACTGCAGTCTCACTCATTTTGTGACTGTCAGGCCCATAAAATAAAGATTAATCTAACTACACTACTGGCTCTGTGGCATTTTACCATGAAAGCCCAAGAAATCAAAGATCTGAAGCAATGCTACATGCCCAAAAGCAAAGCTGAACTCTGTTAGTCCTTAGTGTTACCTCAAACATTCTCCATCCACCTTCCAAAATGCTGCCACACTAGGATTGCCTAAACCAAACGTGTTTATTAACATATTAACTGCTTGGCTAGCTGAATTCAGGTGGCTCAGCCATGTCTCAAGAGATACTCTTACGAGACCTTGGTTTTCTTGGGTTGGTTTCAACCATCCTTTTTCTTATGGCTGCATCTCTCCTTGTCCCATGCAAGGGCCTCCTCACGCATCCCATCCAGCCGTGGATACCTCCCCAGTCCCCAGCCCAATGATTAAAGCCTCCCACAGCCAAGCATGTGTTGATTGTGCCTGCCCAAGCTAAACAGCCAAGGGTCGTAGATCAAGCTCCCCAAGGCCCACGGACCACCTGGGTCTCCCAAACCACTCCAGCCTCATGCAGCACCCAGCCCGCCAGCCCCAGCATCCCCTTTCAGATCCCCTGTCCTGGTTTTGGCTGGGATAGAGTTAATTTTCCTCCCAGTAGCTGGCATAGTGCCATGATTTGGGCTTAGGATGAGAAGAATGTTGGTAACACACAGATGGTTCTGTTGTTGCTAAGCTGTGCTTACACCAGTCAAGGACTTTTCAGCTCCAGGGGCACAAGGAGCTGGGAGGGGGCACAGCCAGGACAGCCGACCCCAACTGGCCACAGGGCTATTCCAGACCATAGGGTGTCATGCCCAGTATAAAAACTGGGGGGAGTTGGTCGGGGAGCAGCGATCACTGCTCGGGGGCGGGCTGGGCATTGGTTGGTGGGTGGTGAGCAACTACACTGTGCATCACTTGGTTTGCATATTCTCTTATCATTATCATAATCATTATTATTTTCCTCTGCTGTTTTATTAAACTGTCTTTATCTCAACCCATGAGTTTTCTCACTTTTACCCTTCCGATTCTCTCCCTCATCCCACTGGGAGGGGGAGTGAGCGAGCAGCTGCGTGGGGCTATGTTGCCGGCCGGGGCTAAACCACGACAGAATCAAACAAGTTTTCAGAAGTTGGTTTGGGCTTATGCTATGGTTAAAACTTATCTAAGGTGAAAACAGATGATTTCTGCAAACAAAACTGCTTTAACAGCCTAAACCGATCAAAAACTTCACTTAAGCACCAGGCAGACATCTTGAACTCCTTGAATTTTAGGAGGGTTTTCCTGGGCTTCCCTGCTGTGTCCCTCATTGCTCCCTATTTATCGTATTTCTAAAACACAGTTGGGAGAAGCTGTACGCATTCACACAACAGATAAAGCCACTCACAGATTTCACAGGACGCTGTGAGAAGACATTAGCAAAGTAGCATTTTTTGATGCACCGGGTGATGATCCAAGTATTAAATCCTAGCCCCACGTGCCAGACATGTGAGAGCGCTGGATTTGCTTCACTATGACCAATTATTTTCTTACCTGAGCATAAATGTTTGACAACCTATAAAAAAAGGTGCGAACTGACAGACAGCCCATACTGAAATACGGGCTCAGGCCCGTGGTGCTTGGAAGCAGCGAATTTGGGATTGTTCTTGGTTTAGTAAAACTTGCCACCCAGCCCTAAAATGGAAACAGAAATCCAGGTTCAGGCAGTGTAAGGAGACGCATGTCCAGCTAATGAAACGGGGAAAAAACTCTTGGCAATTGGCTTCTGCATCACAGAGGCTTGTTCAGTGCCGTGCCTGGAAGATGCTCCCACCACCCATCCACCCACAAATGCCACCATCAAGGGCAACGACATCTTGAGACCAGGCTGCCATCCTCCTCCAAGATCTCCAAATACACAGACCCCCTCCAAGCCCAACATCAAGGCCATGTCTCCCCTGTGGGTGCTATGAAGCTCTGCCCTCCCCAGAGAGCCAGGTGATTTTGTAACACGAGGAACAGCGCTCTCAGCCCAACAGCACTGCACTGGAGATCTTTTCCACTTTATGAAATCGGGAAGGGGTGAAGTATCTGCTTCAAAGCAGCCAGCACCAAGGCAGGCTTGGCTGCCAAGAGCTCAGCCTCGGTGGGGAGAAACTCAGCTAGAGCTGGGACAGCTGAGCAGTTTCTTGAGGTCCAGACACAACCATGCATAAAAGGAGCAAGGTGGACATTAACCTCAGCCCATTGAGAGCCTCCATCATCGCTTATGTAAAATCAAGGCTGACCTGGTCAGTCAAGTGTTGCTCCAGGCGCTGTAGCCCTTCAGTCTCCCCTCCTCTCCAGGGGGAAAGGCTCTCCGGAGAGATCTTCAAATCCACGGGGAGAGGCACCCCATAATGCTCAGCCAGGCCCGGGTCAGGGGGGCTACATCTCCTAATGTGAAAGAGAGACCCCTGTCAAAGAAGGAACCGGAGCCAGAAGAGGGAGGAAGACCCCTGCCCGTCGCACACGCCAAGATCTCCTCTGTCGCAGCACAGCCAGAGCATGGGGGAACGAAGGCTCAGCCAGAAACCCCCGGCTGCACTCTCCTTAGGGAAGAAAGAGCTCGTCCTGCAATCGCTCCAGGTAGTTCTAGCCTGAATTGGGGGAAGAGGAGCAGACCTGCCAAATCGCAGCGCTCGGAGGGGCCGGCTGCAGCCCCCACAGCTCAGCACCCCCCTCGATTCCCATCCGCCACGTAAGGCTGGGAGGCACCTCCTCCCCAGCCTCCCCCCGCTGTCTCCTCCATCCCTGGGAGGGAGCTCAGAGCATCCCCAGGCTCTGAATGTAATTATGGGGCACTGCCACTAAACATAATTACGGGTCACGGCCTCCAAAGGCGACTCCGGCTCCCGTGCCTCCGAGGAGCGGTCGCTCTGGGAGAGGTTCCATAGGGAAGGAGGCAGAGCAGGTCCCTAGGCTGCCTCCCCAGCTGCTCCTCCCTAACCAAGGTGGGGGCTCCCCAAGCCCATGCCTCTGTCCCCCCACATCTCTTCTTCAGCCTCAGCTGCTGAGGCTTCCGGAGGCCTCTGCCCCCTCCGAGGCTGGAAGAGCATCAGGGTAGGGGTTTTTTTCCCCCTGTAAAACACAGAGGAGGAGGTTCAAGGAAGGGTCAGTGGTATGCAGACTTCTCAAAACCCACGAATGAACTCAGATAGCAATAGAGATCTTGCTGCTTACCTGGAAGAACCTGAGCTCAGCTCTGTTGCAGACACCTACAGAAGAAGGGGCCAGTGCAGCTCTCAGAGCACTGACATAACACAGGCCTGCTGGGAAGCACGTGAACCACTTATCTCACATCATCATTAATTTAAAAAGTGCAAATAAACAAATTAGGGGAAAAAGGGGAAAAAAAAAAAAGTGCAGGAAAAACCATGGGAACTGATATATCCCAATACTTACATGGGTCTTATCATCAGACTATCAGAGGACATCATTCAGGAATTAATGGGATTCCCCTAAGATGGGAAGACCTAAGCCTGGGTTACTGACATAGAGCTGAGGTCACACAGGAGAAGCCTGACACAAGTCCCAGATATCTGCAGTCCCATCCCCAGTGGCCAGCTCTCTCCTACCCCAATCTTACCTCCCTTTGGATCACTGACCTCTCCTAGTAAGACATCCCTGACTCTGAGCTTCTTCACAAGTCCTGGGAGACATGAGCTTGGTCTCTCCTTCCCATACAGCAGAGGGGAGGAGAGAAAGATTTAAAGCCAGAAGGGAACAGTAGGATTATTCCACTGAATTTCCTGCATAAAACAAACTACAGTGGTCCATCCAATTTCCACGTTGAATCTTGATTTGTGACGAAGCTAGAGCACGCCTTTGAGAGACCAACCTGTAATTCCTTAGCCATTCCCCTGTTAAACTCTTACATACCTTAAAAGTCTGTCTCAATGTGCCTTGCTAAAGCTTAAGTCTTTGGACTGTGCCCCCTCTCATCTGCTCTCCCCTCCTAATAGCAGAATCACGTCCCCTGTACATACAATCAATAACCCTCCATGCACAGACGTAATGCAACGTAACACTTTTTTCCCCACAAGGGCTATCAGGCACTGGAAGGGGCTGCCCAGGGAAGGGGTCGAGTCCCCAGCCCTGGGGGGATTTAACAGCCGGGCAGAGGCAGTGCTGAGGGACGGGGTTTGGGGGTGGGATGGCAGGGGTAGGGGAACGGTTGGGCTGGGGGAGCTTAAAGGGCTTTTCCAACCCAAACGATTCTGTGATTCCATGATTTAAAACACGCCATGGCCCTGGCTCTTCTTTTGGGCAGAGAAAAAGGACCTGCCATTTCCTGCTGTCTAGGTGGTACTTACTGGAAGTCTTCAGCCATAAGGTTTCGGACAGGCACCTCAGGATCGCCCAGCAGAGACAGAATGTGAAGGAACCTCTTGTATGTTAACGGGGGAGTCCCACCGTTCAGGTCCAAAACCCTAAGTGAAACACGATCACTTTTCACCATAACATAAACCAAGAAGGAAGCTGGAGCCGCCAGGGGGTAGGAAGGTGACAGCACAGGCCAGAACAACCCAGTTCATGCCACTGAATGTGGAAATTACTGATTTTAAAAGTAAAACTTCCCTGGGTGAACACACATCCATCCCGAGAGCAGTCTCTCAGGACCTGAGACAACAAACTTGGGACCAAGATGACAGCCACAGTTTCAACTGGGCAGCTCTGTACAGCCAGACATAGCCAGGATGGCAGAGTGCAAGGTGTACGACACCTCTGTGGCTGCCAGAGGCAGTCTGATCACCAAAAAAAATGCAGCTTCAGGGCAATAAATAACTCTTCTATGTGAGCAACCACCTGTGCAAACAGACAGCTTGAATTCAAGACGGCAAGCAGCACACATCCATTCATTGATGTCAGTTGGGGGCTTTCCAGAATCAGCATTAAGGCTGGTTTAGCTATTACTGATCACCTCCCTATGATTATTAATTTCAATATCTTCAGTCATTCAGCTCCGGATCCAAGGACACCAGGGAAAGTTGATTATAAAGATATTAAAAAAATCTGACACAAAAACTATAGAAAATCCTATTAAATGTGTTAAAGAATTTCTTCCACTCTGTTTAAAAGAGTAGCTGATGTAAGCTTTGAAGTGAATTAAAATGCCAAAAGGGAAAAAAATTAACAAACTCTTTAGGCTCAAATCGCAGCCCAACATCCTAACACCCCTGCAAAATCTTTTCTGTTACTTCCAGCAGACCAACACACAAAAATTCTCCAGCAAACAGCACCACGTTCACCTCAGATAGTCCAATTTTTCCAAAAGGAACACATCAGGATCCAGAAAGACCAAGATACTTGGCCTTTTCTCCCTGATGCTTGCTAAATCTAATATAAACCCTCCTGGAGACCCCTCACTGGTCTCCAGTGCAATCTCGTACCGTTTGGTATCGTACAGACTGTGGCCCACCAGGGAAAGCACCTCAAAGCCCATCTCTTCCCCCAAACGTCGTATGTTGGCCTCCATTTCCTTGTAAAACGGTTCCATCTCCGCATCCAGAGTCACTTGCGTGATTTTCCACTTCTGGATGTGGTCTCTAAGAACAGACTCATACTCTCCTTGAATAACCAGCAAGCAAGAGCCCAGCTGACACAGGTTTTTCTGGAGATCCTCCAGGGACTGCAGCAGAAAATGCCACCGCAGGGCCCCTATGTGCATCACAGATGTCATGAACTTTCTGTCCAGGATGTAAACAGGGTAGACGACCTCCGAGGACTCCAGCGCGGCCAGCAGCGTTGGGTTGTCATGAAGCCGAAGTCCCTTCCGGAAGAGATGAATGGTGCGATGTGGCATCCTGGCTGTTCTACTCAGATCTGTTGAAAGAGGAAGGGAACCGTTGGCTTTGGGGATGCACAATCCCTGGTAAAGAACAAGATCCATTAACAACTGGGAACGGAGCTCCAAACAGCCCTCAGCTCTTTTTACTGCAAATCTCTTCTGCCTTTTGATAAGTTTTTGTGAGAGAAAAGCAGAAACAGGACCCAACCGCTCTTCTCCTCCGTCTCCTCAGCCAGGTCCCACCATTCAGCAGCTGTATCACCATCTTGCCCCAAGGACTCAAGTCCTTAAATTAAATCCCTAAATTAAATTACATCCCAACAGCACCCACCAGAAGGAAGGAATTAAAACAGACAGAGCTGCCCGAGCTCCGTTTACTGCAAAAACATACAACCCCACAGATGTGGCCATCAGCAAACCCTCCAGAAGTCCACAGCAAGAAGATGACTCAGGAGCTCTCCATTTGTACGCAACGGGCTGCGGGGAGAAGAGCTCTGCAGGGGCCCTCATCTCATCAGAGTCCTGACACAGCAGTGAAAAGCCTTTCTGGATTTCAGCAGGAGACATCTGAAGGACTCGGCATCATTGCCTCTCTAAGACTGTTACGGCTTCAAACTGAAACATGGGAAAGCAAAGCAGAGCCCAACCAATGCCAATGTAAGAGCATATCTCAATTCATCAGTTTGCCCTATTTTTTATCCATCTCTCCTAGCCCCAGGAGACCTCACAGTGCTTCCAAGTGTCAGGAGAAGCCCTCCTCCCTCCATAGCAGAGCTGGGTGGTGGCAACTGCACAAAACTACTCTTTTTCTAAAGTGGGGCTGATGTTGGGATTAGCACATGTTCATTCCCCTTCGAACTGCTTCAGCTGAGCTCAGGGGACAGGCAGGAGGGCTGATCTTGGCTCTCAGCCTGGGCTAGCTCAGGGCAGAGCCCGAGAAACCGCCCCACATCTGCTGGCTGCTCTGCTCACAGGGTGATGGCCTCAGGTGGTGGTGAACAGAAACGAGGAGCCCAGCTGCCACCTTGTGTCTGTACCAAACCCAGCGACGTCTCCTCAATGCGCTCTCCCCCACGCAGAAGGGGGGAAGCTCAGTGCCCACCTCTGAGGTGGGTCCGCAGCTGCTTCCGATTCAAGCGTTACCACCCAGAGAAGCATTAAGAGATTAGGGATTAGCAAAGAACTGAATGATAATCTCTAATCCAGGTCAGCTCTTCCAGCCAAACTGCTCAGCTCACACCCTCCTACATGGCAGCAATAGGTGACTTGGCCCCTTGTCCCCGCTCAACCCACAACCGACAGCTTTGCCAGCCTCGTAAGAGATGATCTGACTTGCCCTGTTCCCTAGAACGCTCATCGGTGTCACCGAGACAAACCCAGCTGCGCTCCCGGGCCGTGGCACAGCCCATTGCAAGCCCCCGATAAGCAAACCCTGCAAACCCGCAAGCGCTGGGTGGCACCGTGCAGAGCCGAACACGGGGGTCTGGGCTTTGTGGGGTGCTCTGCCTTGCGCCCCAGCTCGGGCACCGCCCTGCCCGCGCCTCCTGCAAGAACAGGAAAAACAAGGTGACTCTCCCATTGCTTGGGGGAGCACCCATCTGGCACTTTTGGGTAGCAAACCATGCAAAGGGTGCTAGAAGAGGCCCCTGCATCCCGTGGCTCCTGCACAGCACCAGCCGGCCTCACCAAGGGGCTGCCCTGAGTCCGGGGCTCCATGGCCCCCCCCCCCGCCTTTGGGGCCATCCCAAGCCCTGCGTCCCCACGCCATCTGCAGGGCCACCCCAAGTCCAGGACCTTGCAGCCCCATAAAGCCCCTAGGATCACCCCAAGCCCAGTGCCCTGTGGCCCCCCACAGCCTAGCAGACTGCTCTGCGCCCAGGGCTGCGCAGCCCCACACAGCCTACAGGGCCACCCTGGGTCCTGTGCCCCATACAACCGATGGGGTAACACCAAACTTGAGGTCCCACACAGCCCACAGAGGTACCCCAAACCTGGGGCCTCCCAGCCCCACACAGCTCACGGGATGGCCCTGAGCCCAGGGGTCCCGGGGCAGGGGGGGTTCAATGCGTGGGGAGGGGCCCATCCCATCCCTTCCAGGGGTGGCATTCCTGGCAAGGCCGGTGTGGCACACCCATGGGGAGCAGGGCCACACCCCAGGGCAGGGACTGGGCACAGGGCAAGGGGCCACCAGACCAGGGCTAGAAGGGGCCTTGATGGGCTGCGGGGCCGGGGCGGGGGGGGGGAGGGAGCGGCCCGGGGGCTGGGACCCACTGGGAGATCACTGGTATGGGCCTGGCAGCGCTATGGGTGGTGTGTCGGAAAGGAGGCGGTAGCTCAGCACCAAGAGACTGCACCCACGGACACTCCTGCCCCATCAGGAGGAAGCGGAAGATGCTCTGGGGTGATGGGGGGAAGGCAGAGCAGGCACCGGCTGCCCATCAACTTTGTGTTAGGATTTATCCGCTGTTACTCTTCCAACTCTCCAGGAACCGGTGACTTGAGGCCGTTTACCCAGCAAGGCTCCCTGCCACGTCTGGATTACGTCCATTCATCAAAAATCAGCCAGCGCAGGTGGAAAATGGGCCCCTCACTACAGGGAAGACGTCGCGTTGCTGGAACATGTCCAGAGGAGAGCAATGAAGCTGGGGAGGGGTCTGGAGCCCCAGGCTGCTGGGGAGTGGCTGGGGGAGCTGGGCGCCGGGGGGGCCCCCCAGAGGAGGGGGGAGCCGGGGGGGTCGGGCTCTGCTCCCAGGGAAGGGGCGATGGGACGAGGGGCACCGGCCTCCAGTTGTGCCAGGGCAGGGTGAGGTTGGCCCTGGGGAACAATTCCTTCCCCAAAGGGCTGTCAGGGGCTGGAAGGGGCTGCCCAGGGAAGGGGTCGAGTCCCCAGCCCTGGGGGGATTTAACAGCCGGGCAGAGGCGGTGCTGAGGGCCAGGGTTTGGGGGTGGGATGGCAGGGATAGGGGAACGGTTGGGCTGGGGGAGCTGAAAGGGCTTTTCCAACCCAAACGATTCTGTGATTCTATGAAAATACACCTCGCACCTGACGCATCCCCACGCTTTGGGAGAGGTATAACACAACACAAAGCAGGGAAACCCCCAAATCAGACAACTGGGCCTTACCTCGAGGGTCACCTGGCTGACGCCCTGGGGTCTTTACAACATGTCGCCCCAAAAAGAAGATGCCACGCAACCGCTGATGAGCATTTCTCTTTGCAGGCAGAGATCTGCTGGAGGGATGCAGCGGTTGTCAGAGCATCACCATCCAAATCCAGCTGTGCTGCTCCTCTTCCTACAAGCACAGAGAAATGAGTTACCCAGATTTAAATGCTCCTAGATACCACAAATATATGCATTGAGGTGGATTCTGCACCAAAGATGGTCTGAGCGACTTGAGGATTTTGTGTAATTCCCGAGAGAGGATCGCAGCCGGCTCACCGCCCTCGGGGCACGTAGGAAAGACAACTGTTAACATTTTAATTTCCTCTGCGGTCTCTCTAGTGTCCCGTTAAGTCAAACCATGAGCATTCTCCTTGCCTCTGCTTAGAAGCGATAGCGGTGCAATTATAAAGCTTTAAATACACGTGCCAGCTGGCGAGGCACCAGCCTCACGACTGCCCTCTGAAGCCGCGGTTCAGGCTTTCGAAGCGGAAGAGTTGTCGCTGTTTTGCTCTTTATCGGCATTCGACAGGCTGGAGAACAACTCCTTCCTTGAGACATATTGGGAATCCCAATTTTTTTTTTTTGCATTAGTTTGGTTACCTAACCCTGGCCTCCCCACCCAGCCAGCCCTGGGGCTGCTGTTGACCCAGCGCCCCTGTCTTCGCTCCCTGGCTGCAGCAGCTCAGGTGAGGAATGACGCTCCGCGCCGGAAAATGGCATTTTAAGTCACACCAGGAGAAAAAGCCCCAAAACCAGCCCCGTGCAGGGGCTTGGCCGGCTTTTCCCCCCACCTCAGCCTGCGGCCCCCGCAGCGGCTCGGGGGCCCGGGGACCCCTGCGGGGGGGACGGGACGGGGCCCTGGGACGGGGCCTTCGGACGGGACGGGACAGAGCGGCGGCGGCCCCCGCTCCAACCCCGCGGGGGGCGAACGGCCCGGCCCGGCCCCACGCCTCCCAGCGCCCAGGCCTTTACCTCCTCCCCCGCGGCCCGTGGGCCCAGCGGGCCCCGACGCCCGGTTGCTCCCGGAGCCCCGCGGTGCCCAGTTACACAACGCCGGCCGGGGGAGGAGGGAAGGGGCCGGGCCGCCGCCGTTACGCAAGGGCCGCCCCGCTGGGGGCCCTGCCTGCTGCCCGCGGAGCTTTCACGCGGTTTGGGGCCGCTGGGCGGGGAGCGGCGGACAGGAGCGTCCCGGGGGGGGGCCTCGGAACCCCCGAACCCCGGAACCGCCGAACCCCCCGGCCCCGCGCGGGCCGCGCCCCCGCAGCGGGGTGTTACTAAAGGGGCGGGGCTTGTGCTCCCGCCCGCTGGGCTCATCCAATGGCAGCGCCGCTCCCCTGACAATTCGAACGGCCGCCGCCGAGGGGGCGGGGCTGGGAGGTACCCAATCAGCGCCGGCGTGGCGGGCCGGGGGGCGGGGCTTCCCGCGAGGCGTCCTTCCCCACTCTCCCCCCGTCGTTGCCGCGGGTGCGTGAGGGGCGCTGAGCCGGGGGGCGGCCGCTCGGGGGGTAATTAGGCCCGGGGGGTAATAATTAGGCCAGAGGGGTAATTAGGCCGGAGGAAGCAGTGGGACTGCTCATGGCGGGATTCTGCGAGGTCGGGGGGGGTTTGGCCATGGGCGGGGATAGTCCTTGTCCGTGTGAGGGGGTAATTAGGCTGAGGGAGGGGGTGGCCCTGCTCCCCCGGGGGTGGCCAGGCTGGGGGGGTGCAGCTGGGCTGAGGAGGGGGTCGGTGGTTCCGTGGGGAGGGAGGCCACGATCTGTGTGGTGGTAATTGTGCCCGGGGGGGGGAGTTGGTTAACGCAGGGAGGGCTTCTCCCTCCTCAGGGGTGGGTGGGGGTCTGGGGGGGGGGGGGGCCCCCCTTTTGGGGAGCAGGGTGCCTTTGGGGGGGAAGAGGGTCCCTGGCTGCTGGGGGGGGCACTGGTGGGTGTCCCGGTCCAGGGTGCCTCTGGGGGTCAATGGCCGCAGCAGGGGAATGGGTATCCCTGCTCATGAAGGGACAGCGTTTCACCCTAAAGGGACAGGGGTCATCCCAGAGCAGGTGCTGCAGCCCTTTAGGGGTGTGGAGCCTGGTGGTGGAGTGAGAGGGGTTATTAGACCCAGCTGGGGACAGAGTAGGTGGAGTGAGAGGGGTTATTAGAGCCAGCTGGGGACAGAGTAGGTGGAGTGAGAGGGGTTATTAGACCCAGCTGGGGACAGAGGAGTTGGACTGATCATAAAAGGTAGGGATTTGGTTTTCTTCCTCCAGCCAGATGCGAGAGCAGCTCCAGGAACAGGGTCCCGATCCTCTGGTTATCACATCAGGACAACAACTTGCAACCCAGGTTAACTCTCCTTAGCCAAAAAAAAAAAAAGCCTCAATATTAAGTGCTATTTCCAAAAAGCTAATTTTGCCAGCAATAAAATCCAGGCTCTTAAGAGTTTCAGCACAATGCAAAGAGCGTCGCGGCTGAAGAGGGAGCTCTCCCTCTTGACCACAGAGCCACCTCCAGGCATCACCTGCTGGCAAAATGAAAACCAACTAGATGACCTACGAGCACGTACGTACCCCTTGGGTGGGACTTCTCTATGTGTAAGGGGTGCATTAGAGTTCGCTGCTAGGTCTGGATTCCCTGGGTGGCAGGTACTTTATAGGCTGCATGGAAGCATGGAATTTAGGGAAAAGCTTGGGGGTTTTTTGTTTTCCTTTAAATTTATCTCGGCCTACGGCTCGGTTGATCGGCCTGTGGCTTTGCTTGCTCTGGGATGGAACTGGTTTCAGCTAAGGTGACTTTTTTTCTTTATTTATTCCTGGATCTGAGCAGTGCTTGAGTTCTGTAACTGTGGGAGGTATGTGGAGACTGTTGGGCAAATTCCAGTGATTTTTTGAATGCAATGTTTATGTCTTAGTCTTGCTTTTATAGAAATTTTAGGAGGTGCAGACACGCCATATGAGAAAGGAATATTCAACCTGGAAATAGTCGTTCCTGAAAGGTAAGTGGGCAACGACATTTAGTGAAGTAGCTGGTGTAAGCGCTTCCCCCAAATGTGAGTTAACTGATGTGATAGATTCGATAGAAGTGCTACCACTGTGGTCTTCCCTTTCACCTCCCAACAAAGAATGGGGGTGATTAGGCAAGA
This sequence comes from Gorsachius magnificus, assembly GCA_034008185.1. NCBI lineage: Eukaryota > Metazoa > Chordata > Aves > Pelecaniformes > Ardeidae > Gorsachius > Gorsachius magnificus. The sequence goes on from CM067099.1 coordinate 1,463,923, forward strand.
CCCTTCATTTGTGGAATGTGATTATTATTTACGTTGGCTGGTACGCTTCATTTCACATTGGGCATCCCAAGATGTGCGATTAACAACCTAAAAGCGTTACGACAAGATCTCTACTTTATCACATTGTCTTAAAGCTTTCTGGAAAGGAGCTCTTTCAAGAGTAGAAAGTTTCCTATCACCTTTGCTGCTTTGGGGAAAGTGACCCAGGAAGGCGCTGGTCAGACACAGCTGAAAACATTGAAGGCAGAGCACTGCCTCCTCCAGACAGCTGTGGGGAAGGATGTGCTGTAAATGGCTGGGGGGAGGCAATGATGGCATTGCTTGGGTGACGAAGCAACTGGCGTACAAATACAAAAGTAATTATTTTTTTTGGTTCTTGACACTTATCCCTTAAAGGTACCCGTTTGAGCCCCCGAAGATTCGCTTTCTGACCCCTATCTATCATCCTAACATTGACTCTGCTGGAAGGATTTGCCTGGATGTTCTTAAATTACCACCAAAGGTAAGATAGTGCTGCTTTGGCATGGGTAAGTGAGCCTGAAGAGGATAATGAGCTCCTTATCTTTTTCTTGTAAAAGCCTTATTGAATGTCTGTTGGCTACTGACTTATTTACACAGGAGCATGGGGGTAAAGTTTTTGAGCGGCATCTCCTTTGTTTAGAGACTAGAATGTGACCTTCTCTGTTCCAGACAAGTTTCCAAGGTTTTAAGGATTGGAGTCAAAAGGCATTATGTGGCCTGGTGAAAACAGGCTGCCCTGATACCAGCCCAGCAGAGATGCGCAGGATACAGCCTGTGGTGGTTGGTTGGGCTTCCTCGGAGAGGGTCCGGTGTTTGCTGGGGGGTTTAAATGCTGCAAGTCCTGAGGGAGCTTGTGGGCAGGTTGGGTTTAAATGCTCTAAGTCCCGAGGTTTCTCTAGGCAGCCCGTGGGCAGGTTTGGGGTGTGGTTTTTGGGTGTTGGGGTTTTTTTTTGCTTAACTGCTTTTTTCCCCCCCCCCCATTTCCTTGAAGGGTGCGTGGAGGCCATCATTGAACATCTCCACGCTGCTGACCTCCATACAGCTGCTGATGGCGGAGCCCAACCCCGACGACCCGCTCATGGCAGACATAGTACGTGAGCTCCTCTTCCTCTCCTGCGGCCCCAGGCACAGGCTGGGAAGGAAGGGTGTGTTAGATTTAGGCTGCGCTTCCACTTCACTCGCTCTGGATTAACACGTGCATTCCGTAGCGGTGTAGCTTGATCTGGATCAGGCCTGGGGGCACGGCTGCATTTCCCTGAAGCAGCTGGGGCGTGCGGCGCGGGCTTTGAGTGAAAGAGGTGGTAAAGGTCTTGTCTTCAAGCCTGCCATTGTGGATGGCAGCGTGCGTTCTTCAAGCACACAAAATGAATTTTATGCTTCGTGCCACAGGCTTGGTCTGGTTTTGGTCCGGTTCTAGGAGCCCTAAAGAAGCCAGACCTTAGTCCCAACTTATCAGTGTGATGCTTGTATGAAATCAGCGCTCTCTTTGTCTTGCTTGTTACGTTTAGTCCTCAGAGTACAAGTACAACAAGCAACTGTTCCTGCTGAATGCCAGAGAGTGGACTGAGAAACATGCGAGCCAGCAGAAGAGGGTAAGGAATGCGCTCCACTTCCTGAGCCGAGAGCGGCTCCCTCTCTGTGAATGGCCCTTCCAGCCTCGATCTGCGTTCCATGATCGCTTTGTGCAGCTCTCCTTGGCAGCGTTCTTCCTTTCCTCCCTTTCTGTTCTGTGGTTTGGATATGTATTTAATTTCATATTTTTAAGTTCGTTAGATTCACTCCTTCCAAATAAATGGGTTCATTCACAAATAATCGCAGTGCTTCTCGAAGGGAGGACAAGTAAGACCCAAGCTTGATAAAACCCCTCCCCAGGGATCCTGCAGCCCTGCTTCTTGGCTCTGTTCCTACCAGACTCTGCTGTGGTTGTGCCTTATGCTCAGCTGTGCCCGTTCTCCCCCTTCTCTGTTCCCTGACCGGTCTCCCTATTTCCCAACCAAGTGCAGCCCTCCTGCCATCGCCCTTCCTCTTTTCCTGCCTCCGCTCCACACCCTGACTTGCCTCACAGAGTTGTCACTTAAAAATAAATTGCACTTAAGCAGATCAAAACCTTTTCCCCAAAATCAGCTGTGTTTGGGCCTTCTCCATCACCTGGGTGCTTTCCCTCCCTGCACCTGATTTGGGCATCGTGTTTTCCGAGGGGGGAATTTCTTCTACCTGGAAGCCCCGCGAGCAGTGCTCACTACTCCAGCTCTGGGCGCGTTGCGAGTTAATTGCGTGCGTTGTCCAAGGGGCTTGGGGTGAAGAGATCTTTCCCGTGAGATGCTCAGCCCCAGGCAGACCTGGCTCGTATGCGTGTGCGGTGTTTCTAGGCTCACCCATCATCCTGCTCTCCTGTCATTTCCCCCTTTGGGAGCAGGATAATTAAGGGTCACAGCGTCAAAGCTGGCAGCGCCGTCAGTTCTGATCTTCATGGAGCACAGGGTGGTGCTGAGGGCCATAAAACCAAATTATTCACAGCCGGTACTTTTATTTCTTGTGTCATCACAGGCTTCCAAGCCTTTGGAAGAGAAAACAAACCAAAGCAAAACAGGCGCTGCCACTGAACCCACTGTGCAGAAAAGAAAAGGGAGCGATGGCAGCAAGGAGGAGAAGAAACCTCGCCTGGATTCCTAAGCGGTTCTTGTCCCTGGGGCTGTCACCTCAGCTCCTGCTGTCCCCTTACGTGGGTTGTACTTAAACATTCCAGCCAACGCAGAGCTGCAGCAGGCTTGGGTTTTCTATTTCCTAGGGTTTCTTTTTTTTTGGTGAAAAGTTCCATTATATAAATAAAATACAACACTTTATATATATTCCTCTGCTTTGTTGCGTGGAGGCTTTGGAATATTCTGAAGAGAAGGAAAAGTGGAAGTACGGGTTCAGCTTCTACTTTCCAGCTTTCTCTCACAGAAAGGGGAACGGCACCGAGTGTTTCAGTTTCTGTTTTACTGTCCCTGCCGCGGAACAAAGCGAGAGCAGCAGCTGAGCAACAGGAGCCTTGGGACCGGTTTGTGGAAATCCTTCGCTAGCAAAGGCTTCATTCTCCTTGCAATGTTGGGAGTCGGTCTTTAAGATTCCTTAAAACTCTTCCTCTCTGGAGCCGCCTGTGAGATTCCAGGTGCACCCTGGAGGAGACCTGGGCTGCAGAGTCTGGACCCTGTTGTGTCCCCAGGGATGAAGAAGAGCCCAGAGGCCTGGGAGTGGGGCGTGGGGGAGGCAAGGTGTAGGGCGAGAAGCTGGGGAGAGCAAGGAGGGAGGAGGAGGAGGGGAGGGGGTTTGGTGGTGCAAAGGGGCAGGAGGTGCGCAGGGCTGTCGCCAGGGCTGTTTCATTGTGTGAAGACCCATGGTGGGCACAAGTCTGATGCTCAGCCTCCTGCTCTGCACAGTTGCCTGCAAGGAATTTCACCCGTGTCCCGTCCCTGCTCCAAGAAATGCGAGCCAGGCCCATCCTTACGTGCCTGCTGGGGCAGAGGCGGGACTGGGGGAAGCCGTTGGGGTGCTGAACTGCAGAGCCGTGCTCTGATAGGCAAGGAAATGAAGCGTCCTCGCCTGCTGCTGTTTCCAAAGCCCGTGGTTTGTCTCTGCCGCGCTTCATCCTGCTCAGTCAAAGTTGTAATAAAGGCAAAAGGCGAAGAACATGGCGAAGATCTGGAATGACAGCTTAGCATGAGCCAGGGTGGACCCAGACAGTGTGACCATGACCGCTCCCACCCACAGAGCACCCTCCCAGCAAAGAAACATCCCCTGGGAGGCCACCCGCTGCCTGCCCCAGCCCCTCCGGCCCCGCTCGGTACCTCGATGCCCAGCACGGCCAAGCTGCAAGTCCCGGGGATGGAGACATACGTCTGCAGGGTCCTGCTGAAGGTGGAGAAGCAGCCCTGGGGGGAGGAAGATGTAGGAGGGGCTCCCTTGGGCTCCCCACGGCTGCGGGGAGCTTGGTGGGTGGCTGGGGTGTGGGGGGCACAGTGGTGGGGCAGCACAGGCTGGGGACCTGGGGGGTTACTGGGCTGCAGAACCAGGGGCGGGCAGCGTCCCAGGCTCCCATCCCGGATGCTCGGGGCAGAGGGTGCTGCGGCCCCACGGCCACCAGCCAGGGGCACAGGACAGGGACAGGGCAGGGTGGTGTCCTACCCGCTCGTGGATGTAGCCGGGGCTCCTCTCCTGGCACTGCTCCCAGCCCAGCAGCTCGCCCGCCTGCAGCAGCCCCTCCCGGGCGCAGCACGCCCGTGGCCAGGGCATCCCCGGGTGCAGCTCCTGGAAGCGGGAGCCATTCCCGAAGTCTTCGGGTCCTAAAACACCACAACACGAGAACTGAAAGGGAAGGGAAATGCCATCAACACGCTGTCAAAATGGGGGGGAAGAGCCCAGCGTGGCACTCGGTGTCTGTCTGAGGCCCACAAACCCTTCGCCTGCGTTCGGGGTCACCCTTGGCCGGTCCTGTGGGTGCTCCCCCAGGAGTGTCCCGGCTGCTCACCGTGACCATGAGGGTGTTCCAGGCGGTGGAGAAGACCTCAGCACCCTCGTCCCCGTGGTAGTTCCTCTGCAGCTGGGACAGGAATTGCTCCGGCTGGATCTGTGGAATCGGTGCCATCTGCGAGCACTGGGGCACTGGTACCAGGGACGGGGCCATGGGGGCTGCGCACCCACCCCTGCCCAGGGCGCCAGCTCTCCTCGAGGGCACATGGGGGACACCCCCCATGGGATCCTCCCACCCAGATTTGGGCTTGCCTCAGGGGGATGGTGATGAAGGTGAGGGTGAGAAAGGACGTCCCCGCACCAGCCCCAGTCCCCTGGGGGATTCAGGACCACGACCTGTGGCGTGACAGAGGGAGGAGAGGGGCCGGGCACGGCGTCAGGGCGCTGGGGTGGTACCTGTTTCCAGTGCACCAGGAAGAGAACGGCCCCAACGAGCTGTGTGATGAAGATGAGGCTCACGAGGATGAAGAACTGGAAGGCAGAGGGATGAAGGGGTCAGAGACCAACCCCGTGGGCATCTCACTCTGGCTACTCCTCCCCTCCTCTGCAGCCAGCCCTGCCCGTGCCCTGAGCCCCTGAGCCCAGGAGGACGCAGGGGGTGAGCGTGCAGCTCCTGGGGACAGATGCCACATCTCTGAGCACTGGGGCTGCAAGGTGGAGGGTTAAAACCAAACATGGTCTGGGGATGCCAAAGAAATTGGGGTGTCGGTGCTCAGAAGGGGGTTTCTAACCCACACCATTGAGTGGAAAAGCTTGGAAACACCAAGGCAGCAGCTTCAGAGAGAAGTGACCCCACTCAGTGGCTTTGTGAAATTCTCTGGGCTCTAAATTGGAAGAGTCACAAGGAGGCGGCTGGGTTGGGATGCGCACTGAGGGCTGACAGGGCCGGGATAGGGAACGCCGGGCTTCTGGCTGCTCCGAGGACACCCCGCATCCCCCAACACCCCCCCCCCGGCCCGCCGCTCACTCACCGCCAGCAGCAGCGGGCGGCTCCGGCGCAGCGCCCCGCAGCACCCCAGGAAGCCCAGCAGCGAGAGGGCGATGCCCACGGCCAGCAGCAGGTAGGCGCCCGCGCTCAGCATTGGCAGCCACGATGTCCTGGAAACCAGCGGGGTCCACGGCCACCCAGACCCCCATGCCCACCAGGCACGTCCCCCCCGCCTGTGGGACACACTGCGGTTGTGGGGCGCAGGGAGTGGCCCCAGGCACCCCACGGGGACTGGGGGTGCTCTAACCCCTGCTGGGGTCCCCTCCCTCGGACGGGTGTCACCCACCCCCTGAGCCGGCCAGAGAGGTGACACCCCGGGGATGGGTCCCCTCCACCCCGCCGGGCCCAGGCGGACTCACAAACACCAGGACGTTGAAGATGAACATCAGGTACTTCATGCAGCTCAAGACCCCCATGGGGACGTGGCGGGGGGGACAGGGCAGCGATCGTCCCTGCAGAGGGGAGAGCAGAGCCCTGGCCACAGCCAACCCCAACTGTCCTGGACCCCCCCAGTTCCAGCGGGACACAGGGCTGCCCCCAGCCAGGATGCAGCCCCCCCAAATCCCCAGAGTATCTCCCGTCCCCCGCCATCTCCTGCTGCATCCCCAAAAATCCCCAAACCCCATGCCCCCACCCCCGTCACCACTCACCCTGCAGGGACAGCGGGTGACCCAGGCGCCTCCCACCTGCCCCAGCACCGGCAACGCCTATTTAACACCGGGAAGGTTGGAAAATCCTCCCCCTTCCCTGTTGAGCAGCCCCCGAGAAACCCCTTCCAGCAGCGGGGGCATGAATGATTGATGGGGAACAGGATCCGCCATTGTGCCGGGAGGCGGCAGAGGGTGGAGGGGAGTCTCCAGCCCCGGCTGTCGTTAGCGGAGGTAATTAAACCTCCGGGCAGGGAAAGACGAGCCGGCCCCGACATGCCGAGGGCGACCTCGGCCATCAATTATTGCTGCGGCCATTTGCTCTCTGTGGCTGTCGGCAGCCGGGGAAGCCCTCAACAGCCTTCAGTGGGGACCCATGTGCAGGCAAGGTGCTGCTGGCCATTGGGGACGGGGGGACAGGGACGGACAGACGGCTGGGTCTGTCCTCTCTGGCCTGGGCACCCCTCAGGGCCCCACTGCCGTGGTAACGGGGCAGCAGCGTCGCTACCACCACAGGCCTATGGGCAGCGCAGGCCTGGCCCTTGCCCCGTGGGGCTCTGCCCCCCTCCCCGCTACGGCTGCGGGGTGCGGAACCCCCCGGTTCGCCTCCATCCGACCGGGTCCGCTCGCCGCCATCACGGGACTCCCGGAGGTGGCGCTCCCGGGGCGGCGCCCCGCCTCGCCCCTAGGGGGCAGCAGAGCGCGCGGCCAGAGAGACTTAGGGCCGGGCTGGAGCGCCGCCCGCCGTGACGTCAGGCGCGGACTGCCCAATCGCAGCGCTCGGCAACCGGCGGGGCGGGGGGGGAAGAGACAGACAGTGGCTACGGCCAATCAGAAAGCAGGACCAGCGCAGAGCCCCGCCTCTCTGTCCCGGGGGCGTCGCGCCCGCGGGGCGGGGCCCGGCCGGAAGCGGCCCGTTCCCCGCCGCTTCCGGGCCGGGGGGGGGGGGGGCGGCCCGCCCCGCCGGGCCCCCGGGAGGGCCGGGTCCGTGGCCCCCCCCGGGGGGGGGGCCGGCCCGGGGCGGGGTCGCGGGGCCGTCGGGTCCCGGCCGGGTCCCGGTGACTCTCTGCTTCCTCCCTCCCCAGCGCGGCGGCACAAGGACGCGGAGGAGCGACCCGCACCGGCTGCCCGCGGCCACCGGCACCGACCCCGCCGCCCCCATGGCGTCCCGCAAAGCCTCCGCCGCCGGGCAGGGCAACGGGCTGGCCGCCGCCGGGCGGGAGCGAGCCCACCTGGAGCTGGCGGAGCTGGGCCCGCTGCTGGAGGAGAAGGGCGACCAAGGAGCCGCCGGCTCGGCCAGCGTAAGCCCTCCGCCCCCCCGGGCGGGCAGCGAGCTGGGGGGCCCGCGGCGGGGCCGGCGCCTCCCGCTGGCCCTGCCGCGGCCGGGCGGGGCGGGCCTCCGTTCTCGGCGCTGGCCCAAAAGCTGCTCCGGGGCAGGCGCGGCTCTGCGATAGCCCTCACTCCGAGACATCGGCCCAGAGGCGCTGGCTCTGCTGCTTGGAGTGAAGGGGGGTTCACCGTCGCGCAGCCTCAGGGCTGGAAATCGCCTTCCCGAGCCCGCTAGCGGAAAAGGAGGAGCGAGGGAGTTGAGCCGGGACGGGCAGAGCGTTCCCAGCCCCGGAGGGTGCCGGGGAGCCACTGGCTCCGCTCTGCGTGGGGCTCACAGCTGGGGTGGAGCCGGGTTTCCTGGCTGGGCCAAGTGGCCTTGGTTGTAGGGATGAAAATCCCCCGTGGTAATCCCGCCTTTCAGCAAGGATAAATCTGGGATTAGCCTACCCGAGATGGTTCAGACAGTGCCACGTTGCATAAGCGGTGGTGACCGGTGGGCCCTGCCCGTCCCACGGGAAGGGATGAAGGCCCGGGTGCTCTCAGAAGGGACTCGCCACTCTCCACACGCTCCTCTTCCTCCCGTGGGCAGGAATGATTTCCTCCTGGTGTTTCTCCCTCTAGGCTGAAGACCCACCATGCCCAGCAGCCCGTGAGGAAGAGGAGGAGGTGGTCCGTGTGCTGACTCTGCCTCTGCAGGCTCACCACGCTATGGAGAAGATGGAAGAGTTTGTGTATAAGGTACGGGAGCCTGAAGAAATTCCCCAGTCCTGATTTTGGAGTATTAATGAGGGCCGGATGCCCCAAGCCTGGGGCTCGGGGTGGTGGGCAGGGGCTGGGATGTGTTGCTCTGTCTGGGTAAAGCTCCCTGGGGTCTGTGCTACTCTGCCAGAAGCTGGCTCCGCTTGCCAGGGCCTGCTCCCAGAAGCATCTCCCGGGAGCAGTGCGGGAAGGGGATTGCGGCGAGTGTTGGAGGCTGTGTCCAGCCGTGCCGACGAGCAGCAACCTGGGGAGCCATCCCAGTGTCTCTGCCTTCCTCTAACGGGGACTGGGAGCACCAAGCACCATTGCTGGTTTCACCCGATGCCTGTGCTCGTGGTCACTGTGGTTCGGTGAGCGGTGGCATCGGCTGAGGGCCAGCCCGGTTCTGTTGCCAGCTGGGGCCCCCTCTTCCCTGACCAAAATGGAAGGGAGCTCCCCACTGCAGGGAACAGTTACTTCAGGTGCAGAAGGGTTAAACCTGAGGGTGCAAATCGCCTCTGACTCGCTGTGGGGGGTGTGGGGAGGCTCTGCAGGATGTGGGTGGCTTAAGGGGTCCCACAGGACGCTGATGTTGCAAAAGCAGAACTTCCTCTGCCCGAGGAGCCTTACGGGGCCTTTTACAGCCCTGGCTGTAGGGAAGAATCTGCTGGGCTTGTTCCGCCTGCAACTTTAGGCTCCTGGGGTGAGTAAACGTGAGTCTTTGGGGCTGGCTCGATGCTCTGGGGGCCACCAGCGCAGCTTGGCGTGTTGCAGGTGTGGGAAGGGCGCTGGCGTGTGATCCCCTACGACGTGCTGCCCGACTGGCTGAAGGACAACGATTACCTCCTACACGGACACAGGCCTCCCATGCCGTCCTTCCGAGCCTGCTTCAAGAGCATCTTCCGAATACACACCGAGACGGGCAACATCTGGACGCACTTGCTAGGTGACTGGGAGGGTTTGGTAGCCCTGGGGCTGGAGGTGGGTGGCCTTTTATGGCCAGGACTTGCTTGGTGCTGGGGTCCTCTCCGTGCCCAGGGCCTCCCTTTGGGGATTGTGTTCCCCTGCCTGGTTCCATGCATGCAGGGCTGGGCCATGAGGTGCCTGAAAGCTCCTGGAGCTCCCTGGGTGAAGGGAGACCAGGGCACTTCCTCGCTGCGGGGCCCTGGGCTGGGCTCAGCAACCGTTTGTGGCGTTGCCAATGCTCCGCAGGAGCAAGACAGAGAAGCATGTTCTGGGAAAGGCTCGGAGCGCTTTACTCTGAAACCCAGGGACAGGTCAGCGACGCTTCACCCTGCGCCTGACCATGCCCTCGTTCCCGGCTCCACTTCTCTGCAATAACGACGGCCTCAGCTAACAGCCCGCTGCTGGGCCAGCCCTGGGTACGACTGAGCACCTGCAGGTGCACTGTGAGCAGGATTCGCCCAGGGCCTGCCTTGCAGAGCGCAGACAGGGCCGTGTTTCTCCTGGCTCTTTGCTGAATTCATTCACCCCGCCTCTGCCGCATCTGCCTGACTGCCCGCTTGGTGTGTTCCCTGCAGGTTTTGTCTTGTTCCTCTGCCTGGGGATCCTGACCATGCTGCGGCCCAACATGTATTTCATGGCTCCTCTCCAGGAGAAGGTGGTGTTCGGGATGTTCTTCCTGGGAGCGGTGCTGTGCCTCAGCTTCTCCTGGCTTTTCCACACTGTCTACTGTCACTCAGAGAAGGTCTCGCGGACTTTTTCGAAGTGAGTCAGCACGAGCGCGGTCGCATGGTCTCATAGGAGGTTTTGAGTTCTCACAGTGCTTCCTCTTGGAAAGCACAACGTTCCCAAATGTTTTATCCTTGGGGGAAGGGAGCATTCACCAAATCCAGCGTGGAGTTGAGAGGGAACCACAGCTGGGTCTTGGAGGGCTCTGGGTCTTGGAGGGCTCTGGGTCTTGGAGGGCTCTGGGTCTTGGAGGGCTCTGGGTCTTGGAGGGCTCTGGGTCTTGGAGGGCTCTGGGTCTTGGAGGGCTCTGGGTCTTGGAGGGCTCTGGGTCGAGGGCTCTGGGTCTTGGAGGGCTCTGGGTCTTGGAGGGCTCTGGGTCTTGGAGGGCTCTGGGTCTTGGAGGGCTCTGGGTCTTGGAGGGCTCTGCCCTGCGCCTGAGCACCTTAAATCTGCCAGCAAAAATGCCCTCAGGGGGATGATAAAGACAGGGACCTTGGGAACCTGCAGCTCCCGAGGGAGCAGCCTGGTGCCCCTTGTAGCAGTGAATCAAGGAGGGGGGTCTCGGTCTCACTTGGTAGCCACCAGACACAGCAGTTTGGCAATTTCCAGTTTACCGGATGCTTTCAAAACTTCTGGTTTGGGTCCAATTTGGACTGAAACCAAATTGAAAGAAACAAAACAAACAGGATTCCCGGCAGAGTGGAAAGGCCGGGCAGTGGCTGGTGCCTCTCCCCGAGGTCGGTGCACAGGCTGCTCTTAGAGTTAAGCTCACATCGGCCTTCGTGGCACAGGCGGGGCAGCAGCAAGGCTTTCAAATAAGATCTTGCTCACGCAGGTCTGTCAAAGGCATTTACTCGGCTGCTGCTTGCTGGGAAATCCTGCCAATCTCCTTTGCACAAACCCCGGAGATCCTGTGGGCTCCTGTCTGCAGAACAAACTGTGCTGCCGTGCCCTCAGCAGCAATGTCCTCGCATACCGGGGAAGGCTCTTGCCACAGCGGTGGGGGGTAGCGCCAGCGGCTGCCTTTTGGTGGTGAAACGGTTCCTGGATCGATAGATCGAAAGCACTTTGCAGTGGAGGGCAATAGTCCAATCCATATGCGCAAGGACTTGTGCCTGCCACGTCCTGTTGTGGTGTTTTGAGCCCCTCTCATATCCAGCCAGCTCCTGTTCATCCTCTGCATTACTGCCCAGCTCTGGGGGCGTCCCCAGCATCCGCATGTGTGCCCAGGCCCTTTCTCCTGTCCCAAATCGCGTTGATGAGACCCGAGATCCTCCCCTCTCTGGACTCTCTGCTTCACCCGCGGGGCCGTGGCGACTCCATCTGGGTGCAGACAGGCTGGAGGGTACCAACACGCTGTTACCAAGAGGACACAAGGAAGGGGGGTGGATTTGGGGGCTCACCAGTGACTCTCTTATTGCACCCTGGCTGCAGGTTGGATTATTCAGGAATTGCACTGCTGATCATGGGGAGCTTTGTCCCATGGCTCTACTACTCGTTCTACTGCTCCCCACAGCCGAGACTCATCTACCTCTCCATCGTCTGTGTCCTGGGCATCTCTGCCATCATCGTGGCTCAGTGGGACCGGTTTGCCACCCCCAAGCACAGGCAGACAAGAGCAGGTACGAATTCTTCCTCCTCGCCTCGGGAGGGCTTCAGGGAGGCACTTTGGGAAGATCCCATTTAGGAAGAGCTCTCAGCATCTTCAGAATTAATTTCTCCAGAGCACCACACCACCCCGCAGGAGCTGCCGGCAGGGAGAGGTCTCCTTTATCCTCTTGCTGCACTGGGGATTTTAGATCCTCCGCTGAGCAGGGCCCGAGCTCTGCCTGGCAGTCAGCAAGCCTGAGGTTTGGAGCAGCCAGCCAGCATTTAAAAATAGCCCCGTAAGTGGCGGCTGGGCGGCCTGGGGCTGTGCCACGTGAAGCCACCTTCTCCAGGAAGCAGTTTGGCAGCGTGAACCTGCAGCTCCAGCAGAGGAGGGAGAGGTTCCCTCGTCTGTCCCCTGCCTGTTATGCACGGGCACGTACCTGCCTTCCCGGAGGCTGCAGGGTGAGGCAGCCTCCAGCCTGCCCCACGCTCACCCCCTCTCTCGCCCCCACTGCAGCCCCTGCAGATTAAATCGGCCTCGCTGAGCACCGGCGAGCGTGGAGAAACGCCTCTGCCCACCCGTGCCTCCCGGGGGGGTCCTGCAGCAAAGCGTCTCTCGCAGCAGCGTCCCAGCTGGGTGAGGGGAGGCGATGCTGAGCTGGAGGCCGGGCAGCACCGCTGGCGTGCGACCCACGAGACCCACTCAGAGGAGGGCAGGGGGCAGGGCAGCAGCGCTGGTGTTGGCACGCTGGCAGCGATCCCAGCTGCCCGCTCCTGGAGGGAGGGCTCCTGTCCTGCCCCGGTGCGGAGCCAGATCCCGCTGTGAGCACAAGCTGCAGCGTCTCTGGGCTGGTGTCTCGCTGCGGTGCCGTTTGCTCTCTGCCAAACTACTGAGATGCCAGAGCTGAAAATTTCAGTGCTGCTAATTAGCACCTTCCCCTCGAGCTCCAAGCAGCTTCACCGAACAAAGGACTCTGGCAAAGCCTCTCCTCAAAGGCCTGGCTGGGGCTGCTGTGCCTGTGAGGCTTCAGTGCAATCCGAAGGGCTGGCACCTTCCGAAAGAGCCGTTCCCGTAGGCAGGAGCGGGAGCTGCCGCAGCCCTGCTGCTGTTTGGAGCACACACAGCGAGCTCTGCCCAGTGAGCACTGGGGGTCAGCACTGGTTTTGACCGGAGCATAGAGCCCTCATTTTGTGAACGATAAATGCTGTGGGGGTTGGACAGTCCAGGACTGAGCGAGGAAAAGCTGCTGGTGCCTCCAGGAGTTTCCCTTTGTGCAGGACGAGGGGAGCAGGTGGGGAGCAGCAGTGCCCACTCCGTGCTCGCGTTCCCGTTTGCTGATCTCTCCTCTCCGCCGCAGGCGTCTTTCTGGGGCTGGGGCTGAGCGGCGTGGTGCCCACCATGCACTTCACCATCGCCGAAGGGTTCGTGAAAGCCACCACCGTTGGCCAGATGGGCTGGTTCTTCCTCATGGCCGTGATGTACATCACGGGCGCGGGGCTGTACGCCGCCCGCATACCCGAGCGCTTCTTCCCGGGCAAGTTCGACATCTGGGTGAGTCTGGGGACGAGGCGGGGAGTGGGGTGCTTTGGGGGGCAGCCACGAGGCTGGCAGGGGGGGATCGAGGGTGGTGAACTCTGAGATGAGGGGAAGGCAGCTGGGGGTGCCCTGGCGCGCCCCAGCGTGTGCTGGCAGCCGGACCTTGAACGGCTGCTGTGAGCCGGCAGGGCAGGCTGAAGTACAGGGTGGAGTGATGAGGGGGGGAAAGCGGAGCTCAGAGGACAGGCGGTGCAGGAGGAGGAAGAGGAGGAAGTGTTCCCGCTGTTGGCTTTGTCCCCTTTGATCTGGTCTAAAGGGCTTTTTTGCTTCCCCGCAGTTTCAGTCACATCAGATCTTCCACGTGCTCGTGGTGGCTGCGGCCTTCGTCCACTTCTACGGGGTGTCGAACCTGCAGGAGTTTCGCTACGGACTCGAAGGGGGGTGCACAGACGACTCTCTCCTCTGAGGGCGCCTGATTTTAGTACAAGCTTCCTAAGTGCTTTTTAAACTCTGTCTTTGCTAAAATCAAAGGAAGACTCAAAACTGTTTGGGGTTGTTGGTTGTTTGCTTTGTTTTTTGGAAAAATTCTTTAGTGAAGTTGTCGACCAAATCCTCACCCCCTTTCCCCAGGCGGTTCACTGGGGCTGAGGGGAGGCGAGGCAGCCAGCCCTGCCGCGCTCTCACCTCCTCCAGACAGTGTTTTAGCTGCATCGGGGTTGCCCGACCTGCCCAGGCATGCTGATTTCCGAAAGCAAAGGGTGCGGGTACCCTGCTCCCGGCACAGCCGAGCACCCCCTTCCCGAGCTCACCCCGGAGCGAGTAGAGTCACGCACTACCAGGCCCAGGGCCAGAGATTTTTTTTTTTGCATATCCCTCGCAGCAGCCGCCTTGCTGAGGGCAGCTCTGCGGCCCCCACTGCTGCTGCCCAGGGCATGGGCACAGATTCACGTAACTTAAGTTTTAATTGTCTTTTTGTTCGTTTGTTTGTTTTTTTCCTTGACAAAGTAATGTAAACATAAATGAGAGAATATTTAATATTTAATACTAAGCTTTAAGAAGACTTGCTGCCACTGCAGTGTACTCTGCTCCCTCGCTGTCTGTGGTAGTAAAGGAAGGACAATGTGTTAGGGGAATGTAGAGCTGCTGTAGATGATTGAAATAAAAAGGTCAATAGTTCCGTGTCGTGCTGCGGGTGTCTGTCTTGGCTGGTGGTTTTTTTGGGGTGGGCATGAAGAAGCTGCTGGCAGTGGGGGCTGCGTCTGGGGAGAGGGCTCTGAGGCAGGCGGCCTCTCGCAGGAGCAGCCCTGGGGTGCAGTGGGATCCCTCCTGCCCCAGCAACGAGTCAGCACGACCCCAACAGCAGAAATAAAGCACAGGAAGCTCTTGGGCGTTGCGGCCATGACAGGGGAGCAGCATGGCACAGGGCTCGCGGCTGGGCAGGAGAGGGGAGCAAAGGACGGCTCCGTAAATCAGAGGCTCCTCCTTGGCAGAGCGTTGAGAGACCAGCGCAGGGGGATGAGAGGGGAAGCGTGGCCAAAGCCTGATACCTGACAGAGGGGTGAGGGAGGAGCGTCTGGCAGGGCCACTGCTGCCCCTGGGCCACAGCCACTTGCCGGAGGTATGTGTCCCCACTCTCCCCAGCATGTGGGAGTCGCTGCTGCTGCAGGGAGTTGCGTGCTGGCCCCTTTTTGAGCTGTTTGGATGTGCCCTAGCACTGGGGAGCTGCACCTACGCCAGGTCCTGTGTCCCACCCTGGCACCCTGCTCCCAGACAAAGCACTGGTGAGAATAGGCACCCAAGTGCTCCAGGCAGCTGCTTAAATAGGGGCCAGGAGCCGACTCGGCCGAGTCATCTCGCCTCCCCCCAAACCCCTAAGGACAGGTCAGTGGTGCGAGGGCCAGACAACAAAACCCTTGACCTCTACGAGAACAACACCCAAGTGCTCTAATCCTACCTCCAGCGTATGGGAAAACATCTGGTGATTCACACACAGATTTGGGTACACAGGGAGGCTCTGCAGCTGATGAGAGCCCAGAGTTAATTCTCTCTCACCATCGACTCACCCGCTCCCCTGTGGCTGGGGTCTCACCTGGGGACAGGAGAGCACTGGCTGAGAGACACAAATCAATAAAATTGTCTTGACGATTCGCCCGAGGAACCAGGTAAGCGGCAAAGCAAGACAAGCCTTCACCCACACAGCACCTTTGAGCTTAAGGGGTTTTTTTGAAAATTACACAGCAGCAGCGACTACACGAATCGGTACGGCACCAGCAAGGCAAGCCCCAGTGGTCCTGGAGTGGTGCTGGGTCAGGTGGGGGGGGGGCTGGAAACAGGAAAATGTCACTTTTAGAGGATGACAGGGCATAGACATTGAGGAGCTCACACGCTCCGTGCAATCCTAATTCACCCAGATGTCAACCGTGAGCGCTTGTGTGTCGTTTTCATCCTCTCCTACCGCGCGGGTCTGAGCTTCCCAACAGCACACGGAGATCGCGCTCCTGCCCGGGCAGAGGAAAAGCCACGAAGCGGCTCAGGTAATAGTACTCAAGTCTTTTTGAATATGAATATTTTATCAGGACCTGCCAGCAAGCAAGAGCATTAACAATAGAAAACCTCACCGGATCTGATTTTTGAACTGCTGGCAACAGGGACCATGCCTCGACAACTGGGAGCTTAAGAACAAAACCATGGAGCAGATGTTTTAAGCGTGCTCAGGACTGGATGCGAGGTGAGATGGCAAGAGGCTGTGGCGGCAGCAGGCATGTGGGTGCTGTGCTGCCCCCTCCAGCTCCCCCAGCCCTACCTGTTTTCTGTTCGGGGCCTCTACAGCCCCCCACTGCATTCTAGGAGGGGAAGCCGGCCGGGGCGTTCCCTTTCGAGCCTGCTGCTCAGAAGCCACAGCGAGCAGCAGCAGAGGCGACAACTTAAGTTTGCTGCCACCTCTTGCTAAAAGGGGCTCAGAGCCTTGGGGGTTTAGGGGAAGGTGGAGGAATGCTGCAGCCGGCGGATCCACAAAAGGCAGATTCTGCTTTAACCAAAGAACTGAGGCTGCACGGCAGCGGCGTAGGAAAGAACAGCAGTGAGATACATATTGCTGGAAGTAATTTTCACTGGCTTGCACATTCTGCCAATAATATTCACTTTAGGAATGGAAAACTGCATGTAGATGATTTTCCTTAAGCTGAAATATGTGTAGCAACCTAAATCCGACGGGGAAGCGGCTAAATTCCAGCTGCGTTCACTGCGGATGGTCAATGCCACAGCCCAGAGAAGACTCCAAAGACTTTCACTTCAGTCCACGTCCAAAGGACGACAAGACTCCGTTTGCTCCTTGTCTTAAATCTCCATGTATTCTACCAGACATGTATTAACATTACAGCAATGGAATCTATCGTGAATAAATAGATTTGTCATCTTCTAAAAGTTCTCCTGTGCAGCTTTACACTGACAAGTGCTGAAGTTCCTCTGGGCATGGTTTGTGTGAGGGACTACCAGTGGTGTAAAGACATACCGCATCTTGGTCCTCCAGCATTTTAAAGTAAAGTACAGCTCAGGTACAATAGGAACCAGGAGAGCGAAGAGAATCACTGGTATTGTCTGTAGTCGCTAAATGGAGAGGGCTGCAACTGGGAGGGGTCATCTGAAAACTGAGGAGGGCCTGTGAAGAAGGCAAGAGAAAAAAAGGCCGCTAAGAAATAGCAAAAGGCAAGAGATTCTTCTTACTAACAGCATGAAACATGCTCACAGCATTTTTATGTAAATCCCCTCTAAAATTAATGAAGCTAATCACAAGACTTTAGAATCATAGAATCACAGAATCACGGACTCGTTTGGGTTGGCAAAGCCCTTTAAGCTCATCAAGCCCAACCGTCCCCCTACCCCTGCCATCCCACCCCCAAACCCTGGCCCCAAGCACCTCATCTGCCTGGGTTTTAAATCCCCCCAGGGGTGGGGACTCGACCCCTTCCCTGGGCAGCCCCTTCCAGTGCCTGACAGCCCTTGCGGGGAAGGAATTTTTCCTGATGCCCAATCTATGTTTGATTTTTTTTTCATTCAAAGAAGTTCAAGAGCTGTATGTACTGCCTCACTCCAATTAGGACCGTATTTTTGTCTCCTTTATTAATGGGGAAATGAATCAGAGCAGCAGGGGGGCAACATTTTCAGCCACCTGAAGGAGCTGGAAACCTACGCCTTGCTGCCCTTCGGTTGAACTTCCCCACTCTGTAAAGGTTTACCCCTGGTAACTTGCCCGACAATAAAGCAAGCCAGTGAAACGGAACAAATCATCAGGGAGTCAGCTTCCCGACTCCTCTTACTGACATCCCACCAGAGGGAAGCA
This sequence comes from Gorsachius magnificus, assembly GCA_034008185.1. Lineage (NCBI taxonomy): Eukaryota > Metazoa > Chordata > Aves > Pelecaniformes > Ardeidae > Gorsachius > Gorsachius magnificus. The sequence continues at coordinate 1,481,316 of CM067099.1, forward strand.
ATACGTTTTACTGTATGCCAATTTTCAAGAGAATAAATTGTAACAGACAGATGATACCCTTTCTCTAAAGCAGATTAATTATTTTAAAATGTCTTTTTTATTAAGAACAGAAATTGCTGTAATTTAGGTAGAACAAAGAACATCAGTGAGCAAACCTGAGAGGAAGCCTCTCAGGAATCAACAGCTGTACGAATCCTTTCGACACCAGCGGTTTTGTCTGTATTCCTCCCAAAATAAAGTGGGGCAATAGAGGTATCCAGTATTCTGCACAGGCAAGTATTGACACAAATGGCTACCAACTCGGCTAACTGACACCTCAGCTAGCATTTTACTTAGGGAAGAAAAAAAGGGGATCAAGTTTTTGAAGTAGTTCAGAAAAAAAATGCCAGTGCCACCTCTTTGAAATCTTTCATCTGTATCTGGGTACCTTATCCTGTCATTCGTCTTTGACACCATTTCCCCACAGCATTCTTCTGGAGAAGCTGGCGGCTCATAGCTTAGACAGGCGTACCCTTCGCTGGATAAAAAACTGGCTGGGTGGCCGAGCCCAGAGCGTGGTGGTGAACGGAGTTAAACCCAGCTGGCGGCCGGTCATGAGCAGTGTCCCCCAGGGCTCAGTGTTGGGGCCAGCTCTGTTTAACATCTTTATCCATGGTCTGGAGAAGGGGATCGAAGGCACCCCCAGTCAGTTTGCACATGACACCAAGCTGGGTGGGAGTGTGGATCTGCTGGGGGGAGGAGGGCTCTGCAGGGGGACCTGGCCAGGCTGGAGCCATGGGCCCAGCCCAACTGGGTGAGGTTCAACAAGGCCAAGGGCCGGGTCCTGCCCTGGGGTCACCACAACCCCAGGCAGCGCTCCAGGCGTGGGGCAGAGGGGCTGGAAAGCTGCCCGGCGGAAAAGGCCCTGGGGGGGTTGGTCGAGAGGGCTCTGGATAGGAGCCAGCAGGGTGCCCAGGTGGCCAAGAGGGCCAGCAGCATCCTGGCTTGTATCAGGAGTGGTGTGGCCAACAGGAGCAGGGCAGGGACCATGCCCCTGTGCTGGGCACTGGGGGGGCCGCCCCTCGAATGCTGGGGTCAGGGTTGGGCCCCTCCCCCCCCAAAGGACCTGGAGGGGCTGAAGCGTGTCCAGAGAAGGGCAGCGGAGCTGGGGAGGGGTCTGGAGCCCCAGGCTGCTGGGGAGTGTGGGGGGGTTCAGCCTGGAGCAGAGGAGGCTGAGGGGAGCCCTCATCGCTCCCTACAACTGCCTGAGAGGAGGGGGGAGCCGGGGGGGTCGGGCTCTGCTCCCAGGGAAGGGGCGATGGGACGAGGGGCACCGGCCTCAAGTTGTGCCAGGGCAGGGGAGGTTGGCCCTGGGGAACTTCCTTCCCCAAGGGCTGTCAGGGGCTGGAAGGGGCTGCCCAGGGAAGGGGTCGAGTCCCCAGCCCTGGGGGGATTTAACAGCCAGGCAGCCAAGGTGCTTAGGGACAGGGCTTAGTAGGCATGGGGGTGTTGGTTTGATGGTTGGACTTTATGATCTTGGAGGTCTTTTCCAACCGTAATGATTCTATCATCTGCCTGCTGATCTTTATCACCTCATTTAAACCAGGGTTGCCTGCACATTCGCACACAGACCACAGCTAAGCTTGCTGGCACCATCCCTCTTGCCGGGAACTTGCTGCTTGCTGTTCCCTCAAACCTGTTGTGTCACCCACCACTGACTACAAAATACTGCTGCCACCCTCTGACAGGTTGTGTGGCTGCATCAGGGGACAGGACAGAAGACATGGACAGCAGGGACGTCCCTGCTTTCAGCCACGCATCCTCCAGTTGCCCAGTGAGAAGGAGCTGATGATGCTCTCATCTCAATGCCACAACATGCGGCTCCTCCTTGACTTTCTGCAGCCTTAGAAGCTGGCAACCGGCAGAGTAGATTTCACTCTGTGGTCAGGCTGATGACTGGATGAGGGACGTTATCAAAGACTGCACCGTAAGAGCCTTGCGATACCGTAGCCCAATGGCTCCTTACCGTTTGGAAACTGTGTGGAGGCAAATCTTGTTAACAGAATACCAGCTCCTTCAATTAAAGCCAGGAGAATTCCTCCCATCGCAGCAGATCCGACCATGGCAACGGGCCCATCTAAAAATAAAAAAGCACAAAACAACACTTTTTACTTCTTTGGTGCGTTACGTTGCATATTATAGCTCTCTTCCTTCAGTTATAATCTCTCCTACAAGCAGACTCAGAAGCAGTAATTTTGCAGCCATTAAGCCTCATTAACATCCCCTATAAAAGGATAATTACTGGGCGACTGCCCCCCTCTTCCTCAAGCAAACAAAGGCACACTGGTAACGTGTGAGAACATAATTATTACTTCCATAAGCACAGGACAAAAGTTTCAGATTATCTTTCAATTTCTCTGAAAAAGTAAATTCCCGTGTAGGTATTGTAGACCGTTGCTTCACTCTAACGATGAGAGCTGTACATTCCCAGTACAGAAGTTTTCCAGTTTCCTCAGTTTCTTACTTCTTGCAGCCAATATGGCTCCAGTCAGGGCCCCGCTTGTGATTGAATTCCACGGATCTTCTTTCCCTCTCATTCTGACCATACTGCAGTCAATCATGGAGAAAAGACCTCCCCAGACAGCAAAGCTACCTGTTAAAATAAAACAAAAACCAGTTTAGAGAAAGCAGACAAACCAGCCGTGCTGCAGCCATATCAGCAAGAAACGGTGTGGGATTTGTGTGCTTGCTTTCAGACATGGAAGTACATTTGAACTGTGTTGGGTCAAGCTGCGTGGTGCTGGGCTATTGGTACGTAGAGAGGGGTCGATAACGCATCAGTGTTTGGCTACTGCTGAGCAGGGCTCGAACAGCATCAAGGCTGTGTCTTCAACATTTCCCCCCTCCCCCAAGTGGGTTGGAAGGGGGCAAGATCTTGGGAGGGGATGTAGCCAAGACTCCTGACCCAAACCAACCAAAGGGATATTCCATACCATATAACGTCAGCTCAGATATAAAAACTAAGGGAAAAGGAAGGGGGGGGGGGGTATTCGTCTTTTATGACGTTTTGTCTTCTGGGGCAACCACTATGCATACTGAAGCCTGGCTTCCCAGGAAGTGGCTGGACATCGCCTGCTAATGGGAAGCAGAGAGTAAAATCTTGTTTTCCTTTTGCTACCGCACGCGGCCTTTGCTTTTGCTTTTATATTAAACTGCCAAAACTCTTGACCCACGAGTTTTTTTTTCTTTTCCATCTCATTCTCTCCCTGCCCATCCTGCTGAAGAGGGGAGCGATAGAGTGGCTTGGTGGCACCTGGTACCCAGCCAAGGTCAACCCATCACACAAACCCACAAAGAACCAAATGCTGGTTAAAATCGATGCTGAGAAAAACTCACCCTGCCAGGTGACACACACAGTACACGTTTTATATGTAATCTCACTGATTCATATTTAATGACAGAAAGCTTATCAACCAGTGATTATAATGGAACTTCCATCCTAAAAAAGCCAGATTGGCTCAGGGAGCTTTCATATTTTTCACTTTTTTAACATATTTCCTCCTAGAGAACAATGCAGGGTCATTTCCTGCCTGCTCCTAGCACCTCAGAAGAGCCGCAGTGTCGCTGTTGTACGGCAGATGCAAAGAGAATGCAAGTTTTCAGAATGGAAATTCTGAAGTCTTATAACAATAACTTGTGTTATAAATTAAATATTGATCTCCAGGCTCATTTTGGGAAAAGTACTATTTCGATTAAGTTCAGCCCTCCCCAACTTGGGGTGTCTTAACGCTTTATAGCAACTTAATGCCAGCTAAAAACCAGGAGGTGCCTCTCTCTGCGCGCAGTCTCCCCAGGCTGCGGCCATAAACCCTTTTCAGCCTGCGGCCCCGACTTCTTTAAGTAGTTCTGCTGCAGCCGACACTTCCCCGCTCAACACCACTCTCCCATTTTCTCCTTCCGTAGCATTATTAATTCAATTTGCCTGTCGGAACAGCATAGTGGCAGAGCGCAGTGCGTGACCACAGTGGGACCTTTGAGAGGTCACTATGTCATTTTGACTCAAGCTGCAGTTTTTCTCTTCACAAAAATGACAGAAATTTACCCAGCTGCACCCAAAGGGAACCGCCTGAAATCCTACCCAGATGCACCCATCCACTTCACTGTTTTTCCAAGTTTGATTATTTCTTTTAATCATAGAATGTTTTGGGTTGGAAGGCACCCCCAGAGGTCACCCAGCCCAACCCCCCTGCAGGAGCAGGGACACCTTGAACCACATCAGGTTGCTCACAGCCCCGTCCAACCTGACCTGGAATGTTCCCAGGGATGGGGCCTCCACCCCCTCTCTGGGCAACCCCTGCCAGGGTTTCACCACCCTCAGCGTAAAGTATTTCTTCCTGAGATCCAGTCTAAACCTACCCCGGTTTAGTTTAAAACCATCCCCCCTTGTCCTGTCCCAGCTGGCCCTGCTAAAAAACTTGTCCCCCCCTTTCCTCTGGGCCCCCTTGAAGCCCAGGCCGGCCACACTCAGCTCTGCCTGCAGCCTCCTCTGCTCCAGGCTGAACACCCCCAACTCTCCCAGCCTGGCCTCAGAGCAGAGGGGCTCCAGCCCTCGAGCATTTTAGTAGCCCTCCCCTGGCCCCGCTCCAACAGGTCCATGTCCTCCTGGTGCTGAGGGCTCCAGAGCGGGATGCAGGGCTCCAGGGGAGGTCTCCCCAGAGCAGAGCAGAGGGGCAGAATCCCCTCCCTCGATGCTGGCCATGCTTCTCCTGATGCAGCCCAGGGTATGGTTGGCCTTCTGGGCTGCCAGTGCACATTGCTGGCTCACGTCCAGCTTTTCATCCATCAATGAGTCAATTTTGTTTATTTTAAAACCATGCACACAATGCATGGGCTCCAAGGCAGCTCTGGTTAAAACATGACAAAATTATTAACCCTGGCTTATCACTCCACAACCACAAACATGTTTCCTCCACACCAAACTAACTCTGGAGGCATCATTTACTCATTGCTTGGACTAAGGAACCTCACTGAAATGCAGCTGGCCCACAGCTCAGGTGTCACTGCACTTGTACCACATTATACTCCCAAACATGGTTATCTACCAGCAGTCAACTGACTGCAACAATGATACAGAATTAATTACCTCCCAGTTGTGGGGCTCTTGTTTTAATAGCTGTCAAGCTTCCCCGCAGCCGGTGGTTCACACCCTGCAATGAAAGAGAAATGACAGTTAAAATAAAGAGTGGTCCTGCAGCTGATCTGACTGTAGATAGCAAAAACCTGCCCCTGGTCCAATGTATTTCTAAGCACCCTCAGCAGCTGTGATCAGGAGCCGACAGAAACAGCATTTTACACATATTTTAGTATCTACCACTCCCTTATGACAGACCTGTCAGCTACAGAAATGAATTACAGCCACCAGGCATTAAACAATACGAGTTCAAAGTTTGTTTGAGTGGCCTAGTGGGGATCGAATGGGACATTTCACCTAACACTTTTAGCAAGATAAGCGTATTTCTGTTTCACGTGTATCATTTCTTCGTTCCTATCTGATGCCCGGTCACTTGACACAGTTTGCACGCAGGACACCAGCGGAGCAAACAGCAGCATCAGGTGCAGGTAACTGCAGGGAGGAGACTGCCCATGGAGAACAGGGAAATCCACCCAGAGTGCCACAGGGCTGCACTAGAGGAAAACTAAATATATAAATATAACGCTGTTATATTACATCTCCATCAGTATTTTATCTATTTCAGTACAACCACCTCAACCCCGCTGCAGACGCCCACATACAGCAGCAACGTGCTTGGCTGGCAGCAGCAATCTCACTCAAAGTCATCCCAAATTGAGTCGCTCCTGCTGGTCAGGCACAGCATTTAGTCCTTGCCTCACCAGCCCAGGCTCAGTAGCTACAAGAAGCAAGCAAATCAGCTTCTAAATGCAGTGCTGAGCTGTTCGGAGTCTAACACTAAATAAGTCATCCAGTACCCCGCAGAATTATGACTACCTATTTTCCCACGCTTTAAGAAGATTTAAGGAACATGCCCCCAAGTTTTATTTTTGCTACGAGCACTCAGGAGCGTGGACAGGTTTATTAAATAAGTCTTAAGCAAAATTAAGCACGCAGTTAAGCATATAACCCTTTTCAAGTTAAAGTGCCTGCAGGATCTGACTAGTTTGGAAACATTTATTTACAAAACTTACCTTGAGCTGACAGCTTATTGAGAAATTTTAGGCAAACGAATTGTCACACAATAACACCAAAGCCCACTCAACAAGAACCCCTTTTATGTGAAGCCAGAGAATTGTTTTAAAACAAATGTTCAAGTAGAAATAGAATTTTATCAAATGTCTCTACAACAGGTTTATAGCAAAAATGTCACAGCAGAAATCCTGAAAGTGGAAACTTCTGAAATGACTTGCATCAGCCCCGCCTTAACTTTCATGTTTACGCACACTTCTGCATTTAAACAAAACCTATCCAAAAAATCCAGTTGATAAAAAGTGTTAATAATTAAATAAGAGATTAATTAAAGACAATAATACCCCCTAATATAAATCTGAAGGAGAAAAGGATTCTTTCTTTGAGTCTTTCCACTTCTTAAAAGAAAGGGAGAGGGGTAGGGCAGAAGAAGAAGAACAGCCCAGGCTTGACATCTTTATGTGCAGACAGAACCAAAGGCAGACGATCAGCCAAGGTGGACATACTCTGCTGCGCCCACCACTTCCCCATCCTGAGGAAGGTGACTCTCAGCGAGGGAGCGTCCCACCGCTGCACCATATCAAAGAGGGAAAGCAGAACTTTTACCCAGAAAGATGAAGGACCCATCTGGATCCTGAGCTGCTCACCAGATCCCGGGTTGGATTAATGACATGCAGGCCATTAATCGGTCCCACTCACGACACAGGGATTTCTTCTCCTTTACTGTTGGCTAGCCAGATTCACTCTGGACAGACAGATAAAGCAGGACTGCCCTCTGAGTGCACTCTCAAATGGCTTTACTTACCACTGGGGAATTTCTGAACCCCTTGATAGCTTGGAAAATGCCACCTCCAATCGCTCCCATTGTGAAAGCACCTCCGCAGTCATCTACTATTCTCCAGGGACTATAAAGAAAAATAAAGATGAAAATACTAAATTCCATCATGTTAAACCATGCAAGTAACTGTAATGGATCCACCACTCACGCACCGAGCGTCACTGGAGTGAAAATCCAGCCTGCCAGCTGTATTGTCTCACACCCAGCTGGCTGAGCAGGTACCACCAAAACACATGGACAGGTAACAGGGACAGCAAAACAAACCCCAGTTTTGCCCAGAGTCTACCAGCCCATCTCCCTAGAGTGGTAAGTATCAAATATACAGAAGAATTGCCTGAACTCCCGACACAAGGCAGAAGGATGTATTTCCATCACAGAAAACTTGTGCAGAATTCCATCTCTGCCCTACTTAGGGAGTGTGAATAGCTTGCGATTTATTGGTCTCATTTTTGTCTTGATGTACAGAAAATTGAGGTGGCAAATTCACTGAGAGTGGGTTCACAGCTGGCACAGACCCCCACTTTCCTGAATCACTCATGCTGGTTGTTTAAACGAGAGACTTCAAAGTCATCTTTTGTTAAACTGAAAAGGTTTTTCCTGATGAATCCTGGATCTCTGAAGTTCATTCAAACAAGACACAGAGGCCCAGACGGCCGCAATTCCTGCCTCCAACAATACGGAGCGTCGAATGTTTCCGACCAGTGAGCAAAAGCTTCGCCTCAGAACAGGCACCTTCCTCGCAGCAAACACTTGCAACACCAGGGAGATGAGCTTTAATTTGGGGTTCAAAACCGCTGCCAAGCACTAGAGCCTTGTAACTCTCTGCCGCTAAGCTCAGCTCCTAAACTAGGTGAGCACTAACCCCGCTATTAACCTCTGCTGCCACTGCTGGTAATTTCAAAGCATAAAATAACAAAGTTATTTTGCTTCTTTCATCCTATATCAAAACCTTACAGCAGAAGCCAAGCACTCAGATGATTGTAACTCCTGCGCTGACAATAATCAGAAAACCTAGCGAAAACCAGACTGCAACAACATGCAGGGTCACAAAACCAAACACTGCAGCAAGCTCGGTGCTCACATTAGCAAATCACGGATATGAGCATCGATGTGCTTTTCCGATTTCACGTTTCTGTTCTCGAGGACTCCCTACAGCACCCAGCTCCTGCAGGCAAGCATACGGCTTCATCGATCCATTGTGAATCTGCTGCTTTTCACAGAATACGCTAATGCTCATCGGCTGTCAGGAGCGACAAGCATCGTCGCTCTTCCCAGACCCCTCGCTGTCATGTTTTGTCACAAGGGCTTTTTTCTTCCTGAAAAAAATTCCAAAATTTGCAGTCCCTCCCTCTACGCGTTCTCCCAGCCTCCTCACTTCTCCTGACCTATTTCTGACTCTCTCCCTACCCCCGCAATTGCTTTGATGAGAGCGTAGCCAGCTCTGCAAGCCTTCTAGACGCGGGTAAGTTGCTTGTTTGCACACGTGGCGCTCTTGGCTTGTTTTGCTTTTGCATCTTGGCATTGCCTGGCTGTTCCGGAACGCACCAGGCCCCCACCCAAATGTCACCACTGATCCTCCCCAGCGACACCCAGGTCCCAAGCCCACACTGATCCAGGGGAAGGATCGTACGTTATCGCCCCATGCATCACCCTTCTTTTTTATCACTCTGCCTGTAATGTGCTTTCATCTCCTATTCCTTACAAATCCCCTCAAGCTTTGACTAAATTAAATAATTTAGCCCCATTTCACACTTTATTTTCCTTCCCCTATTTCCTGCTTTTAATGATCAGGAAAACGTTACAGGCACACTGCTGTCAGAGATGCCAAGATGAAAAGCGACTAAGTCTTTCTTCTCAGGGCTTTTTTGTTGTTGTTTTGTTCTTCTCCACGTCTCCCATCCAGATTTTGATCTACTCTGTTATGAATAAAACATCTCATCACAAATCTCCTCCTTCGTTAGCCTGCTAACAGTGATCTTGTTAAAAGGCTTTCTGGAAATCTAAATAGATTATGTAAAGTGGTCTTCCTGTACCCACAAGGTCAAAGAATTCCAATTTAGCAAATCACAACTGAAGCTTCGTTACAGAAGCTTCATTAATTAGACCCCAATCATGGAACGCTTTCCTAGATTTTTTTCCATCTTTAACCCCACTTCAGATGTCAAGCTCATTAGCTGTTACCTTTGGGGTTCTTAATTTTTCCTTTTTATCTCTCCTCCCAGCCTCTGCAGGAGCAGCTTTTAAATGAGAAAACGTCTTTTGATACCAGCACAGCCATTTCGTCCACCAGCTCCTTTGAACTCCCGGACAGACGTTGCGTGTATCTGCAAGCCGACACAAAATACCCCCCAGTCCCTGGCAGTGCTTGACCTCAGCGGAGGAGAGAATCAGGAGAGATTGCTCCATTATTAATTTGGCACTTATCTACAAGCTTAATATTACTGTTAATTGTTTCCCTGACTTTAAGGGGACCCCTCCCAGCAGGGAGATGATGTGCTCACTGCTACGTGCAAGATAAGGTTGGATTCCTACTCCTGATGGCAACCGCAGTCGCTTAGAGACAAGAGAGCAGAGGCCAGGACCTCGTTTATGCCAGGGCCCTGGGGCAGCCACATACCAGCTCTGGAGAGGCTGATGTTACCCCACACCTCAGGCAGGCACCCAGAGGGAGCCCAGGTGGCTTACAGCACTGTCTGGCTCGATAAAAAGCGGAGAGCGTGGCTGGCAGGGCCCGCAGAGCGAGGTGAGATTTTAGAGTGGTGAAACATTGCTCCAAGCCCCACGGCTGCCTGCCTGAACCACGAGTGTCAGGGGCCCCTGCATTTTAAACAAAAAGAGCTGCCTTTTCTCAGCACCGCCGGTTCAGCAGGGCACCAGCCTGAGACCAGCTCTGCTGCAGACGGGGCAACACTTCATCCTCACCATCAAACCATCGTGACACGCCAGCCTGACCTCTGCCTCCCCCGCCAGTGTCAGCCCTTCGGGCCATTCCCAGCATGCAGGAGGCTACGCAACAGGCAGGTCCTACAGTGTCACCTTCCAGTGAGGTCACACGGCTCCCAAAGACAGCAACTCCCAGGGGGCTGGAACTCCCCCCCTTTACTGCGGGGGGAGAGAGACAACGGGGCGACCAGCGGCAAAACAGGCCACAAGAACATGGGGCCCCCGACAGCCCCCCTACAGCTTAGCAACAAAATGTCCCTATTGCATGACCTTACTGAAGGGAGAATGAGATTAGCTGGAGGCCACGGCAATCAATCAATAAATAAAATTTCTTTTGCTCACGTCCCAAACTTTGCGCTGTAGAAAGGCAGAGCTGACACTTACAGAGAAACTTAAAATGCGGCAGCAGAGCTTTGTCCAAAGCTTTGGGAAAAGCCTCGTGAACAGTCATGGGTCTCTATTTGCAGAGGCGAGCAGAACGCTGCACACTTAATCCCAAGCCTAAGATTTAATTTAAGCGTTTCATTGCTACAAATAAAATCCTTAAGCAGCAACCAACGCGGCTCTGAACGTTTGCAAAGGCACTGCCGAGGCGTGCCCGGGTTCAATGCCGCCAGTTAGGCAGTAAGGCGGCCTGCGGGGAGCCCGGTGCGCTCCCGCCCCGGAGAAGCGGGGAGGGGGGGGTCGGCGCGGGGGCAGGCCGCAAGGCCTAGCCGCCACGCCGGTACCTCTTTCCGCCGGGCGCGGTACCGGGGGGGGAACTTTGGCCACCCAGGCCCCAAGCTACGGGGCGGCCCCTGACGCGGCGCGGCCCGGCCCCCCCGCCTCGCTCCCTCGGCCCCCCCGCGGAGCGGCCCCGGGGGCGCCCGGCCCGGCCCGGCCCGCCCCGTTTGTTTGTTCCCCCGTCCCGGTCCCGGCCCCGCCGCTGCCACCGGGGCGCGGGCCGCTCACCAGGGCTCGCGCGCGTACTCCTCCATCTTGGCAGACGCCACCGCCCTCGCCCACCTCCCCGCCGCCCGATTGGCTCAGCGCCTCCTCACGCAGGCCAATGGGAGAGGAGGGCGGGACTAGGGGGGAAGGAAAGGAGGCGTGCGCGGGGGTGTTGGCGCATGCGCCGTGCCCCTTTGGCCTCGTCCCGCCCCGCCCCGCCCCGCCCCGCCCCGCCCGGGGCCTGTCCGGGGCCTGCGGTCGCTCGCTTGCCCGCCCGCCCGCCCCGCCCAGCCGCGGGGCCGCCCCGGGGAAGGGGCCGCTTCAGCTGCTGAGTCGCCCGGCCCCGCTGGTGCCGTCCTCGGGCACAGCCACCCGCGTGCGACCCTGGGAAAGGGGAGGGGGCGCTCAGGTGGGGCTGCCCTCACGGGGCCCCCCGGGGCGGGCTGTGGGCGCCCCCGGAGCGGGTCGGGGGGTAAGGGCAGTGACGGGCGGACACAGGGCCCGCGATCTGTAAGGCTGTACAGTGGCTGTGTTTATTCAGCGCTGGGCAGCACGGGGGGCAGTCCCACCAAAGTCGTGCGCACCGCAACCCAGCAGCTTGCCCTGTTTATAGGCAGCAAAGTGTTACCGAGACGTGAAGTTTCCCAGTATCCTGGTACGTAGGCATAGCCTGTCCCCGCTTCGTATTAGAATTAGTTTCAAGAGGTCATTTAGAATGAACTTTGGTTGGAAAAGACCTCTAAGATCATCGAGTCCAACTGTTAACCTAACCCTGCCATCCCACCACTAAACCCTGTCCCTCAGCACCTCATCGATCCTTCTTTTAAATCCCCGCAGGGGTGGGGACTCGACCGCCTGCCTGGGCAGCCCCTTCCAGTGCCTGACAGCCCTTTCGGTGAAGAAGTTTTTCCTAATGTCCAGCCTAAACCTGTCCTGGCATAACTTCGAACCTTTCCCCTTCGTCCCATCACCCGTTCCCAGGGAGAAGAGGCCGACCCCCACCTCGCTCCCCCCTCCTGTCAGGCAGTTTTAGGGGGCGATCAGGTCTCCCCTCAGCCTCCTCTCTTCCAGACTAAAGAACCCCAGCTCCCTCAGCCGTTCCTCATAAGACTTGTGCTCCAGACCCCTCACCAGTTTTGTGGCTCTCCTCTGGACATGTTCCAGCATTTCCATAAGTCCCTCCCGACTGCGCATGCTCCGTGACTTGAGTCGGTGGTCTTCAGGGGTCGTTTGCTTCATCCACTCCTCTTCTTCACCTTGTCCTCTTGGTGAACTCCAGCTTCTACCCCCGCCTTATTCCACTGTCGGAACAATACAGCCGGTACCAGCCAGTTCCCCATCCTTGGCTATCCCCATACCGACATTGGCTATCCTCATACCGACACTGGCTATCCTCATACCGACACTGGCTATCCTCATACCGACACTGGCTATCCTCATACCGACGCTGGCTATCCTCATACCGACACTGGCTATCCTCATACCGACACTGGCTATCCTCATACCGACGTAGGCTATCCTCATACCGACACTGGCTATCCTCATACCGACACTGGCTATCCTCATACCGACACTGGCTATCCTCATACCGACACTGGCTATCCTCATATGACTTGGCTATCCTCATACCGACATTGGCTATCCTCATACCGACACTGGCTATCCTCATACCGACATGGCTATTCTCATACCGACGTTGGCTATCCTCATACCGACGTTGGCTATCCTCATACCGACGTTGGCTATCCTCAAATCGACATTGGCTAGCCTCAAATTGACGTTGGCTATCCTCATACCGACATTGGCTATCCTCATACCGACACTGGCTATCCTCATACCGACATTGGCTATCCTCATACCGACACTGGCTATCCTCATACCGACAAAGGCTATCCACATACGACATTGGCTATCCTCATACCGACGTTGGCTATCCTCATACCGACGTTGGCTATCCTCATATCGACATTGGCTATCCTCATATTGACGTTGGCTATCCTCATACCGACATTGGCTATCCTCATACCGACATTGGCTATCCTCATTCCGACATTGGCTATCCTCATATCGACAAAGTGCCAGATGCTTTGTTCTCCTACATGCCTTCCAAGGCCTTTAACAAAGATGGGCCATTTCCTACTAATCTCTCCTCTTCCACAATCCTACAGTGTTATTTCATATTGACTTACCTATAGTTTACTTCATATGATTAGTAAGTTAACCTAGAACACAATGCTAGCAATTTAAGATGGATCTACAGTTGGCTTCACAAAGGTCCTTTTGTTAACCCTTTAGCATCCCTTCAGAGAGGCTCCCGTGCAGGAGTAGAACGGCGTGTGTGTCTCTGTCAGGGCTAGGCCCACATCATAGCGCTGACAAAGGCCTGAAACACAAAGCAGCATTTATTTAGCCCTCTAAGTAGTGCCCTCAGTAAAAGCGTGAGGAAATCTGAGGGGCGGGAGTCAGCCCTGCTGATCCATCCGTGAGGCCTCAGGCAGCTGAGCTGGCTGTAAACGCATCCCACCAGAAAAGGCAGCGAGCGCCCTGGAAGGGGAAGCGGAGAAGAAGCCTCCGTGGAGCTGGAGAAGGACGCCTGCCTGGTGGCAGAGGGGTCACCGCAGGGACATGCATCCCACCGCAGTGGCTGAGACGCTCGGGAACGGCACCCGCCTTGCTCCTGCTGCTGAATCGGCTGGCCGGGTCTCGAGGTGTCCCTGGGGACGCTCCCGTGGGCCGGGCAGTTTGGGCGAGAGCTGGGCTTTGAGGATGCCCTCAAGAGACAGTGCCTGCGAAAGGGAGCTCTCCAGGGAGGCTGGGAAGGCAGAGCTAAAAACCGGAGAATTAGTGCTGGCAGCAGATGCCAGGGCAGCCTGCAAAGCCCCTGGAAGCCTTTCCCCACATGTTTGCAAGCACTCTAAATCGTAAATTGCTTATTCTTTTCACACTCCTAATTTAACCTCACACACAGCGCTCTCTTGTGAGGGAAGTAAATCATTCGGTTGCAACAGGCGATGCGGATTGTGCACAGAGGCACTTAATTGCTCCAATAAATCGTGGGCTGAAGCAACAGAAAGGAGCCGAAATGCTCCACCTGCTCTAATTTGCTGGTTTTGAAGGGTTTTAAAGACTCCTTGTGAATGTAAGCCCTCGTGGTCTGAGTGCGGCGATGGCTCGTCTGTGCTTACTTAAGGCGGGTTGGGAGCAGAGGGTGATGCAGTAAAGGAGATTACCAGAAGGTGGTGGTGTGGCTTCTGCTTTGGCGAAGGAGCAGAGATGGGAATTGTGGAAAACCTCAGCCTTGTCCCAGCCGCCGTAGCCTGGCTCTCTGCTCGTGTCCTCTGTTATGGCTGTGACTGGTCCCACACTGGTCCGACCCTCCTTAGGGTGGCCAGTTCTTGCAGTGGCCCTTGTCCTTTCCCCCGAGGAGTGGCTGGTTAATTACATCAGGCTGAACGATCATTCTGGTCATCCCTTTCACACGCTGTGGGAGAGCTTGGGAAACTCCCTGCCAAGCCCATGGGGTGCTTGAGTTGCAGTGGCCAGAGTCACCAAAGGGACCTCCAGTAGCTCAGCTGGGGGTACTGGTGGCACCCCCGGGCAGGCTGCTGGAAGGTGCTCAAGGGCTTTCTGGGGTTTTCTGAATTTTACTGGGACCAGGAGCCGGTTCCTTTTGCAATTTATGATGTCTTGTACACACTTCCCTCACTCTCATGTGAGCAGGTGTTTTGCAGAGGGAGATTTGGGATGAAGTTGCAATTGGGTTTGGGAGAGAAGCGGTTTCTCTCACTGGCCATGGGAACAACATGTTCCAGAGCAGCCTCCTGTCCCAGCCGGGCAGGGTCATGTCACTTGCTTTCTCAAGGAACATCTTAGAAAATGAAAAAAAGATCAGCACGTTTAACCTTTCCTCCTGCAGGCTCTGAAGGAAGGGGAAATAAAACAGATTAGAGGGATCCATGCCATTTTCAGTTGTCCTTTATCAGCTAATAGGAAAAAATAAAGGAAGATGGACAGTTCTAGGTGGCGGCATAAGAGATGAGGGCACGGAAAGCTTTCCCAGCTCTACCAGAGACCCTGTACATGCACCTGGAAAAGGTACTTAATGGGACTCTGTCTCAGTTCCTCATCTCTGAGATGTGGCTAATCGTGTTGCTGTGTTCCAAAGGAGTGTTGTGCAGAAATATTCATTAGTGCCTCCAAGGTGCTCAGTTGCTATGGAGATGGGGATCCTGATAAATGCAGAGACTGACGGGGGCCTCAGTGGAGATTCGGAGCTGCTGGGAGCTCCTCTGCACCAAACCGCACCGTGCTGTCCTGGCCGGCACAGCCTCAGAGGGCGATCGGCAAACCCGTGGTGGCTGGAGCCGGTTGCAGAGCAAGGCCCAAGGGCCCGTGAAAAAGCAGCCAGTGCAGACATATCCAGAGCTCCTTTTATTCTAGGGTGAAAACACTGGATTTTCTTTCTGGTGTTTTCTTTCTTACAGCACCAAGAACTTTGTGGAATATGGCGCAGTCAGAGCCACGCTAATATCCCCGGTTAAAAAGAGAAGTGTGACAGCCAAGATAAACTGCGGTAAGACCATCCACTATAAACCACGACAAGTTTAGGGTGACCCCTGCTTCTCTCCCGGGTTTTCTGCTGATGAAGGAATATAACTCTGCAAGACTCTGGCTCTGTGTCACCTCTGCGTAGCCAGCTCTGCGTCTCAGCAGAGGAGAGGCCGGCAGACATGGGCTTTCAGATTGCGGAAGATTTGTGATACTTCAGGAGAAACTCAGAGCCTCCTAGGTCATGTTTACAGCTTCTTAGGGAATTTGGTGTCTGGTGCTTCTTGTCACAGGAGTTAAGATTCAGGAACCACAAAATAGAGACCTTATCGAGATGTCAATATTGATTTTATTCTGTTGGAAACTGATTTACAACACAGGAAAGACTCACGAAGGAAAGGCAGACAGGCAGAAAGACAGTGCTAGGTTTTACTCACCAGTGGAAAGGTTCTTCTGCTGTTTCAGCGTTGCGGATTGTCCCTGGGGCTGTCCACATACACCGTCCCCGGAGCCAGGGGTGGCACACCTAAGAAAGCTTGGATCTTTCTGCAAGAGGGAGACATGTAGCTATGATTCCTCACAACCTCTTTTTCGTGCCCTCTCCAGTTGGGAACTGAGCTTCCAGTTTGTTGCTTACCTCTTACAAGCACTTGGTGACTGAGCACAGTGGCACCGTGTAGAAATACCTTGGTCATTCCTTCCATCCCCACTCTCTGTTAAGTTAAATGTCTCTTCCAGAAGATGATAGTGTTAAAACCTTTTGAACTGTGTAGTAAGGTGAACAAGCAAGATGCTCATTTGGCTCCTTCGGGCGAAGAGGGCAGCAAATGGACACCAGTATGCTAAATTCCCTCTGGTTCCTGTTGCATTCAGTGCTGTTGCTGCCATGGCAGGTTTGGGGTGAGGGAAGGGAAAGGGTCTAACTAGGCTGAGACCAGAAGAAGGTGAAGGGGATGGCAGCATCCCTCCTAGTCCTCGGTGCAAATGAGCACCAAGACAAGGGTCGTGATGTCAGGGAGATAGAAGTGGTGGAGTGGGATGAAATTCAACACAGCAATGTTGAAGGTTATGCACTTGGAAACTAAACCCAACAGTTTCTTCTACATCTGGAAAAAATCTCAGTCGTGCCGGTGAATCATAGGAAGGCTATGAGCAGGAGCTGGGCGCTGTGGTGCTGGAGATAAATGAAATCCTAGAATGCAACAAGAATGTGCATTTCCCGTCAAGATGGGGAACGTCTAGTTTGTAACACAAGGCATTGGGAGACTCGCCTGGAGCACCCTGTGCCTCTGTTCAGGATGGGGTCTGAGCCAGGGAGACAGGCAGAGAAAGTAATTAGGCTGACGAGGAAAATCTTATGAGAGCTTACTTTACAGGAGGAGACCAAAGGGCTGCTTGTTTGGACTAGCAAAGAGAGAGGCCTGGGAGCAGGCAGTAAATATTAGGAGGATGATAAAAGCTGAAGAAAAAAGGGTGAAGTTGGCAGCATAACGAATGGGTACAAAATGCTGTGCATGGGGTAAAGCTGCTTTGAAACTCGGAGAGAAGAGCCTGTCTGCCTCTGTTGCTCTGGGAGAATTTGCAGGTGCCAAGAAGCTTTATGGATTAAGTTGATGGAAAGAAGGTGCCTCCAACCAAAGCCCAGGCTTAGGGCACTGCCTGAACCAGAAGCAGGAGAGACTCAGGAATTCAGTCTGTGCAGAAGGAGGGATGTCTCTGGGGCTGGGCAAGGGGAAGTGGGAGTGTTGTGATGAAGAGCAGCTGCAGAAACACCCCTGCAGAGGATGGGGAATCAGCAGAAGCTCCGATAAAGCGACCTAGGGACGGTGCTGGGGTCAGACTTTGCAGAGCGAGGAGCAGGCGCCGGGCTGGGCTGGCACTGCCTGCTTCCTCCCTGGGCTGAGGCGTTGGGCTTTGCACATCCTTTGTAAAGAAACCAGCCCGCACCAGCAACATAACCACTCACCACCTCTTTCCTGAAGGGAAAACAAAAAACCAAACCCGCACAGATCCTGGCAAGCAGCGGGATAACGATGAAAACTTTCTCTGGGGTGGGCCCTTTGTTGCTGATTTCAGCCCAGAGCTGTCACTCACAGCAGAAACTCTCCCCTCCAGTAACAGAGGAGACTCTACGTATCTTCGGAGCCACGCTGACCTTTTTAGTAGCCCTCCAGCACCCATGGGCACATGCTAGGGATCTGCCTCCCCCACCCCCCAGATCCCCAGCCTGCCAGCTTGTGCATTTTTGCGTGTTTTCTCACTAGGTTGGCCCATTGCCTTTAAAAGGCTAAATGCTCCGGACTAAATTTGGTCATGCAGCTCTGCATGGATCCCTGGAATGTCCTCGGGTTTCAGGCTCCTCTGATAGCACCATTCCCCGCCTCCCGCTGGGCTCCATTGGCTTCCCAGCACCCGAAATCGCGGCTGGATCCTGTTATTGGCCAACTCTTGGACCAAGGGGTGTCCCCTCTTTATAACTTCTATATCCCGAGCTGCAGCGGTTGAGAGCTGCTGCGATTTAACGCTTCGGCACCTGCTGCTGCTGGGGGAAGCAGTGTTGGAGCTTCGGCTTCTTTTTTTTTTTTCTCCTTCCTTGGGTACCACACAAAACCGCAACCGTGTCTCGCCAGCGAGCCAAGATGTCCAAAGTGGCCAAATATCGGCGACAAGTTAGCGAAGATCCAGATATTGACAGTTTATTGTCGACTCTGTCTCCAGAGGAGATGGAAGAGCTGGAAAAGGAGCTGGATGTGGTGGATCCAGATGGAAGCATCCCTCTGGAGCTCAGTCAGAAAAACCAAACAGAAAATTCCCCACCTGGCCCACAAAACTGCGACACAATGCTCAATCACTGCGAAAAGGAGACCAGGAAACTTATTCAGAGGGAACACTCGGTAGACGTAAGTCACATCTCCCCACGCTTGAGCTGTTTCTATGAGAAATGCAGGGGCATACCTGTGAACGCCGCTGGGCTGCTTTAGGGATGAGATGGAAAACATGAACCCCGAGAAAGGCGAGCTGTGCTCGCTAAAGAGGAATAGCTCTCATGCAGAGAGCAGAGGAGCTGGGGGGGGAGCTGGTCCAGGCACTCCTCCCTCCGGGAGGGAACAAAGTATTTCATGAAACCCCAGTGTTATCGCAAAGCCAAAACCTGTGCTGGTACCAGGGATTTTCTCTCTGCCTCTGCTCTAACATCCTTTGGCAGGGCTGGGGGCAGAGATGGCACTCCCAGACGGCGGCTGGAAGGGCCGGTGCAGTGACAGCAATCCCTTGGGCTGCGTTTCTTTTTCCTCCTGTTTTATTTTCCCTTTGGAGATCTCCAGACTCTCGATCCCTTTGCTTCGTCTTGTGCAAAAACTTAAACACTCTCTGGTTCTTGTGGAATAAGATAAGTTTGCTGCTTTGTGGAAATCACCCTGAGAGGCAGGGGTGCCCCGAGCTTTTTGTTTCGTCTTTATTGTTCAGTTTTATTTCAGTTTGGGTACATTTATCTCCTTCTCTGCACCTGGCAAATCCTTTCGTAGCTTGCTTTGAGCTAGAAAGCTTTGTGCCAGTCCCTCTCCTCTTTTTGCGCCTTGCCTTAGTGGGAGCCAATCCTACTTCTCTGTAACATTTATTAACCTCTGCACTAAAAATATTTGGTATGTGCTTTGTGCGTGGGAGGCTGGAAGCATTTGGTTTCCCTAGTTTTTCACGGCAGGCTGAGCCAGAAAGTGGAAGAAGGAGAGTCTTGAGTGATTTATCTGTGCCGTCAGGGGCAGATTTCATGTCCCAGGCTGGATCCGCATCTGCTGGGACAGGACAGGGCTGAGGAGTATCAGCAGCATAAGCAGAGCGCAGGCTTATGGGGATACCCCTCTTAAGAGACAGCTCTGGCTCTGATTCCTTATCTATTCCAGGTCACCCAGCAGTACTTTGGATCTCCCAGCTGAGTAATCGAGCTCTAACTAACCCACAAGCGCTTGGAAATAGCTCTTTATGCATGTGGATGGAGTTTATTATAGGAAGGTCCTCTCCTGAACAGGGAAAACAGGGAGAAAAAGGTGAAAATTGCAGCTATCGGTGAAATAAATCAAGGTTTATTTTGGGGACCTGAACAAGGGGTTAAACAATTCCCCCTACCTCCCTCCTTACGCTGCCTGGGGGCTTTCCTCTGGCCATGAGGACAAGGCACTCACAGCCTTCACCTTCTATAAGTGGCGTTTGGCATGGGCTGGGGGACAGAAAGCACCGTGTCCCTCGCCATGAGAGCACTGGGTTTGATTTCCCACCAGTGGGCTGGTGGAAAATGTGGTGGGGAACGGCAGGTGCTGCAGGACAAACCTGCCTGGAAAGGGAAATGCTGTTGATTGGGACCAGTTTTCCCAGTGGCGCTGCAAGGGGTTTGCACTGGTTTGCAGGTGGTCCCGGCTTGCGGCCAGCACTGAGAGCGGACACTGAAAAAGCTGCTTTTTCAGGCAGACTCTTGCGTTTGGCATCTCTAGTGATGCTGTTTTGTTTTTCACCGTGGGAAGGGTGAGGAGTCGACTGGGAATTGGGATAGGAAAATGTCCACGTTCGGGTGAAAGGGAGGAAATTTGGGGGGTTGGAAAAAGAGAGCTGGGAAATTGTCTGGTTAAACACAACATTATTTGGAAGATGCCTTAGAGCATGTGTGTGTGTGTCTGTGTGCTGTGGGAGAGGACTCGGGATGGTGGGAAGGGATGGCACGGGGAGGGTGGGAGACGCCCCAAGAGAGGGTGTACAGCTCCGGCTGGTGGGGAGGGAGGTCCTGAGAAAAGCGCTCGCTGTGCTCTCCTTTGAACTTCAGTAGCTTTGGGCCGTGGAAGACAAAGCAAATTGGCTGCCGGTCAAATTTGTCAGTGAAACTGGCCCAGTTAGATTGCATTGCAGTAACTGGATATGGCAGAACTGTCTTTCTTCTTCTATTTCAATCCCTGGAGGCCAAGAAAAAAAAATATCCTCCACCCCTTCCTCCTTGGCATTGTTAGGACCTGGGATTAGCACCTAGAAAATGCCAGCTTGCAGCGCTGGCAGGTCAGCCCGTGCCAGTGGTGGAGCAGGGCCGTTGCTCCACCATGGGGCACGAGGATGGGATGGGATGGGATGGGATGGGGTGGGATGGGATAGGATGGGATCATCAGACCGCAGAAGCGATCTCAGAAACCAGCCCAGGAAGCTGATGTTTCCCTCTATCCGAGGAAGCCACAGGGCTGAGTTTTGCTGCAGGATGAGTGAGAAAACAGAGCCACCTGGAGCATCCCAGGCAGCTCCTGAGCTCTCACACGGCTGCTCAGAGCACTGAGGCCTCTGATGACAAATCCCTCTCTCGTATCAGTGGATTTCAGGTTGCAGCAGGCAGCGAAGCACTTGCGCCCGCCAGCACAGGCGCTGCGGCTGCACACCCATGGGGGATGGCATTCCCCCAGCCGAGCGCGGGGTGGTCCCCATCGATGTCCGTCCCAGCCTCTCTCCCTTGACAGCTCCCAGCATTGTGCATCGCAAACCCACGCAGCGCCCGGCATCCCTGATTAATCGCATCGAGCAAAGCCGCTGCAAACGAGAAGCTTGCATGAGTATGGGAGGGAAGTGTGGGCACAACGGCCAGGAAGGAATGGGAGGTTCTTCCAGTGGGACTGGCCTTCTGAACATCTGGAAGATGTTATCTTGCGTCTGTGATGTCTCTTCAGTAGGGAGGGACGGGAGGTTGGATTCTTGTCCTTGAACTACAGAGAGTTTATAGGCCCATAGCTGCCTTGCAGGAAGGCACCGAGGATAGAAAATATTAGGGAGTTCCTAGTCCAGCTCCGCAGTGGCACCTCGGGCTGTATCATTCTTTTGCTAAAACTCATTTTACAAAGCTGGGAGGCAACTGGGTTGCAGCCCCCACAGTGCGACGGCCGCTCCAGCTCCCCACAGCCGGCCGGGGCCGGGGCGGCATTGGCGTGGGGCTGGCAGCACGCTGACCCACGCTGCTGCACTCGTCTCCCAACCTATTTTTCCCCCTCCCTCCCTCCATCTCTTGTTTGCACCCTTGTTGTGCAGCTGCTGGTGGGATGGTTGCCTGTTAGCTGGGATGTGCAAGAACTTTTCCACAGTGCAAATTAGGGTATTTTGAAGGGAAAGGTTCTGTTTCTGCCCGTCTCCCAGTTGTTCTTGCAGTCATCACTGCGTTCATGGACCGGCTCCAGGCACCCCCCTTTCCCTTCTAAATATTGGGAGGAGTGGGTATATTTAGAAATATTGTAACTCCATAATAACACGTCTTCTTAGTGATGAAAAGGGCAAACTTGGGTAACTAGGAAGCAGTTTATAAACAGCCCAAAATAGATGTGAGCTTTGCCCTAACTTCTCCGCACTGGGGAGCCAAATTCATATCTTGGTGATGCATTAATTAATTAATCTTTATTTTGTATCACTAGCGAGTAAAAGTATACCCCAAGTGCAGCGGTGGGGCTTGGGACGGTGCCTTTCTTCGGCTGCACTCAACAAGGCCTTCTTGTAGGTCCACGGATCAAGGGAGCCAAATTGAAACCAATATTCACAGGTAGATAAATGAAGAGAGGATTTCTAATAGCTCGTGGCTCTTTGCTGTAGTGGGCAAAGACATAATGAGGGAGAAATCTAGGTTAGAAACACGCTGTAAAGTTGAAGCAGTGGCGTTAACCGAAGGACGATTTACCTGGGAGCGCAGCGGACTTGCTATCGCGTGAAATCTTTGCATCATGCCTGGGATGTCTCTTTAGAAGAGGAAAAGCTGTGCCAGGGGATAGGGGCTCGGTACGGGATGGGTTTTCCTGAGAACTGAGCTGTGTGAGGAGATGGGTTTTGTGAGAGCTGCTCTGGTTTTGTCCAGTTCTTCCTCTGCTGTTGGTGACTTCTTTAAAAAGCATGTATCTATGCATATAGCACTATCATATACGCCCTGGAGATATCCCCTGCTATCCCATTGGCATTCGGTCAATCCTAAACCCCCTCAGGGGTGCCTTTGCCGGGAGGGAGCTGGCTGAGAAGAGCTACCCTGTGGGAAGGACCCCACTCTGTGCCGTGGGACCAGGCGGTTTGATGGACGAGCACTCCTTAGCACTTGCAATATCCATAGCAGGAGGTTTTGCTTTTCAAAGCGTGCCACAAAATCCACCTCCTGCTGTTCTTGGCTCTCCCTGGGTTCCTGCCTGGCCTCACCACAGGGCCCATGTGGCTCCAAAACACTGAGCACTCAGGGCAGAGGCAGCCCCTCTTCATGCTCTCCTTCTCGAGCACCACCACCTTCCCAGGGAATGGATGGAGCCTCCTTCCCTCAACTTCACCTGTAAGGAGAGGACACCTAGCTGTCCCAGTCACATCAGAGTCCCGGCTCCTGCCTCCCCATGGGGCTGCACTGATTTCATGCCACTTCAGGCAGGGATGGCTGGGAAATTGCATGGAAATTGCATGCAGGGGCATTATCCTACTGATGGAGGGGATTCATTCCAGGGCCACAAAACCACTTCTTTTAGCGAGATGCTTGCACACATGGTGGGCATCTCTTTCCGTGTAAGCCTAGGGAGCAGCTTCTTGGAGGAGAAGGCTCTGAACAAGAGACATTGACTGCCGGGGCGGGCTGTGCACAGTGCGGTCCCTGTGTTTTCATCTCCTGAAGGTTGAACACCCAGGAGAAGTTGAGGTGTCTCAGGCAAGCATCTTCCAACACCCTTCCCTCTCGGATATCCCACTCCCCACGTGCACAAAACACCCTCCTGTCCCAGGTCCACGCATGTTTATCCTTGCAGGCTGCTTTGCCTGGCCCAGTGCTCCTGGGGACATCCTTGTGTCCCCAAGCAGCGCCGTAGGCTGGGTAGAGCTGACAGTGAGTGGTGGGACAGCATTCCTCATGGCGGGGGTTTGATGCCGAGGGAAAAAGCAGCGACCTTGGAAGTCGTTTACTTAATCCAAATGCAGTGTATCCAAGGGATGCTGGTGCCAGAGGGCAGCAGGTCCTATTGCTATTGTAAGGATTACAAAACTCCTTGGGAAGGTCTTGGAAAAAGTCCTGCCTTCCTTTCTAACTTACTGGAGGGGTGCGTGTAGGCTTGGCGCTCATTGCTGGCTGGTATTTAATCCAGTTACTGGTGGAGGGCAACACCATGAGAAGTGAAGCTCCCTGCCAATGAGCCATGGAAAAACAAGTTAGTATTTAAATTTCTTATTAATGCTCAAAGCTTGTCATCTTTTCATGAAAATACCTGGAGGAAAAACAAGCTCCGCGTTTAAATAGCTGGGCCAGACTCAAGGGCAATTGTAAACGAGGGAAAAGAAGGGGTTGTATCATTCTTTAAGCATCCTACCAGCCTGTGACTAACACATATGTATTTAAACTCTGCCGTTCTGTTTACCAGCCGGTTCTGTCGATATGCCAAGACCGTTCCTTCTCTCTTCCAAGAGTCTTCACCAATTCCTAGCGCTTGCCTTTTGTTTAACCATGTCCTGGGCAGGTCTCTGGCAGTCTCAGCGCCTGCTTCTCCCTCTTCAGAAGGGTGGTATTCCGCCCAGGTCCTGGCCTTCCAAAGCGGTGGAAGGCATGGGTGACGCCGGGGCATCCTTTCTCCTGGTGCTTCTCCAGCAGCACCCAGCTCATGCTGGGGTGGGCAAGGGACGAAGGTGCGGGTCCTTCCCCCAACACACAGAGTGGGAATGGAGCTGGAGGCTCCCCCATCTTTGCGTTACTCCTGCGGACGATAGCCAGGGCTATCCAAAATAGTCACACACTTTGAAAGAAACCATTGAGCTGTTCCAATCTGGTCCTTAAAGGAGGCCTCAGGTGGTCTCTGCTTTGTGGGCTCCCCAGGCTGCTGCAGAGCAGCCCATCCAGGAGAGCCCTGTTATATTTGTGGCTTTTCGTTGTTCAGAAATGAAAACTGCCGTTGTCTGCGCTCGGATGTTCCGTTCTTCACTTCTAAAAACGTACCAACCCCGTAACGAAAAGGATGAGTATCAGAAGCGAGAGCTGTCAGCTGGCAACAGACGATAAAACAGACCTCCGAGGCGAAAAGAGAAGCAAGAACGATCCCGCGACAGATAACTGAAGGATCTGCAGTGTGGAGAAGAGCCGAAGCACGTGGGGTGGCCACGCACCCAGGTTTGAGCTGCAATTCCTGAACAAGCGGTGCAAGAAGGAACCTCACGGCCAAAGTGGTGTTTTTGGAATGCTGGTGGGAGACGGTGGCAGAAACCTCGTTTGTTTGAATGCCAGCCCAAAACGTTCCCAGCCGCTTGTGGGCCGCGCTGAAGGCGCGCTCTGCGGGGAGATACGCAGTCCATCTAAGGGCACAAGTGGGGGAAAAAAGCTGAATTTCCAGTCAGTCTGAAAAAAAACAAGAGTGAAAAGCTGAGTTCTATATTTACATAAAGCCCAACTGGGATGCAGACAAATCCATGGAAATCCTTGGAGTGTTCAGCTTATATGGGCCGAGCTGCCGCAGACGGGGAGGTTTAACGTCTGTTTATGTTGAGCTGATAAATAGGCATACGGAGGAGGAAAAGAGCTGGGATCCTTTACGTATCGCTTTCTTTCGCAGCGTTATGACATCATTTGTGTGCTAAAACAGTCTCGGTGACTCAGCTCCCAGCAGGACGCTGGGATTAACTGGTCATGTCACTCAAGTCCACCCTTTGCCGCGATGGGAATCACAGCACAGCGGAGCGAGAGGATCTCACTTCCCAGGAGAGGAGGTATCGGGGCACTCACAGCGATGTGACAGGGGAGGTGACAGCCCAGGGTCACAGAGGTGTTGTGGTGCATGTGGCCCGTTGACATTGGGTTGAGTAGCCCAGGGCTGAGACCCGATATTTGGGTCAGGATTCACACCAAGACATGCCGGCTGCTGCCGAGGGCTCCGAGCTCTGGCAGGGGGACCAGGGCAGAAGGCAGACATGCCCGGCACGGGAACCAGCACCCACACAGCCAGGAGAGCCGCCCACAGTAGAAATCATAGAACGATAGAATCCCAGGTTGGAAGGGACCTCAAGGATCGTCTGGCCCAACCTTTCTAGGCAAGAGCACAGCCTAGACAAGATGGCCCAGCACCCTGTCCAGCTGAGGCTTCAAAGTGTCCAAAAAGGGAGCTGCAGTTCGCTTCCTCTCAGGGAAGGTCTTCAGTTTCGAAGAAGCACTGATCCTGACTCCTAGCATGCCCAGCTTTATCTCATTAAGTGCTGTGTTCTGGGCCACAGCTCCCACGTGGTGTAGGAGCCCAAGGAGCCAGTGCTCCTGTTTCTCATAAGCTATTTAAGGCTTTTGACCAGCAAACCAGCTCTCTGATTTTGGCAGGTAGGCACCCAGGGCTGGGACTCACCTCACCTGCTTCAAAGACCTTGATTCATCCTCCCACACCGGGCGCTCGTGGCCACCAGTGGTGCCATGGGGTGTCTGTGATGGCCCCATGGGCTGGCTGATGGGAGACCTGCACCAGCAAGGGGCCTGGAGATGCTTTCCACATAGTCCCAGGAGGCGGGGAGCCAGGGTCCTGCTTCTCAAGCATCCAGCCCCCTGTGACGCAGAGGACGGGAGATAGGATTTAAGACTCGCTGGGGCTGATTTGCTGTTCTTCTGTTCCTAAAAATCTGAGGAATGCTCTTCGTGGGCTGCCCACAGAAAGTGCACCGGGCAGAAATCCAGCTGTGAGGTGGCCGGGCTGTGAATCGCCGACGTTCACGGCCCTTAACAACCTCTGCCAAAGAGGAGGTGATCAGAGAAAAGGCCTCAGCTTGGGACTATCCAGTTCAGCCATGGCAGTGCCAGGAGAAGGGGCTGGGAAAACGATGGACAGAAGAGAAAAACCCCAACTTCTAAACCCAGATTTTGTTAAAGAAACGGAAGTTTTCATTTGCAAAGTATCCAGCGGCTTTAAGGGCTTCCTGGAAAATGGCTGCATGTCTCTGAGGAAGGGCTGGAGCTTTTCTATTAAAGGAAACCCAGTTAAAACATTTGTTATCTGCCTTAATTCAGCAACGAAGGCAAAGCAAGACAAAAGTCAGGGCCAGAAGTTGTCCAAGTCTCTGGAGAACAGCACTGCATCGACGGAGAAGGATGTTTTTAAAAACATTGGCCTGGGACGTGCAAAGAGACAGTGATATTTGGGGTCAGAAAGGTCTGAGCAGAAGGGAAGGGGAATAACTGAGCTCCTCGTTAAAATAATGGAGTAATAGCTGAGGCGGGACAGGGCAAGAAGTTGTTTACATCGCTCTGGGCTTTAGCACATAGAGCATGGCCTGGGGGGTCATGCTAGGTCTGCGCGTGTCCCAGAGCTCGAAGCCAAGGTCCTTTCATCCTTGCTTCATGCCAAAAAAAATCCAAATGTGCCAAGAGAGAAACTCTTTGCTGCCTGGGAATGGTCCTGATGGGGAGCCTGTCGGGGCCGGAGCTCTGCGGGGCATGCGGGGAGTACGAGCAGGGATCTCACGCTACTGGCCCGTGATAATGTAGATAAGGACCGTGAGGGTTCCTCTGGCACTGCTGCAGGTAGAGCAATGCCAGGTCCCTTGTGAGTGGGATGGGTGTCGTGGAGATCCAGACTTGGCCGTCCTGGGCAAGCGAGGTCAGCAGAAGCCTCACGATCACGCTCCCTCCAGTGATCTCTTCAGTCCGGGTTTAGCAGCTCTCAGGGCTCAGCCAAGGACACAGCATTTTTTCCAGGAATGTTGTTGGCTCTGAGTTGTCCCTGGGTTACTCAAAACTGGCCGAGGAATGGAGGAAAGGAACAGCTTGGCCAGCTTGTTGTGGTTTAGCTTGGCTCCAGCAACGCTCTCACATGCCGAGAGCGTAATGGCAATGGGTGCCCAAATACCCAGGAACGTCAAGTGCAAAACAACCTGCCTTTGCCCGGTGGCCACCTCAAGGGACTTCTCCATAGAGTGGGACAGTCTCAGGGGACATCCCTGTCCCCCGGGAGCTCTGATGTGTCTTGTGCCCAGCCTCCTCAGCCCCCTTCACCCGTGGTCACAGTGAGGGGTGGTGGGACGCCGGTGCCTCACTCACAGCCTCTGGCTGGGATCTGGGGGAGCTGGGCAGGGCGGAGGGGACATTGGGGCTCCTTCAGAGCCCATGCAACCGGGTAGGCATCTCCAGAGGATGATGCAGA
The DNA here is from genome assembly GCA_034008185.1 of Gorsachius magnificus. Lineage (NCBI taxonomy): Eukaryota > Metazoa > Chordata > Aves > Pelecaniformes > Ardeidae > Gorsachius > Gorsachius magnificus. Next base: position 1,508,875 of record CM067099.1, read on the forward strand.
TGCCCAAGGTTAGAGCTGGGGGTTTGATCTCAGGGTCTCTTGGTGGCTCTGGAGACCTTCGTAGGACTCGGTAGCATGTGTAGGACAGGCTGAAACCCCTCAGGCAGTGATACCAGATTGGTTCATTAGTCATGGATCTGTAATTATGCCTAAACCCCCTACATTAAATAACCAAACCCAGCTTCCTTCCCCTGCCAGTCTGGTCTGGGAGCCCCCAGGTGACCAACAGTTCTTGCTGAGCTGTCTCCCTGTCTCAGAGGTCTCCCCTCATCCCTGGGGCTTCCCCAGTTCCCAGCTCTCCCACCTCCAAAAGCCCCTCTGTCACTCAGGATTTGTGTGGAACCAATGGAGCTTTGCTGGTGGGTACCTGTTGCTCAGGATTTGCATGGGACCAATGGAGCTTTGCTGGTGGGTTCCTGTTGCCCAAGCCACGCCCTATGAAGAGATGAACTGGACAATGTCCTGTTGGCTGCAGGAGAAATTTATTACCCCAGCAGAGGCTGGGAGAAAGGGACAGTCCCTTGGCCTGGACTTTATCCCCCAGCCCTACAGCTCTGGAGGGACTCCGGTTGGTTTGCAAGGAGCAGGACTCTGGGGTGGAGGGTCTCCGTTGGTGGCAAAAGCCATGCGCCAGCAGCCAGTGTGCCGAAACAGCTCTGCCAGGGGAGTTGCTGGAGAGGAGGGAGGCAGTGAGTTGCAAGGAGGCTCATGGGCTCTGGTGGGCTCCAGCGCATGTGTAGAAACTGCTCCATGTGGCTGAAAACATTCCTGGATCAATTAAGTTCAGCTGGTCCAGTTGTCCTCCAGCAGGCGCCTGAATCTTGGTTTTGCAGGGCTATGCACTGGCGTAGGGCAGTTTGTTACAAGCAGTGGGCTACCCTTGGTGCTCACAAGGGTGTAGGCACAAGACCTGTGCCTACAAGTGGGCGTTGCAGCTCAACCGACGCAGCAAAATAGGTGCAATTTCCACCTGTGGGCGGTTTCTGAAAGCACTGGCTCTTACCGCTTTGCTCCACGTTTTCCCCTTACATCCCTCAAGAATAGATGTCCCCATAGCTGCACGTCGGCAAGGACCGTGCCCCTCTGGGTGTGTGTGAAGCCCGAGTCCCCACTGCCAACCCCAGCGCTGGAGCCATCAGCCATTTTGGAGTTCACCCTGGATTTTCCAGCTGATGGTTGGGGCGGGCCTGATCCTGGGTCAGGCTCCCCCTCTTGATGCTCCCTGATGCTCTCATATCAGCTGGGGGGGTGATGTCTCACAGCTGGGGGACATCTCACAGTTGGCTTCCAGGGGCCACCTGAGCTGCAGGTGACATTAGAGACTGAGCCAGTGTCAAGCCTGCAGGCTGAGTTCCCTACTTCTGGAGCCATTTTCACATGAACTGCAGGTGCAGGTTTGGCCCCAAGGTCTTCAGCCCTGTTTCCTCCTGGGGCGCAGCATGCCGCGTGCCGCCGGCAGCAACTCTTATGGAGGAGCCATCCTGGACTCTTCTGGCCTCCCCCTTCCAGCCAAGCCCTCCTTGAACCAAGATGGGGTACGGCTCCCTGGCACCAAGACGGAGCTGCTCGGCAGCACGTGCTCCCCCAGGCTTCCATCCTTGCCTCTTGTTCCTTAGCAGAGCCGAGCACGTGGCCGACATGGCTGGGGCCGTGTGTTCAGCCTGCTGACCCAGGCTCTTCCCAGGACATGCTCTGAAAATAACCGCAGGCTGGCGAAAGCCGACCCATTCCAAAGACATTTCTTCTGCAAATGCATTTCCATAGGTCCCCTCTGCCAGGGGCTGACACAACACCAGCAGCCGGGCCACAAAGCGCCCCTTCCCTCCACCTGGGTACAGATTTTGCGAGTCTCGGAGTAACCCAACCTTTCGTCTCCTCTCCAGCGTGTTCCCCTTCCCCTTGGAAACCTACTTGCAGGCACAGCGGGGTGACCAGCCAGATTGATACCAACCACACAAGCAGCGATTTTCTACCCCAAAATGAGCTGCGGGGCTTTCAGGGGAGGCGCAGCAAGACTCTTACCCCACCATCACATCCCCACCACCCGCAGCAGATCTCGGCAGCCCCCCTGCTCCACTCCCACCCGTCCCCGGCTCGGCCGGCTGCTCCAGCCCCAGCCCCGGCCCTTGCTCAGCGTCGGGAGCAGATTCCAGGCAAGAAGTTCCCAGTCTCCTTTGCCTTTTAAGGAAACAACTGAGTGGGTTTGAGGGTTACAAATGCTAACAAGCAATGGCAATGCTCATTTTAGTCTATTTAGAGGAAACGGGAAGGCATTTCAGTTCATCAAAACACTGGTGATTAATCAGCCAAGTACCAGGCTGTTTTCATTAGGCTTATTTTTAAAGGTCTGACACGCTGTGTAAAAATATTCCCCTAATAATCGTGCTCACAGCAGAGGGAATGGCACAGGAGGGGGTGCCGCGGCACTGGTTTCTAGGTATCCAAGGTAAATATGTCAGCGCAGCAGAGAGGAGCGAGCAGGCAGGGCTCAAGATGGCAATGGAGAGGGTGCAGGGCTGGCGCTGGCTGCTGCGGATGGAGACAGCCTGGCTGGTGGCCTGGGCTGCAGGAGAAGGTGCCCTGGTGGCTTTCAAGGGTTTCAGGGTTTCAAGACCTGGGGAGGGGGGAGGATGCATTTCCCTCTCCTCTTCGGCATCGCCTTGCCGCGCAGCTCCTCTGCTGAGCTCCGACCGGAGCAACACGCTTTATTTCCAGCCCGGAGGTGAGCACTTCTGCACTGTCACCAGTGAGCAGAGCTTTGGCTGGTGTCACCACCCCGGGGCTAGCACCTGTGGTGGAGCCAGGGTGGCAGAGCACACCAAGAGCCCAGGCATGGGTGCCAAGGCAGGAGGGGATGAGGCACGCTCCCTTCATGGCCTTGGGCAGAGCCAAGAGCAGCTTCTGACCTGGCTTTAGAGATGTCCCCAGTCTCCACCAAGGGATGGAGATCTCATGCAGGCAGTGGTGGTCGGGCAAGAGTGACCCTTGGTTTTAGAAAGACAGATCTGATTTCTCACCTGCAAGACTTTGCTCCTGATTCCTCCCCTTCTGCCGCTGCTGCTGGAGCCTTGCAGAGACCCTTCCCCCTCCGGGACAGGGGTGCCGTGATCCCGGCAGCTCTTGCCCCGTCTGCATTAAATGAAACAGCTTGAACATCTCTCACCTCTCGCTACCAGCCAGCACTCTCTGCAGTAACTTGCAGCTCCTTGACAGGATCCTTCCAGCGCATCCCAAATTTGCTGGCCGCACGTCAGCCTGCAAACACTGCCTGCAGTGGCAGTTAGCACCCGCGGCCGGTCACCGCACATCCATGGCCTTCCCCTCTTCCCCTGCCCAGGGGCAGAGCTGGCTCCTTTTCCCCCGGCTCCTTTTCCCCCGGCTCCTTTTCCTCCAGCTTCTTTTCCTCCAGCTCCTTTTCCTCCAGCTCCTTTTCCTCCAGCTCCTTTTCCTCCAGCTCCTTTTCCCCCAGCTCCTTTTCCCCCAGCTCCTTTTCCTCCAGCTCCTTTTCCCCCAGCTCCTTTTCACCCAGCTCCTTCCCCACATCCTGCTCAGTGGCTCCAGTGCCCTCCTTCCTCAGACCTGCCGCGCGCTGCAGCACCTGGACATGTGGCAACACATCGGCGGATGGAGGCTTTAATGAGAACAGCACTAACGATGCGATAACAGGACATTCCCAGCGGATTCACTATGCATCTCGTTTTGCTCTAGTTTCATCTTGTTTGGAGGAATCCGTTGCATTCTCTGAGCACGGGAGAGGCTGTAGGTTCTTCTCTCCAGGGTTTTCCTCCCTTTCTCCAAGATCTGCTCATTCCTGGCCAAAGCCCTTGCTCTGCTTGGTTGTGGATGGCCCGGGGAGCTTAGGGGAGACTCAGGGCTCCCCAATGTCAAGTTGTGTGAGCTCGAGCTGGGAAGGAGAAGGCTTTTTGGAGACCTTAGTGTGGGGATGAGGCTGCTGGCTCCGACTGGAGCAGTGCTCAGCCTGTGGACGCAGAAGGGCTGCAGAGCCCTGGGGACGCCACTGTCTCTTCTCACAGGAACCTGCAAGAAACCTCCAACCTGGGACATCCCCAGACACCTCTGAAAGGCACCGTTGGGCACGGGTATGGGGGGACAGAGCAAGGCAGCAGAGTCCTCATCCCCCCCACACCCCCTGCCCAGCCTCCTGCTGGAGCAGATGTGGCCCGTCCCTCACCAAGGTGCTTCAGGACGTCGCTGAGCATCCTTGCACCATCCCAACCCTGGGGACAGGGCACGTCTTGGTGAGAGGGGCCACTGGCTCTGGGCAGGAGGAGGTGGCATCACCGGCTCCCTGCACTGCTGGGACATGAGGGTACTGGCATCAGGGCACCTCTGGGACCCCCATCCCTGGTCCTTGGGCTTTGCAGCAGTGAGGGGGCTGCGTGGATGGGCTCGGTGGGGCTCTGGCGTACGCCTTTCCGCTGCCTGTTTAGCTCCGCGCAGGGGAGCCAAGAAATGTCTTAACTAAATAAATAGCGCTCTCGTCCCCGATGGCATCTGTTTATATATCAGGTACAAACAGTCCCCGCGACTGCCCCGCTCACAGCCAGGCCAGTTCTTTCCACAAAAAAGCAGTCCCCAAGGGCCAGCAGTGCCGCGCGCTGGGAAGGCAGAGCCGCACTCTGTCTCGGCACCAACAGCACCGGGGCCTGGGCTGGGGAAGGCGCCGCGGCCGGGGCATCGCCTGGAGGAGGAGGCCAGCCCTGGCTGCAGACCAGTTTGGGGGTTCAAGGCACTGGGTGCAGTCACTGTGCTCTCCTACCCCTGGGAGGGTCTAGGAAGCTCGTAAAGGCATCACAGCTGCATCTCCCAGGTGCATCTTCCTTCTTCCTCCTTTCCCTGGAGTCCTGAAGTCCCCCCAGGCAAGGACGACATTTGCTCTGCCACCCTCTCGCCGTGGTGCTTCCTCCTCCTCCTGCAGCCAGCGTCGCTGCCAGGTCGCCGGCATCGCTGTGGTTAAGCTGAGGACGCCCAGATTAATCCCACAGCTGCAGATCTGAGCCTGACCTAACCGTGGCTCTGCAGCCGGGCTCCCAGCTAGCAGTGTCTCAGCACGTCCCCCTCCGCTCATCTCTGGCCAGAAACCCCACGGCGCTGGCTGGCACACAGAGCCGAGCCGTGCTGCCAAAGCCGGGCACCCGGGAAGAGCCGGGCCAGCCACGATGGGCAGGAGCTGTGTGCTCCCCAGCTGCGGAGCAGGGAGAAGAAGGTTTAAACGGCCAAACCCAGACCCAGACTTTATGGTAGGATCCTCCCCTGCACAGCAAACTGGGTCCCAATATCAGGCATTCGTCTGTCACCCGTTTTCTGTGCGCAGCATTGGCTCATCCCCATCGGGAGTGGAGGGGTCTCGTGTCTGGTGGTTGGGGAGGTGAATCCTGCCCCGGTGCCCCGCTCTCACTGCGTTGCTGTACCCAGGTCTTGGTGCTGGGCCTGCGTCTCTCCAGGCACACAAGGAAGCCAATCTGGTCCCGTAGGAAAGCCAACAGACAACAGGCTGGAAGGCTGCGTGCGCCGAGCTGCCGTCAAAGGCTTTGACTGCAAAAGCAGAACATGTTGAAGCGTTGCTGATGGGACACTCTTCCCAGCCCTATCCGCCAGGGGGGAAAGCTGCAACGAGGCATTTGTTGTGTCCTGGAGCTGCCGGTGCTGGCTGGGGTCAGCTGCACGCACAGGACAGGCTGTGCCAAGGGTGAGGTTCAGGTGCTTGACAAAAGTACCAAAAATGACATGAAAAGGGGATTCAGCTGACAAGAGGCAAATGACCAAATGGCCCTAAAGCATAAAGGAAAGAGGAAAATCCTTTGCTGTCAGAGGCAGTTTGTAAGAAAATAGCCCTCGAGCCTTGGGGTTGCATCCCTCTGCATGCAGGGAGGATGTGGGCGCTGCCTGAGGGCAGTGTTGGAAACCCAAAGCCAGACTAAGCCCCCCGCAACTGAAGCCGAACGCAATAGTGGAACCACGATAAGCATAAAAGCAAAGGCAAAAATGACTTTTGAAGAGTGAATATACAAGGAGGCAAATGAAACGAAAGCACTGATGCTTGCCAGCCCACGAAGGAATGAGCGGGCATCTTGGCTGGCCTGGGAAATAAGAGGAGAAACTCAAGGAGGTCCAGGGCACCACTGCATGACTGCTTGGCACAGGGAGACAGGGAGGTCCCCGGGGCAGGGACACTGCTTTGCTTAACCCACACGCCAAAATCTGCATCCTTCCCCAAGACCGCCCCAGTTAAGCTCTTCCCTCCTGTGATGCCTTTGGGCTCTAGAAGAAGACATGCTGGGAGAACATCATGCATTGCAAAGCAACAAATGCTGTCTCCCCCATTTCCTTGGTTTTCTGCAGGCACCCCAAAAATGGAAACTGAGGTTAAAAGGGGGCTCGTTTGAGAGACCCCAGGGTTGGGGGCAGCTGCTTCATCAGCAGTGTCACCCCTGTCACTGGCTGCGGATGCTCCCGTGCTCACACACGCGTCCAGGCCAGCACGGGAAGCACCTTGGGCTCTAGACCAGGCAAAGGTGCAGAGCATCCAGCTGGAAACCATTTTGGGAAGCTGGGGAAGCCCCTGGGGTTCGCAGAGGTATGGTTACACCTGGTTAAAAAGGTGATTACAAAGAGGAGAGCTCATAGGAGGTGTGATAGGAAGGGGTCAAACAGCACCATCTGCTAAGGGAGGTGTGTCCTGCTGCTTGTTATGTTGGGATGGGGAGGAGGTCTGGGGATGAAGGAGGGCATCCCACAGACCTCTGGAGCGCTTTGGGAAGGAGGCAGGAGAGTAGAGATGCCTTAGGGAGATGCAGCTGGACCTCGGCACACCTGGGTCACAGAATCCCAGACTGGCAGGGGTTGGCAGGGCCCTCCAGAGCTCACCCAGTGCCACCCCCTGCTCAAGCAGGCTCACCCAGAGCAGGGGGCACAGGACAGCGTCCAGGTGGGCTTTGAATATCTCCAGAGAAGGAGACTCCACAGCCCCCCTGGGCAGCCTGGGCCAGGGCTCGGGCACCCTCAAAGTAAAGAGTCCTGCAGGCTCTGCTGACATTCAGGGTACTCAGACGCTGAAGCCTCCCCTGGAGCCGGGACCTTGGCTGGGTGAAAATTCCCTCTTCCAAAGCACAACCGCAGGCTGCGGTGTGAATGTGCGGTGGTAAATGACTCGGGTGAGATGGAGGAGACTCTGTCCCGCGTTCAGGGCTAAGCCCTCGTGATTTGGAGCAGGTTGCTTCCCTCCCTGAGGAGCCCTGGCTGCAGGCCTGTCCCCTGCCATGCACAGACCAGCGCTAGCTGTCCTCGTGCTCCTGGGGACCCGGCATGATGCTTGCACCGGGTTTCTATCAATGCCGGTTTTAGGGCAGCTCATCCCTCGCAGGCGTAGTCTAAGACCTTCCTGAGACCGGGCTGCCCAGCATCCTCCCATGCACCTTCCCCGGCTGCGGTGGGAAGGTCCCCAGAGTTGGTGATGATGAAGCTGGGGTGGCAAGTCTGGAGGTCGGAGGCATCTGTCCCTGTAACGCCTTGATGTTTTTCTCTTGCTAGGAAAGCAGATCGAGCGAGAAGAATAAGGGAGCCAAGAATGACGAAGAAAAGGGAAAGGAAGCTCCTTCCAAAGACCTGGCCTGGAAACGAGATACAAAAGTGGGGAAAGACTCTAAAAAGGAAGAAAGTGTTCAGAAAACAGACCCAAAAGTTAAAGCTGGGGCTGAGACCAAGAGCAAAGAGGAGAAGGCTATCAATGACAAAGTCAAGGCCATGGAGAAAAAGCTGATGGGGAAGGACAAAAAGGAAGAAGAGAAGGGCTCGGCATTGAAGAAGGACATGGGGAAGGATAAAAAGGAGGAAGAAAAGGGCTCAGCATAAAGAAGGAGCAGGGAGGAAAAAAGGAGGAAGAAAAGGGTCAGCATTAAAGAAGGATGTGGGGAAGGATAAAAAGGAAGAAGAGAAGGACTCAGCAGCAAAGAAGGAGACAGGGAAGGACAAAAAGGAAGAAGAAAAGGGTTCTGCATTGAAGAAGGGCACAGGGAAGGACAAAAAGGAGGAAGAGAAGAGTTCAGGATCAAAGAAAGTGGCAGAAAAAGACACAAAAGGAGAAGATAAGAAAGAAAAAGATAAAAAGGAAGAGGAAAAGAGCTCAGCTTTGAAAAAATCAAAGGCAGATGAGAAGGAGAAATCCCAGCCAGAGGCAGAAAAGGCAGCAGAGGAGAAACAGGAGGCCAAGGCAGCGGCCGAGAGCAGCCCCACCAAGCCCACCGCCGGCAGCTCCCCGGATCAGGCCAAGGATGACGAAGCCTCCAGCATTTTCGATGAGCTCATCGAGAAGGTGAAGAACAATGATGCTGAGGTCACTGAAGTGAACGTGAACAACTCGGACTGCATCAACAACGAGACCCTGGTGCGCTTCACCGAGGCCCTGGAGTTCAACACCGTGGTCAAGCTGTTCGCCTTGGCCAACACCCGTGCCGACGACCACGTGGCCTTCGCCATCGCCATCATGCTGAAGTCCAACAAGGTGCTGACAAGCATCAACCTGGACTCCAACCACATCACAGGCAAGGGCATCTTGGCCATTTTCCGGGCACTGCTGCAGAACAACACACTGACAGAGCTACGTTTCCACAACCAGCGGCACATCTGTGGGGGGAAGACAGAGATGGAGATTGCCAAGCTCCTGAAGGAAAACACCACACTTCTGAAGCTGGGCTACCACTTTGAGCTGGCTGGACCACGCATGACAGTCACCAACCTGCTGAGCCGAAACATGGACAAACAGAGGCAGAAACGCCTCCAGGAGCAGAAACTGGCACAGGAGCATGGGGAGAAGAAAGACCTCCTGGAGGTGCCCAAGCCTGGAGCCCTGCCGAAGGGGTCTCCCAAGCCGTCCCCACAGCCATCCCCCAAGGCTTCCCCCAAAAGCTCTCCCAAGAAAGGGGAGGCACCCGCCGCACCGCCTCCACCTCCTCCTCCGCTCGCCCCACCGCTGATCAACGAGAACCTGAGGAACTCGCTCTCACCGGCCACGCAGAGGAAGTTGGGAGACCGGGCACTGCCAGTCCAGGAGAAGAACTCCCGGGACCAGCTTCTGGCGGCCATCCGCTCGAGCAACCTCAAACAGCTCAAAAAGGCAAGTGCAGGGCCACAACAGGGTCGCCTCTGGGCAGCACCCGCGGGGTCAGTCTATGGGCTGAGATTTGAGGTCACATCCATTGTCACTTGGGCAGCGGAGAGGTGAGGGCTGTCCTCCTCCGGTGCAGGTATGGAGTGGCACGTCTGCCATCCCAACCCCGGTGCAGAGCATGCGGCAGGGGCAGATCCATCTCTTCGCCAAGCACGTGGGGTGGGCAGATCCATCCTTTTGCACCATTCCTTGCAGAGCAGACGGAGTCAGCAGATCCATCCCTTGGCAGAGCACCCAACAGGAGAAAATCCACCCCTTGGCAGAGCCCCTGGGGTGGTCAGAGCCACCTCATTCCAGCAGTCAGGTTTGGCTCCAGGCTTTGGGATGCAAGGAAGAAGCCAGCTTTAACCTATAACCCTGGGGGATGGAAATCCAGGACCTCTCCATGCAGAAAAGGAGCGGTGCTTAACCGCGGCGAGGGAGGCTCACACGCACCCACCTGGACCGGGGTCAGTGCAGGCAAGGGCAGGCAGGCAGGCAGCGGGGCCCCCAGGGCAGCAGCTCACGCAGCTCTTGCAGCCACGTGGGCATGGCTGAGCCACCTGAGGGTGGGAGGTAGCCCAGGGTGGCCAGAGAGGCTGCGTCTCCAGTGCTGGTCCCAGCATGATGCCTTGAAACGCCTCACTCGCCCCTGGTGGTTTGTGTCCCTGGGCAAGTTGCCCGTGACTGGAGCACGGGGACAACTAGCCTGGCCAAGAGGAAGAGCAGGGCAGGGACCGTGCCCCTGTCCCAGGCACTGTGGGGGCCGCCCCTGGAATGCTGGGGTCAGGGTTGGGCCCCTCCCTTCCCGAAGGACCTGGAGGGGCTGGAGCGTGTCCAGAGAAGGGCAGCGGAGCTGGGGAGGGGTCTGGAGCCCCAGGCTGCTGGGGAGCGGCTGGGGGAGCTGGGGGGGTTCAGCCTGGAGCAGGGGGGGGGGCCCGGGGGGAGCCGGGGGGGCGGGCTCTGCTCCCAGGGAAGGGGCGATGGGCGAGGGGCACTGGCCTCAAGTTGTGCCAGGGCAGGGTGAGGTTGGCCCTGGGGAACAATTCCTTCCCCAAAGGGCTGTCAGGGGCTGGAAGGGGCTGCCCAGGGAAGGGGTCGAGTCCCCAGCCCTGGGGGGATTTAACAGCCGGGCAGAGGCGGTGCTGAGGGCCAGGGTTTGGGGGTGGGATGGCAGGGGTAGGGGAATGGTTGGGCTGGGGGAGCTTAAAGGGCTTTTCCAACCCGAATGATCCTGTGATTCCAAGAGGTGTCCCTGGAGCGCTGAGCACCCCCGGCAGCAACAGCGAGAGGGGCCCAGCTCCACCTGGGCTGCTCCAGCATCCCCTTCCATTGCCCCCTGCTCCCCCCAGTAACGGGTGGTCTCCCTTGGCAGGTGGAGGTACCGAAGCTGCTGCAGTAGGGAGCGGGATGGCTTCCCCCCACCGCGCAGCGCGGCAGACCCCAGGACGCTCGCCTTTCTCGTGACTGTTTCCATGACAAAGCCCCTTGGGACCCTGCAGTGACCAAGGCCGAGGAGCAGCGATCCCTCTGGGACGGGGGCCATGGAGGGCCAGCACGGTCCTTCGAGGCCGTGCAGGAGGAAGATGTTGTATTTATTATTTTTACGGTTGTGAAGGCCTCAAGCTCGCTCTTTTGCCAGCACCGTGCCCCGCTCTGTCCGGCCACCTGGAGATGCCGAGGGTAGCGGAAGGGGTCTGCAGAGCCGGTCCTTGCCGGAAAATCCCCTTGGAGCGTGCAGAAGGGGCTTGGCACCCTCCACCCCAGCTTGCCAGCCGGGTGCTCGAGGTGGCCCAGCCCGGGGCGAGCAGAGGTACCCCCCCACACCTTGCTTTTTGGAGGGACAGGGGGACAGCCAGGTCACTTGCTTCCCCACGGGGTCTCCAGGTGGCCGGGAGAGTTTGGGGGGGCAGGAACAGCGGTGGGGTGCCGGCTCGTGGGGTGCAGGCTCAACGTCGGGAGGGATTGCGGGGGGGGGCAGAGAAGGGAGTGGCCACAGGGAGAGAGGGGGTGATTGTGGGGAGAAGGGGCAGGAGGTGGAGAGGGGCTGGAGCGGGGGCTCGAGCCTTCCTTGGGGACTACCAGTGCCCCCAGGGCGCTTTATCCCACAGCCCAGCCCCATCCAGGAGCATTTTTGAAGCTTTTCAGCCCAATTTTGGTGTGAGGGGTTTTTTTTTTCCCCTCTTCTTGACCTTCCTGACGCCGCGTCTGCCCACTCCCCCCCCCCCCGGAAACCAAATCCCCCCGGGGAGCGCAGGGCTGGCCCGGGGGGACAGGGGCAAGGGGGTGGCATGTGGCAGCCCTGCCTGTGCCCCCACTGGTGGGCAGGGGGCCGGGTGGGGATGCTCCCTTGTCCCCAAAATGGGTTTGGGGGCCATGCCACACCCAAAAATCCCCCCCTGCGCCGTCCCGGCGTGAAGCCTCGTTCGCAATTTGTATGACTGCAGCCACTGCATCAGCAATAAAGCTCACCCAACGCTTCCCCCGCCTCGGGGACGGGTCCGCACCCTGGGGCCCCCAGGAGCGGTGGCACGGGGGGTGTGTGTGGGGGGTGTGCAGGGGCTCAGCCCCCCAGCCTGGGACAGTTCTCCCCTCTCCCAGCCCCCACAGCCCCACCGTGGGGCCAACTGAACTGGGCGCACTGGGGCCACCCAAACTGGGCACCCCAGAGCCATGTGGAGACCCTGAACTGGGCAACCTGGGGCCACCTGGCCACCCCAACCCGTGTCTCCCTGGTCACCCACCCACCTGGAAACCCCCCAAACAGGGCACCCTGTGGCTGCTGAACGCCCACAGCGGGGCACCCTGGAGCCACCCGGACACCCCAAACGCCCTGGGGTCGCCTGGAGCTGGGATGGGGGCTCCCCTGGCCAGTGGGGCACAACGGTGATGGGACCCCTGTGCCAGGGCGGGACTCAGGGTGCGGGGTGGCCCCCGGGGGGGGGGGGGGGGAGCTCGGGGCACGGGTGGTGAGGCCGAGCCGCCGTTACTGCAGCGGGGCTGGGGGAGACCCACACCCCCAACCCGAGGGGAGTGGGCAGCGGGGCTGGGGCGGGCCGGCCCCCGGGGGCCGGGACCCCCAAACCGGGCACCCCGGGGCCGCCGGGACACCCCGAACCGGGCACACCGGGGCCGTTGGAACACCCCAAACCGGGCACACCGGGGCCGCCGGGACACCCCGAACCGGGCTCCCCGGGGCGCCCCGAACTGGGCATCCCGGGGCCGTTGGAACACTCTGAACCGGGCACCCCGGGGCCGCCGGGACACCCCGAACCGAGCACCCCGGGGCCGCCGGGACGCCCTGACCCGAGCCCCCGCCATCCCCGCGGGACCGGGCAGACGGAGCCTGACCTCCGGCGGCGTGACCCGACCACCGGCGGCCGGCAGGGGTCGCCCTAGCGGAGCGACCCGGGGACGGCCGGCAGGGGGCGGTAGCGGGGCCGTGCGCGGCGGCGGCCGGCAGGGGGCGCGGTGCCGCCGGGCCCGCTCCGCTCCGCTCGGCTCCGCTCGGCGGAGGCGCCGCTCGGTACCGGCGAGGCGGCGGAAGACAAAAGGCGCGGCGGCGGGGCGATGGGCGGCGGGGCGGCGCCAGCGGAAGCCGAACTTCACGCTGCAGGAGATCGACATCCTGATGAGCGAGGTGCTCAAGTACGAGCAGCTGCTCTTCGGCGCCGCCGCCAGCACCGTCAACGCTTACGAGAAGCAGAAGATCTGGTGGCGCATCACACCCGAACGCGAGACAGGGACCCACCGCTCGACCCGCCAGCCGACCCGGCAACGGCAACGGGAATGGCAACGGGAACGGTTCCGGCCCAGGCCCACCGGAGCTCGGCCCCGGGCCCGCTCCTGGTTGGGGACCACGCGGCGCCACCGGCATCGACCCGCCGCTTCTCAGCGTCGAGGTGGTGGCACCGCACGGTGGGTGCGAGGGGCTGGGGGGCTGGGACATGGACACGGGGGACTGGGACGGGTGTGTGGAGGGACTGGGACAGGGACACAAGGGACCAGGATGCGAGAGGGACCAGGACATGGACACAGGGGACCAGGACAGGGACATGGGGGCCTGGGGCAGGGACACAGGGACCAGGAGGGTGGGGGGGGGGGGGCAGGCCACAGGCACAGGGAAACAGGACAGGGACTGAAGGACTGGGGCAGGGACGTGGAGGACCAGGACCAGGACGTGGGGGGCCAGGACTGTGTCAGGGCCACTGAGACCAGGACACAGACATGGAGGACGGGGGGGTGGGACAGGGACACAGGGGACTGGGACCAGGATGTGGTGGAAACCGGGACAAGGGCAGTGGGAGCAGGACAGGGACTGGGACAGGGGCATGGGGGGACCAGGATCAGGCCAGGGACATAGAGGGAGATGGACCAGGGCGGGGGGGGGGATCAGGACAGGAGGATGCCAGGATCAGGCCAGGAACGTGGGCGACTGGATAGGACAGGGACATGGGGGGACCCATATCAGAGCAGGGACATGGGAGACCAGAACAGGGATATGTGGGGGTCAGGACAGGGACATGGGGATACTGGGACCACACAGGGACATGGGGCGACCACATTCAGAGGAGGGATATGGGAGTGCCGGGACAAGGAGAGGGACAAGAGACATGGGATGGGGCTGCACCATGATGAGGGACACGGAGACACATATGTATATATGAGACCAGGACCGGGTGCAGGAAGAGGGGACATGGGAGAACAGGGATGGGGACGAGGGAGACGAGGACGGGGGGAAGCAGAGGTGGAAGGGGGTTGGGTCCATGGGATGCTGGGCAGATGGGGGGGTCCCGCCAGCTGCCCCGTGCTCTCCGTCCGTCCCGCAGGCGTCAAGGAGGAGGTGGTGAAGGAGGAGCCGGTGGAGGTGAAGACTGAGCCTTTCCACAGCCCGGCCGGCGAGAGCATCCCCGGCCGTGGTGGCGAGCGCCGGCTACCCCGTGCCAGCGCCCGCCCACCCAGCGAGCTGTGCGAGGGCTGGAGCCGGAGCCCCCCACGCCCCGCACCCCCTGAACTCTCCCTCGGCGACCTGGGCGGGCAGCAGGAGCCGTTGGGCTCCGATTTCCCGAGCATCCTCTTCGAGCAAGAGGCTGATCATCTCAATAACTGCGGCGCGGGCGAACTGGGACCCCCCGGGACAACGGGGCTGTCGGACGGGGCGCCCGACTGCACCCAGCTCACCCCGGCCGAAAAACGCATCGTCCAGTCTAACGAACGGCTGGTGCAGGAGATGCGAGCTTTCCGCCGGGAATACGCTGAGAGCCGCCGGGAGACCACCTCTGTCCTGCGCGTAATCGCCCAGGCGCTGGGCGGCCTCAGCCGCAGCCTGGCCGAAATCCGTGACCTCTACCTCCGGGAGCAGGCGGTCCCCAAACCCTGAGCCCCCACGCAGCTGGCTGTGTGTGCCCACGGCCGGCGGGGACCGCCCGGGGGACGACTTCCCCCCCCCTCCCCGCCCAGCGCCCGCCTTGCTTCTTTTATTATTTTTATTATTATTTTTTTTTTCCCCTCCATCCCTCTTAAATAAAACTCAGAGCTGCCCCCCCAGCTTGCCCCTCCCCGGGCTTGTTGCGGGGTTTTTGGGGGCGATGGGATGCTGGGACCCACGGTCCCTGGGAGGTGGGGCAGCGGTGCATGGCTTTTTCCCCACCGGGAGCAATGGGCTCAGCGGTCCCAAATTTAGCCAGTGGCTGGACCCCCCTTCCCGGCAACGGGGCGGGGGGATGAATCACCCCAGGAGCAGCCATCCAAAATAGCCGGGGTGAATCACGCTCCCCCGGTGCCTCTTCCTCACTGCCGGCTGCGAAGGGATATGGGTCTTGGCTCAAGCGACTCGGGTTGGCGGGGGATGGATAGACAAATTGGCCTCACACCCGCAGCCCCCATCCTGGGGCTGAATTTGCTGCTTTCTGACCCAAAACATCGCTGGGGATGGTTTCACACCCTGGGTTTGTGTGGTGGGGCTGGGCCGGCAGCAGCGCTCCCAGGCTGGCTCATCCCGGCAGCTGGTTTGGTGGGAATTACCCATCTCAACCTGATTTTTGAACGGAGAAGCCCTGGGAGCGGAAGCGGCGGGGAAGTCGCACTGAAGACGACACTGGGTTTGGGGCACAAGATGTGGTTTAATGCCAACCCCGGGGGAGAAGAGCCGGGGCCGACTCCAGACGCAGGCGTGCAGGGGTGCAGTGATGCACGGCCCTCGGGGGACCCCCCCTCTGGGCCCCTCGGGGCCAGGGGAGAGCTGCCCTGTGCTGCCAGCATGGGGTCATCCCTGGGACGGCCGGGAAGGGCCTGATCCAGCCATGGCTGGGGCACCCTCCTAGCCCTGTGACAGGAGGATGAGGGTCCCCAGCCCGGCCCCGCAGGCTGGCAGTGGAAGGAGGGTGCTGGAGTCTCCACGGGTGCTCAGGCTCCGGGGTAGCTGGGCTGTGCTGGGACGTAGGGTGGAGGGGCTGCAGGGGGGGAGCGGGATGGGGTGTCAGCCCCCCGCAAGGCCACCATGCCCCCCTGGGGAATGGGGGGGCCCCCCTGGTGCTCACCTGTGGGGTTGTAGACAGGGGGGCCGGAGGGGTAGAGCGGGTACTGGGCGGCAGGGCCGGGCGGCGGGTACATGGCCGTGGGGGCGAAGCCAGGCTGGGGGGGTGCGGGGCCGGCTTTGGGGTCCATGGGGAAGGGAACTGGGGGGCCAGCGGGGGGGTAGCTGGAGAGCGGAATCTCTGGGCCTATGGGAGAGATGGGGTGGGGGCTGTGGCACCCCGGCACGGGGACGGGGACCAGGGTGAGCCCAGCAGTGCCCATGGGCGTTCCTGGCCCTTGGGGGGACGGTGGTGGGTATGGGGTGATCTCAGCAGCACCCACCCCAGTGCCCTCCCCCAGCACCCAAATCCCCCACCCTGCACCCAAGTGCTCCTCCTGCACCCCAATCCCTCCCACCTTCCCCCCCCCCCCTCCCTCCTGCACCCTACCCCTCCTCCTGCAACCCACCCCCCCAATCCCTGCAGGCGCCCCCCCCGCCCCCCAACCCCTCCCCACCTTGCAGGGGGGTGCGGAGGTGCTGCCGGCGCTGGTACAGGTAGCAGCAGGAGCACATGAAGCAGCAGACGATGGTGGTGACGATGGCGATGAAGAGCACCACGGCCGAGGCGATGCCCGCGATGGTCTTGGGGCTGTGGGACACCGCAGGGATATGGGGGAGCGGGGCCTGGGAGGGGGCACTGGGGCAGACCCCCCCCTCCCCTGCAGGGTACCTCCCTCCCACCCCAAGCCCCCCCGCCCGCGTAACAGTGCCCAGCACCCAGCATCCAACTCCCATGACCCAGCACCCAAAAGCAAGCACCCAGGCCCAGCACCCAATGCCCAGTACGAGTGTCCAGTACCAGTGCCCAGCACCACTGCCCAGCACCCGGTGCCCGGCACCCAGCATCCAACCCCCATGACCCAGCACCCAAAAGCAAGCACGCAGTGCCCAGCATCCAGCACCCCATCCCCAGGGCCCAGTACCCAAAGGCAAACACTTGGCACCCATCGCTGAGGCTCAGCACCCCCGCACCCAGTACCCCCGGCTGCGGCCCAGCACCCAGCACCTGAAGACGATGCAGTGGCGCTGCTGGCGCTCGGTGAGCAGGCGCAGGGGGTCGTGGCAGCAGTACCGCTGGTGGCATGTGCCGCAGCAGAAGGTGAAGACGCTGCAGTCGAAGCCGGGGTGCCAGGAGCCGTTCCTGTCCACGTACCACAGGCAGTCCTCGCCCCCTGCCGCTGGGGACAGCCGCCCGTCACCGGGGCCTCGGGGCACCGCCAGCCCCAGTGGCACCAGCATCAGCCCATGGCCTCCGTTCCCCAAATGCTGTCTCAGGGGACGGCCTGTACCCTGCTGCATCCTGCCCTGTGCCCCACTGCACCCTGCCCTGTGCCCCCCCCACCCCACTGCTTCCTGTCCCCATGTCCCCCCCATACCCTGCCCCATGTCCCCCCATACCCTGTCCCCATGTCCCCCCCACCCCACTGCTTCCTGTCCCCATGTCCCCCCCATACCCTGTCCCCATGTCCCCCCCATACCCTGCCCGCATGTCCCCCTATACCCTGCCCCCATGTCCCCCCCATACCCTGCCCCCATGTCCCCCCATACCCTGCTCCATCCTGCCCCCACATCCCCCTGTACCCCATTCCATCCTGCCCCACGTACCCATACACACCCTGCTCCATCCTGCCCCCCTGCCCCCCATATCCTGCTCCTACGTACCCCCCACACCCTGCCCCGACATACCCCCCCCGGCCGCCTCCCAGCCCGGGTGCTCCAGCAACGCCTCCCCACTCTATTTCTGGCTGGAGCCACCTGCGCTCCCAGAAATAGCCCCGGGATGAGGCCTGGAGGCGGCCGGAGGCGCCGGGACAGTGGCCGGGAAGCCACCGGGGTTGGGCTGCTCCCCCCAGGGTTCTATGCTTCACCCCCCACCAGCTCCAAGTGGCCTCTCGGGGGTCTCATATGGGGTTCATTTGCAGCAGCTCAGAGCCAAGTGGGGAAACTGAGGCACGGGCCGCCTGCATGGGAAGCACCCAAACCCCCCCAGGACTGGGCCTCCCGGCTGCAGCGGCCACCGGCTCTGTGCACGCTGCCCCCAGGGGCAAGCGGCTCATGGGGACACCCCAAAAGTGGCAAATGGGGTGCGGTACGGGGGGACAGTGCCCGGTGGGGCACATCCGTGCAAGCAACCCCCGTGCAAAGGGGCCGTGTGCGGGCGCAGGGCACAGTCACAGCCGGTGGCACCGGGACACCCCCGCCCCGACGCCCCAGGACCCCCCGTGTCTCTTACCCAGCGAGGCGGCCCGGCCACCGCAGGTCCCGCCCGGGGCCAGCCGGTACCGGTGCCGCCGGGCCCCATGGCGGGGCCGGGCCCGGGGCCCCTGCTCAGCGCTGCCCGGGGCCGGGCTGGGGGCAGCGGCCGCGGTGCGGCAACGGGCGCGGTGCAGCGGGGCTGGGGCCGGGGCTGCGGGGCCGCTGGGAGCCCGGGGCTGCCGCCGGGGAGACCCGGTCCTGGTCCCGGTCCTGGTCCCGGTCCCGGTGCCGGTCCCGGTCCTTGTGCCGGTGCCGGCCGGTCCGGGGGCTCCGGCGGTGGGAGCTCAGCCCGGCCCGGACTCCCGCCACTGCCCGCCCCCGTGCCCCACCGCTGCCCTTCCCCACCCCTGCACCCCCTCCCCTGCACCCCGTCCTTCCCCACCCCTTCCCCCCTCCCCTCCCCACCACCCCATCCCCTTTCCCTCACCCCTTCCCTTTCCCTGCACCCCACTCCACAGCACCCCCTTTCCCAGGCTCTCCCCCCCCCCCCCCCATCCCAGCCAGGCCAAGGCCTCACTGGGTGCCGGGGGGCTGGTGGGCCGGGCGCCCCCCTGGCACCGGGGTCACCCCATCCCTACCCTGAGCCCACAGAGGCACGGCTGGACCCCAGACAGCTGGGGCCCGATCCTGGCAATGCCAACCCAGCGCTGGCTCCAGGGGGTGGGGCACCCGGCAGGGGACAGGGCTGGGGATGGAGGTGACAAGGGGCTGCTGAGGACAAGAGCACCCCAACAACCACATTTATTAGAGACCAAAGCCCCAAATCGAGGATCACAGTGGCACCGTCAGCATCGGGGTCACAGTGGCGGTGAGGGGACATGACGGGGGGGGACCAGCCCCATCCACTCCGTCCCAGCCCCACACACCCCAGGGGTGCTGGGGGGTGGCTGCGCCTCCCACCCATGTCCCCACACTGGGGGGGGAGGGGGGCGTGGGATGGCCCAGTGTCCCCTGTCCCTGGGCCAGCCAGGCTGTGTCCCCCCCGCAGTGGGGGGGGGGGTGTCCATGCTTACACTTGTGTGACGATCTCGCCGTTCTCAGGCATGTAGACCTGCACGGGCATGCCGTCCGGGGAGCGCCGCAGGACATGGATTGGGGGCGCCTGCATGGGAGAAAGAACCCATGGGTGCCAGCACCCTGCCTTGCGCTGGGGCAGCACCCCGGGGTGCCCATCCTGGGGCAGGGGTTGGGGGAGGGTTTGCAGGGGTCCTGGCTGCAGGTCCCGAATTGCCCGGCCTGGGCCCTGGTTGTGCTGTGGGTGCCAGCCATCCGTGCCACGGTCTACTGCATGCACGCACCCCAGTGGGACCCCCCGGGCCCCGAGCCTAGTCCCGGCCACAGGACCTCCTCAGGACCCCTTGCTCCAGCCCCCTTCCCGGCCCCCTCGGACTCCCTCAGGACCCTGGTCCTGGCCCAAGAGCCCCCTTTGGATCCTGCTCCTGATGCAGGGACCCTCCTGGGACTCCAGGCCTGGCCTGTGGGACCCTGGACCTGCTTGGAGGGACCCTCAGAAGTCCTGATCCTGCCCCAGAGGATGTTGGTCCTGTCCCCAGGACCCTCCCCAGGACCCTGGTCCTGCCGGCCTGGGACCCCAATTCTTCCCTATGGACCCCCTCAGGACCCTAGTCCTGTTCTGGGGACCCTCATGGGACCCCACCCACACCACTTGTCCCTGAACCACCTCAAGGTGACAACCCACATCACCCGGTCACCCTGAGGGCAGCACCCAGGGGGTCCCCATATGGGGATGAGCACCACAGTGCCCCCTCCTCTCCCATGCCCCGACTCCCATCCCTGCACCAGCCGGACCCCGTGCCCTACCTGAGCCCGCGGCAGGACCCCACGGGTGATAGGGACATCCCTGGTGGTCCCACCACGGGGTCCCCGAAAGGCCCCTTGCCGGTCGAGGGAGTGGGGACGGGCACCCCGCAGCCGGGCGCGCTGGTGCCATGACTTGAGCTCCTCGGTCACGGCCGCCTTGGAGAGCCCCCGGCTCCCTGCCGGCGCGTAGTCCTTGAGCGAGGGGGTGCGCACGATGCGGCTGTGCGAGGGCACCAGGCGTTGGTAGCGTAAAGGGGCCAGATCCTGCTCATAGAGGAAAGCCGGGGGGGCGGCAGGTGGCAGGAACCGGTGGGCACCCCGGGGGTAATAACCAGGTTCGGCGAGGGGTGGTGGGACCGGGGGGCGCGCGAAGGAGACGTCGGGGCTGCTGCTGCCCGGGGAGGTGGCGTGGGAGACGCTGGAGAGGTCGGAGATGCTGTCGTCGGAGCCGGAGCGCCGCGTGGGGCCGGGGGTCGGGATGCAGGAGGTGGGCACCGTCACCGTGTAGTAAGTGGGGCGCCGGCGGGGTACGGCACTGCGGCCCCGCGGCTCGCCGGGCTGCCAGCAGGACTCCACCCTGCGGACAGGAGGGCTGCGGCTGCAGGCAGACGCTTCCCCTCGCCACCCACCCAAAAGTCAGGGGGAGCCGTGGGAAAGGGTGGCCGGGAGGTGGGGGGGGGCTGAGCACCTCATGGGTGCAGGGCACAGCCTCCCGGTGGGGTTAGCTCCATCACCTCCCCAGGGTTAGCTCCATCCTCCCCGTGAGATCATCTCCATCCTCCTCCCCATGGATCTATCTCCATCCTCCCCATGGGGTTGTCTCCAACCTCCCCACAGGTTATCTCCATCCTCCCCATAGGGTTAGCTCCATCTTCCTCCCCATGGGACTATCTCCATCCTCCTCCCCATGGGGTTGTCTCCAACCTCCCTTGCAGAAGCCCTTGTCCCCCGTCCCCGTCCCCAGGACATACCTCAGGGACTGGGACTGTCCCCGCCGGCCCGATGGCTCCGGGGTGCTGGGAGCGCTGGAGCCCGCCTGCCGGCACAGCACCACGGTCCTGATGGGGACGAAGCGGTAGGGAGGGACGTCCCCTGCCCTGGGTGCCAGCAGGCTGCGGGGTCGGGGCTGCTGGGGGCCGAGGGGGCAGCTGGGGTGGCCAGCGGGGACCCAGGGTAGCACCGGGAGCCCCGGGTTTCCCCATCCGCGGGGTCGACGCTGGGTTTTTTGGCCTTCTCGTAGGGTTTGTCGAGGCTGGTCTCCCGCCAGGGGCTGGGGGGGGCCGGCGGGGGCCCGGACCCTTCCTCCTTGGTGGGGTCCTCAGGGGATGGGGACCGCCGCGGGGTGGCAGGTCCCAGTGGCCGCATCTCCTCTGCGGGTGAGATGGAGGCTTGGGATGGAGGGGACACGCGGGGGGGGGGGGGGCACCCCAATGTCCCCCACCCCGCACCCCGCAGCCCCCTTACCCTCCTCCAGCAGGATGGCATCCGACAGGGAGCTCTCGTCGGAGGCGCTGAGCTCTGGGGGCACGGGGGGAGGGGGGGGGTGAGAACGGTGCCGGTGCTGCCGTCGGGTGCCAAAACGCTCCCACGGCACCCGCCGCCACCCAGTGCGTCCCCGGAGGCCTCCGCTCCCCCCCTCCCACGCCGCCTGTCCCGACACGCTCCGGGACGGTGGTGGTACCGGCCGGGCCGGCTTTGCCGAGCCGTGCGCCGGCACTGCGGGCAGCTCCCAGCCTGCCCAGGCCGGGCAGGAGGAGGGGTGCTGGGCAGGTTTGGGGGCACCAGGGGGGAAGGAGCCTCTGCCACCACGTCCCCCAGTCCATGGGGGGGTGATGGTGGCAGGGATGGAGCCGAGGCCAGGGCGCGCGTGGGGGCGAGCGGGGACCCGCTTGGATGGCTGCCACCAGGATGGGGACATGGCAGCCGGGCCAAATCCTGCCACCCGTTGGGGTGCACTCGCTGGGGATGGCGGAGCGGGGGTGAGTCATGGGGTACAAGCAGAAGGGGTGATGCATCGGGGTGCATTCGTGGGGGTGCATACAGCAGGGGATGGTGTAGAGGGGTACACACACTGGGGATGAAGTTTTGGGGTGCATCCAGGGGGGTGCATTCACTGGGGACAGAGGATTGGGGGTGCATCCAGGGGGGTGCATTCACTGGGGAGGAGGATTGGGGGGCATCCAGGGGGGTGCATTCACTGGGGACAGAGGATTGGGGTGCATCTAGGGGGGTGCATTCACTGGGGATGGAGGATTGGGGGGCATCCAGGGGGGTGCATTCACTGGGGACAGAGGATTGGGGGGCATCTAGGGGGGTGCATTCACTGGGGACAGAGGATTGGGGGGCATCTAGGGGGGTGCATTCACTGGGGACAGAGATTGGGGGGCATCCAGGGGGGGCATTCACTGGGGAGGAGATGGGGGGCATCCAGGGGTGTGCATTCACTGGGGATGGAGGACTGGGCTGCAGGTGCCAGGGATGGCGTATCGGGATACATTCACCCAACCAAGCTGCACCCGTTTCTGCCTCCCCCAACCTCCAGCATCCCCCAAACGAGGCACCACCAGCCCGGGGAGGAGGGGGGGCACACACAGTGGGCATGGGGGGGCTCACCCTCGGCAGCACCGGTTCCAGCCCGGGGGGGGCTGGTTGAGGATGTTCTCCAGCTCCTTCAGCTTCTGCTCCTCCAGCAGAGCCGCCGTCTGCCGGCGCTTGCGGAGCCGCTTGCTGATGTTCTCCTCCCGGCAGAGGCGCTGGGCGGCCTTGGCGATCTGCAGCTGCAGTGCCAGGTCCCGCTCCAGGGCGCTCAGCGGGTCCTGGGGACGGAGGGGACATGCTCGGCACCCTGCCACCACCCATCGCGCTTGTGCGCTAACGAAGGCTGTGCTGAACGAGGGGGAATAAGGATTTCTCCCATGGGATGGGGATGGTGGCATCTCCGGGTGATGCTTGGGTGTCTTCCGCAGCTCCGGGATGGGATGGAGAGGGATCCCCGCCGCCCACTCCAGGGACGCCCACCCCAACCCCGGTTGCACCCCAGGGAGCCCCTCACCGCCCCGCGCAGGACGAGGGTCTCATCCAGCTTGAAGGCAGCACCGATCCTGCGCCGGACCTTGGGGGGCTTCTCGCCGGCTTTCAGGGGGTACTCGCAGGGCAATGTCCCCGTCAGCTCCTGGGGACGGCACGGGGGGACACTGAGCCGCTGCTGCAGAGGTGGGGGGGGGGTCGGGCAGGGTGTCCCCCCCGCCCCACTCACCGCCTCGCGCAGGCAGAGCCGCCGCAGCTCCTGCACGCAGCCCTCCAGCCGGGCCTCCAGCGCCTGCTGCTGCCTGCGCCCAGCCTGCGCCCGCTCCTTCAGGGGTGACACGGGGCTGTCGGGGCCTGGGGACAGACGGACGGACGGACGGGCAGGCAGACACTTGCTGAGATGCACCCAAACCCCCCTGCCACCCACCCCACCCCCCCCCGCCTCCCTGCCTTTTCCCCCAATCCCATGGGGAGGAAAAGTGGCCATGCCCCCCCCACCCCATACCCCCCCCCCCCGCAGCACCCATGGGTGCTCAGGCTCCCCCGGGGCAGCCGTGATTTCCCAGCGTGGGGGGGGACACACGGGGAAGGTTTCGCCCTGACTCAGCCATCCCCGAGCGAAACCCGGCTGAGTCAAAGCCAGTCCCGGGCCCCCCCGCCATGCTTGGGTGCCCCCCCGAAACCAGGGGAACCCCCTGTTTCCCCAACCCCCCCCCAAGGAGCTTTTGTGTGTCCCCAGGGCGGCCCCATGCACTGAAGTGCCCCCGTTCTCAGCCCGGGGGATGGGGGGGTGGGGGGAGCACCACTATAAGAGCACGTGTGGGGGATGGGAGCACCTCAAGACCTTCCCCCCCCCCCCGCCCCAGCAAAATACCCCCCCAGCGCTCACCCGAATGCAGCATGATCCCGCTGTCGCTGTCGCTCGCCTCCCCCATGCTGGGCCGGGACCCTACAGGTGACAGCAGGGAGATGCCTTGTCCCCGCACCACCCCCCAGGAAGCACCCATGGGTGCACACCCCCCCGCACCCCCTCCAACCCTCAGCATCGCCCCCGTCCTTCCCGGCTGCCGGCTCCAGCGATGGCGGCAGGAGGAGGAAGGCGAGGCCGTGTTTGCTTTCCCTGCCTTCTTGTAGGTCCTACGATAAACAAAGGTGTGCAAACACGTGCGTGGCAGCCGGGGTTGCCTGGATGAGACCCATCCCAGGGGCAAAGGTGGTCGGGGTGTGGCGGGGGGGGGCCGGGGGGGACCTTGCTCCCGCCCCGGCCGGTTTCACTGGGCGCCTCTCCCAGTTTTGATTTTTTTCCACCTGGGCTGGAGGCGGCTCCCAGGGTGGGGGCGGCGGGCGCGGGGGGCCCACCCCCACATTCTTTTGCCCCGCGTGCCAGTTCCCCCAGCCGGGACGGGGGGCGGGGGGGGGGTCCCAGGGGGTTCGCGGCGGGGCTGGAGGGCGATGCCTTACCTGGGCGCTCGCCACCGCTGCCGGCTCTGCTGCGCCCGGGACACAGGGACGTGTTTTGACTTGAGGCGGAGGGGAGGAGCGGGTGAGAACACCTTCCCCGGCTGCCGCCGGCGGCAGCGCCCGCGCCGCCCCACGCGCCCCGGCCTCCACCCCGCGACGATGGCAGCAACGACGAGGGCCGGCCCGGCTGCGGGGCTCAGCATGGGGCGGGGCAGGGCAGGGGGGCAAAGTACAGCGCGGTGGGGCGTGGTGCAGTGCGGCGGGGCACGGTATGGTATGGTACGGTATGGTATGGTATGGTATGGTATGGAATGGATAGCATGGTATGGTATGGTATGGTATGGACGGATGGCATGGTATGGCATGTCATGGTATGGCATGGTATGGCATGGTATGGTGGCGGTGGCATGGGGTATGCTACGGCACGGCACAGCACAGCACGGTGCGGTATGGTGCGGTATGGTACAGTACGGTATGGTATGGTATGGCATGGCATGGTATGGAATGGCACAGCATGGCATGGCACGGTATGGTGTGGCATGGCATGGTATGGCATCTTATGCCATATAGTATGGTATGCTACGGTGGACGGTGGCATAATAGGGCATGATATGACACGGCGTGGGCTGGAGCACAGCACGGCACAACATGGAGGGCACAGGAGGGCACCGGGTAGGTTGGCGTGGCACTGTGCGGCGTGGGGTGGCGTGGAAGAGCATGGCAGGGGGTGGCACAGTGCGGCACAGCGTGGTGTGGCACGGCGTCCTATGGCATGGTGTGATGTGGCACAGTATGGCCTGGCATGGCATGGCACAACATGGCATGGCACAGCCTGGCACCTGCGGGGTGCCGAGGCAGCCTGTCCTGTCCCTGTCCCTGTCCTGTCCCTGTCCTGTCCTTGTCCTGTCCCTGTCCCTGTCCCTGTCCCTGTCCCTAGGCAGGAGGGGACAGTGGGAGGCAGAGCGGGGCTGTGCCAGGGCAGTGCCAGGGCTGTGCCAGGACAGTGCCAGGGCTGTGCCAGGGCTGTGCCAGGACAGTGCCAGGACAGTGCCAGGGCTGTGCCAGGGCTGTGCCAGGCCGTGGGAACGGCACTGCCGCAGCCGCCGGCGCGGTGTGAGATGAATCAGGGCGGCTGGCGCAGGCCCTGCGCTGCCAGCACGGGGCAGGTGGTGGAAAGTCACAGCCCCGCGGGACGGTCCCACAGCCTGCGGGCACGGGGAGGAGAGGGCAGGAGCGCAGGCAGGGGCAGGCAGGGGGGCAGCAAGGTGCGGCAGGGGCAGGCAGGGTGCAGGCAGGGAGGTGCAGGCCAGGGTGCAGGCAGGGTGCAGGCAGGGTGCAGGCAGGGGCAGGAGGGTGCAGGCAGGGAGCAGGCAGGGTGCAGGTGAGGGTGCAGGTGAAGGTGCGGCAGGGTGCAGGCAGGGT
Source organism: Gorsachius magnificus (assembly GCA_034008185.1). Classification (NCBI taxonomy): domain Eukaryota; kingdom Metazoa; phylum Chordata; class Aves; order Pelecaniformes; family Ardeidae; genus Gorsachius; species Gorsachius magnificus. Next base: position 1,534,605 of record CM067099.1, read on the forward strand.
GCAGGCAGGGAGGAGAGGTGCAGGCCAGGGTGCAGGCAGGGTGCAGGCAGGGTGCAGGCAAGGGGCAGGTAGGGTGCAGGCAGGGAGCAGGCAGGGTGCAGGTGAGGGTGCCCCCAGCGGGGCCCTGCACCTCCACAAACTCCCCAGCACCTTCCCCTCCAGCCACGGCTGCCCGCGTCCCTCCGTGCTTTGGGGGGGGGACACCCCATCTTTGCCAGGGCCACCCCTTGCCCAGTGGCACAAGGCGGGGGGGGGGGGGGCAGGTAGGGACCCTGGCACCTCTGAGAAAGGGCAGATTTGGAGAAAAAAAGGCAGATTTGGAGAAAAGAAAGGGGGGGGGTTTCCTCAGCATGCCCGGCTGGCACCGAGCCCCCCACCCCCCACCCCCTTCCCCCGGCGGGTGGGAAAAACAGTCTGAGGACTAAAATACATTGTGGTGAGGTTAAATTTGTATTAATTGGGAGTAAATTGGTTAAAACGGTTCCGCTCCGGAAGCCGTCCCATAAGAAGGGGGCGGAGGGGGGGGCGGGGAATGGGGGGGTACCCTGGAGGCCAGATCCTGCCTGTGCCGAGGGCAGCAGCTCCCTCGGGAATCACACCGGAGTGGGTTGGATCCAGGTTACAGCTGGGGACCGGGTGGGACAGCAGGGATGGTGGTGGCATCCGGGGACGTTGGGGAGTGGGGGGGGGGACTCACCCTGGCGTGGCCCCGTGGGACCCCCGGTGCCGGCTGGAGCTCGGTCCCGCTCCTGCGCCGGGGGCCGGGGAGGGTCTTGGTCCGGATCCAGCCACCAAAGAGGAGGCTGGAGTCGGTGGCGGAGGAGGGGGCGGCCGTGCCGGGACCTGTCCCTGGTGCATGGGGACTGAAGGGACATCGGGGACGGCAGCGTCTGTCCATCAGGGCATAGATGAGGGGGTTGATGCAGCTGTTGATGAAGGCCAGGCAGGTGCTGCCGGCCACCACCCACCTCAGGGCCACCTCTTGCCGCTGGGACAGGACCAGTGTCCCCTTGGCGAGGAAGAAGAGCAGCACCTTGCAGGCGTTGAGGGGCAACCAGGAGCAGAGGAAGGCTGCGACGATGGTGATGATGGCGCGGTGGGAACGCCGAACACCCTTGCCCAGCCGGACATGGCGCTGGAGCCGGCAGTAGATGGAGCAGTAGCAGAAGGAGATGACCCCCAAGGGCAGGAGGAAGGTGAGGAAGACCATGGCAAGGCTGAAGTCCTCTCCATCTTCATCCCAGCAGTCGTCCCCGTCCAGCTGCCGGTACACCAGGGACGGGGTGCCCAGGAGGAGGGACGCTGCCCAGATGATGCCACAGGTGACGTGGATGTGCCTCTGGGAACCCATCATCTTGGTGTCCAGCACCTTCCTGATGACCAGGTAGCGCTCCACGCTGAGGGCGGTGAGGAAGAGGATGCTGGAGCAGCGGTTGACAGCAATGACGTAGCTGCTCACCTTGCAGAGCCCTTCGCCCAGCGGCCACCGGTTCCCTCGCACCCCCGCCGCCACCCAGAAGGGCAAGGTGCAGACGAAGACAACATCAGCCACCGCCAGGTTCAGCACGAAGGTGTCCACCATCCTCTTGCCCCCGCTCTTCTTGGCCATCAGCACGATGACAAAGAGGTTCCCCACAAGGCCGAGGAGGAAGATGAAGGAGTAGAGGATGGGGATGAAGACGGAGGTGAAGAAGACCTCCCATCCAGAGGAGACCTCCCAGTTCCCCGTCACACTGGTCACTGGTGGGTAATCGTAGTCGGCCGAGCCAGCAAGCTCCTCAGGAGCCATGGCAGTGGCCGGGTGCCCTCCCCGGTGCCCAGGGCGGTGCTCGCCGCACCCAGCGGTTGGGTTGTTGATCTGAGATCTGCTCAAAAACAGCATCTCGTACTTCCTTTCCAACAGGGCAAGGGCTTCGGGGTAGAAGGGGCAGGGAGCGAAGCGTGTTTAATTTTGGAAACAGAAAAAAAAAACAATGAGAAGAAAGAAACCCCCCAAAAAAGAGGGGGGAGAGGAAGACCAGGGGGGTGGGGAAGGCTCTGCACCACCCGGTGATGGCTGAAGGCCTTGGGTGGACACCAACCTGCAACTTGGATGGTGGGACCGCCACCAGACCAAGCCACTGGCCACCAACCCACCCTGCAGCCTCCCACCGTGGATGCACTCCGTCCCCCCCCCCCGCCCCCCATCCCCTCCCCTCCCCATCCCCATCCCCATCCCCTGCCCCATCCCCTGCCCCGTCCCCAGCCCCAGCCCCATCGCTGTCCCTGGTCCCATCCCCTGCCCCATCCCCAGCCCCATCGCTGTCCCCAGTCCCATCCCCAGCCCCATCCCCTGCCCTGTCCTCGTCACCATCCCCAGCCCTGACCCCGGCCCCTGGCACATTTGCATCAAGAAAAACCAGATGAAAACCTTTATTTTCTTGGGGTTTTTTTTTTTTTTTTTCAGCGAGAGACAGAGCAGGTGCAAGTTGGGCTGAGACCGTTGCCTGCCACATCCCCATGCCGCCCCCGGCGCTGCCCCGGCTCTGCCAGCTCATTCCAGCCCCTGGCACGTTGGTTCTCACCACTCTGGGGATGCTGAGGCACCGGTACCCACAGCCGCCCCTGACCACGAGCGCTCCCAGAATGACAGCGCCGGGTGCCGTTCCCAGTGCCGGGATGTACCGGGGATGGGGGGAGCCCGACGCGCCTCCGGGGGGGGTCTCGAGGGAGCAGCCCCCCGCTCTGCTGGACCAGCTCCTCCTCACATCTGCCAGGTGCCCGGCTCCACCAGCTTCATCTTCCTCAGGCTGTCCCGCACCAGAAGGAACTCGGGGCAAGGATCTGGATCCGGCCCCACCGCCACCTCCCGCTCGTGCTGCGGCAGGTGGGGCCCAGGAGGGGCGGCCATGGGTCCCAGTCTGGGTCCCCTCGGCCATCCCCATGACCCAGCCATCTCCTGAGCTGGGTGTCCCATCAACCCAGGCTCCATCATCTGTCCCCATAACCCGGCCACCCTTGACCATCCCTTGACCCTTGTCCCTCCCACACGGCCTCCCTCAGGCACCCCCAAATCTGTGGGGCAATGAGGAACAGAGGGGGGCTGAGGATTGGGGGGGTGGAGGGGAGGATGAGGGTGGAAATGGAGGGAGAGATGGAGGAGGGGGGGGACAGATGGATGGATGGATGGATGGGTGGATGGATGGAGAATAGTGAGGTGAAGGCAGGAGGGCTAGGCTGGAAGCAAGGATGGAGGGCTGGGACAGACAGATGGGGGACAGCAGGACAGCACAGACCTCCTCAAGCCTCTGGTGGCGTTTCCTCAGCTGCTGCTCCAGGTCAGAGGGGGGGCCCCGCAGCTCCTCCCTCAGCTGTCTCAGCCGCCGGCTCTCCAGCACCCGTGGGAGCTCAGCCCTGTGCCGGGGCAGGATCCCCCTGTGGGGACAGACGGAGGGACTTCAACGGGGCCACCCCCACCCGGTGACCCAGCTGGAGACTGTCCCTGGGGTCCTGTCCCCATTCACCTGCTGTGGCTGAAAAGCAGCTCCCGGTGCAGCTCCCGGTGGCTCCGGGACTCCCGTACTGGGTTTGGCACCTTCCTGGGCTGGATGAGGCCCCCGTGGCCATCAGTGGCCACGTCCCGGGAGAGGACATCACTCCTGTCACCCTCTGGAGGGGTAGCAGCAATCAGCAGGGGATGGGGTCACCATAGGATGGGGTCACCAGTGGGAGAGGGTCACTGGGGATGGGGTCATTGGGGTATGGGGTCACCACGAGGGATGGGACAACCTGGGACAGGGTCACCAGGGGACAGGGCCACACGTCAGTGCAGGGTGAGACCTGGCCCGCCCCCTTGTCCCCCGCCTGGGGGTGGCACCCCCCTCCTGGGTCCTCATTATCCCTGGGGTCCCCACCACCCATTGGGTGCCCATCACCCCTGGGGTGTTCAGTGTCACTCAGGGTCCCCATTACTCCTTGAGGCCCCTCACTTCCAGGTCCCCATCACCCCTGGGGTCCCCAATACCCACACGGTCCCCATCACCCCCAAGTCCCCATCACCCCTGGGGTCCCCAATGCCCACAGGGTCCCCATAACCCCTGGGGTCCCCATCACCCCCAGGTCCCCATCATCCCTGGAGTTCCCAATGCCCACAGGGTCCCCATTTTCCCTGGGGTCCCACAGCCCTGGCCCTGTGCCCCAGTGCCAGCAGCACCCACCTGGCACTGCGCTGCTCCTCGGGGATTTGTCGTCACCCTGGCAAAGGCAATGAGCAGGGTCAAAGAGGGACACCCAGCCCGTCCCCGGCTCTGGGTCCTCCCTGAGGTTATGCAGTGGGGGACACCCACGGGGGCCCTCCTCATCACACACACACACCCCAGCACAGGAGGGGGACAGCCATGGGTTCTCCGGGGTTGGACATCCTCTGTCCATCCATGGCTGTCACCTGCGGGGACAGAACCACCCCCCTGGGTCCCTCCCCCCTGAGAGCTCCAGACTGGCCATGGTGAGTGCAAGGGAGAGGGAGGATGGTCTCCATGCTAACTCTGGAACCTAAGGATGGCAAGGGGTCCCCAGGCTGAATGTCAAGGGTGGCATGGGGACAGCCAGACTTTTGGCTCTGGGGCATCAACGTGGCACCTGGGGACACATGTTGGGGAGGCCCCCATTTTCCCCTCCCACCCCCAGCACAGGAGACGGGGGACCCAGCTCAGGGCATGGGGGTGTCCCTGTCCCCCAGGCATGCCAGCCAGTGGCCACCACTCACCCTCTTGCTCTGCGGCAGCCCCATGTCCCCAATGCTGGTGGTCCTTGTCCCCGTGCCCTGGGGGGCCACGGCTGCGGGGCCACGGGCCAGGTGCCGGCCCACTGAGCCCGATTCCCCGTGACGGTGAGTGGCTCCACTCCTATCAGTGAAAGCCATTAAGCCCCGGGATTAGCTCTGATGGGGCTGAGGGGACAGTGACACGTGTCCTGTGCAGGGCTGGCAGCACCACACCTGCTGCCACTCCTGGGGACACCGACTGGGGCACTGGGGTCTGCTGGGGGCACTGGTCTCACTGGGGGCACTGGGTCTTCTGGGGACACTGGGGTCTGCTGGGGGCATTGGGCCCACTGGATTCTGGGGGACTGGTGGGGGAGAGCTGGGGGGGGAAGCTCTGGGGCAACGGGGTTTAGGGGAGACTGGGAGTTACGGGTGACCGGGGGTTATGGGGGGGGGGGGGGGGGGGGTTATGGGGACTGGGAGCCAGGGGTGGGCACACTGGCAGTTCCTGGGTACACTGGGGCTGGGGTGGGAGGACTGGAGGTTACTGGGGGGCCTGGGATGGGGACTGGGAGCGCAGGGGTGGGCACACTGGCAGTTCCTGGGTACACTGAGGCTACTGGGACGAGCACTGGGCGATACTGGTGTTGCCCCCGTCTATAGGCGCTCGATTGAGGCCGGCTCCATCTACCCGCCTGGCGGCTCGGCCGTTGGCTGGCCGCGCCTGGCGCCATCGGCCCGCGATTGGCCGCGTCTGCGAGTTCCGCTGTCGCGTTGGCCGCCGAGGGGGAAGTGCCCGCGCATGCGCAGCGCAGCCGGGCCGGGGAGCGCCGGGGGGGCCCGGCCGCCGCCGCCATGACCAACGGTGAGGGGCGGCCCCGCTGGGCGGGGGGCAGCGCGGAGCCACGGGGCGAGGAGGAGCTGACCGGTCACTCAGAGGCCGGGCAGCTGGCAAGGGGGGAGCCGGGAGGCCGGGGTCCCTTGGCGGCCGGGGTCCCTTGGCGGCGGGAGGAGCTGCGAGGCCGGGGTGGGAGGCCGGGGTCCGTTGGCGGGGGGGAGCTGCCAGACCGGGGTTGCTTTTGGCGGGGGGGGGTGTGGGGTTGGGAAGTCTGGGTCCTTTGCAGGGCTGAAGCTGGGGAGCCGGGGTCCCTTTGGAGAGGGGGGAGCTGGGGGGCCGGGGTCCCCCTTAGTGGGAGGGAGCTGGGGGGTAGGGGGATTTTGGGGGCGGGAACCTGGGGGCCGGGGTCCATTTGGGGGGGGAAGCTGGGAGGCCTTGTTTCTCTTTGCGGGGGTGGGGGGGGAGCTGGGAGGCCTTGGTTCCCCTGGGGGGGGGGGGGGCGGAGCTGCGAGGCCGGGGTCCGTTGGGGCGGGGGGGAGCTGGGAGACATTGGTTCCCCTAGTGGGGGGGAGGAGCTGGGAGGCCGGGGTCCCCCTTAGTGGGGGGGAGCTGGGGGACCAGGGTCCCTTTGATGGGAGGGAGCTGGGGGGCCAGGGTCCATTTCGGGGGGGAAGCTGGAGGGCCGGGGTCCATTTTGAGGGGGCAGCTGAGAGCCAGGGTCCATTTTGAAGGCAGAACTGGGGGGCCTTGGTTCCCTTTAAGAGGGGAGCTGGGGCGCTCTGGGTGGGGGTAAGCTGGGGGGCTGGGGTCCCCTTTAATTGGGGGGGGGAGCTGGGAGGCCGGGGTGCCCCGGGCCGGTCCCGCTGAGGCTCCCCGCAGTGTACTCGCTGGACGGGCTGCTGGTATTCGGGCTGCTGCTGGTCTGCACCTGCGCCTACCTGCGGAAGGTGCCGCGCCTCCGGGCCTGGCTGCTCTCCGAGAAACGCGGCGTCTGGGGCGTCTTCTACAAGGGTGAGATGGGGACATGGGGGTCTGGGACGGGGACACGGGGGTCTGGGACAGGATGGGAACACAGGTGGCTGGGACAGCGACACGGGGGTCCAGGGACACAGGGATCCAGGACAGGAGAGGGACACAAGGGTCCAGGATGACGACATGGGGGTCCAGGACAGGATGGGGATGTGGGGCCCGGAATGGGGACACAGGGGTCCGGGACAGGATGGGGACACAGGGGTCTGGGATGGGGACACAGGGGCCTGGGACAGGACAGGGACATGGGGGTCTTGCCCCAGCACAGGGCACCCTCTGCGCCCACCCCAGCTCACCCCACTCTGCCTTGATCCCACAGCCGCTGTCATCGGCAACCGGCTGCACGTGGCCGTGGCCGTCTCCTGCGTCCTCATGGCTTTCTACGTCCTGGTGGTGAAGTGACCCTGCGGGGACCCACTAGCAGCAGCACCAACCACCAGAGACCCCGGTACGGACCCCAACCGCCCCGCCACCAGCCTGGACCCTGCCTGCGGTGGCCCTGGGCAGCCGCCATGGCCCGGCACCCTGCTTAAACCCTCCCCGGCACCCTCGGCAGGGCCGGGCAGCCCTGGGTGCCACCGGGCCGCCTTTAAGCTGTCGGAAGGGGAGTTCCCGGGTGTGCAGCGGGGGCGGTGGGCGAGGGGCTCAGCGTGGCAGCCCCTGGGCCAGAGGGAGGATCCGGCCGGCCCCGCGAGCGCCTTCTCCCGACGCTGAGCACTGTGGCATGGGGGGGAGGGCAGCGGGCAGGGCCCCCCCCTCAGCAGCCGGATTTCCTGGGAGCGCGGGGGTCCCTTGGTGGGCGCCTCCCCCCTTTTAGCTGCGGGGTTTGTAACCCCCAATTCTCCCCCCTCCCAACCCTGGTTTGTAAATGCTGGACCACGATGTGCAAATAAAGTGGGGGTTTCCCCTGCAGGCAGTGATGGCTCTCTCCTGGGGGCAGGGGGCTCCAGGGCTGGGGGTCCCAAGGGGTCCTGGGTGGCTGCGGGTCCTGGGGGGCTCCGGGAGGAGGGTCCCAGGGGCTGGGGGTGGGTTCCTGAGGGGCTCCATAACTGGGTGTCCTGGGGGGCTCCAGTGTGGGGCATCCTGGGGCTGGGTGTCCCAAGGGGCTCTGGGGGTCCCAAGGGGTCCTGGGTGGCTCGGGGTCCTGAGGGGCTCTGGGAGGGGGGAGGGGGGGGGGGGGGCCCCCGGGGGGGGTATGCGGGCTGCACGCGTGTGCCTGGGGGTGACGGCGTGGGGGGGCACACGCGTGTGGGGCTGTACGCCTGCTCACCCCGGGAAGGGGGGTGCACAGCGGGGGTGCGTGTGTGCTCCTGGGGCACGAGTGGGGGTGTGTGTCGGTGTGTCTGTCTGTCCATGTCTGCCTGTGGGTCCATCTGTCCGTCTGTGTGTGTGTCCGTGGCCGTCTATCTGTGTTTCCGTGTGTCCGTCCGTGCACACGCGTGTGGGCGGGTCCTCCCGCCGCCAGGGGGCGCGCGGGAGCGGGGCGTGGCCCGCGCCGCCTCTTCCCGTCGTGCCCCGCGCGGCCGCGCTATAAAATGGCGGCGGTGGGGGGGCGCGTGGCGGGTGGGGAGCGGCGGCGGCGCGAGCGGGCAAGGGGCGTGCAAGGCCGAGTGCGGGGGGGGGTGCTGGTGGGGTTGGGGGCCGGGCCGGGCCGAGGTGAGAAGAGCGGCGCCGCGAAGCCCCCGGGCGCTGTGCGGCGGCCGGCGGCGGGCGGGATGAGTCGATCAGATAGGCGAGGCCGCGGCCGCTGAGCGCCCTGCGATTCTGACCCGCCGCCACGCCCGGGAGCGGCCCGCGGGACCTCCCCCCCGCCAGGCCCCGGCCCTGCCACGCGTGGGAGCGCAGCACCGGGCTCGCCGAGCTTTGCACGGGGCCGTGCGAGCCCTGCAGCATGCAGGACTGTGCCAAGGCTAACTCTGTGCCACATGTGTGAGCTTTGCACGGGACTGCCAGGCCTGCAGTGTGCAAGGCCCTATGGGCACTGGTGCAACAGGTTGAGCTGTCCAGGGCCCCCTAGCTCGTGTGTGCACGAGGTCTGCAAGCGGCAAGCTCCGTGCAACACGTGCACGAGGCCGTGTGAGCTCTGTGCCACACGTGTGAGCTGTGCACGAGGTTGCACAAGCTCCGTGCCGCACGTGTGAGCTTCTCACGGGGGCCACCTGCCAGCGTCGCACGGGGCCGTGCAAGCCCCATGCAAGGTGTGCAAGCAGCACACGGGGTGCCCAGGCCTGGCTGTTTGCCCCCCCGCCCCCCCATGACACCGGTGAGTGACACCCATGGGTGCCCCCCCGCTGGGCTCCTCGGTGCTTTATTGGCAGCTGGGGGTGATGAGGGGGTGGCTGCGGCGCTGGTGCTACTGGGTGGCTGCTGACAGTGGCCGAACTGTGGGGATGACACCAGCTCAGCGGGGCCCCATCTGCCGAGGTGACACCACGGGGTGCACCTGTCCCCACCCCGGGGCCACCCTGTCCTCACGGTTCGTGCTGGTGTCCCTGTGCCACCGCAAAGGCCCCGTCCCCCGTGTCCCCCATCCCCACGGTACACACAAGCGTCCCGGGCCACCCGGGCAGAGTCGTGTCCCCCGTCCGTCCCCCCCCGCCCCGTCTGCCCCCGGGACTCCCTGCCGGGACTGACCCAGCTCCGCGGGGGGGGCGGCCCGGAGGGGGGGGCCTGCGCGGGCCGGGGGGTTTGGGATACGGGGGGGACCCGCTCACCCGTGGGCGCGGGGTGAGCCCTGCCCCCCCCCCCAGCTCCCCCCCGCTCCTCCCCTCCGCGCCCCGGTGCTCGGGCTGGCGGGGGGGGCGGGAGGAGGGGCCGCTCCCGGGGTTCGGTGCCGGTGCCCGGCGCGGGGGGCCCGGTGTTGTTGCCGGGATTGCGCTGCCGGGGCCGTTCCCGCCGGGGGGGGGGTGCCCGGGGCCGGTACCGGCGGTTCCGTTCCCGGCGGTTCCGTTCCTGGTGCCGGCTCTGATCCCGGGGGTAACGCCCGGTGCTGTTCCCGGGGGTGCCGTTTCCGGTATCGGCTCCGTTCCCGGGGGCTCCGTTCCCGGTATCGGCTCCGTTCCCGGGGGTGCCGTTCCCGGTACCGGGGGCGGGGGCAGGTGGCGGCAGGTGCGCGCGCGGGGCCGGGCCGTTGGCGGGGGGCGGGGCCGCGGGGCCGGTGCCCGCACGGGGCCGAGCGCTGCCGCCGCCGCTGCGCCATGGCCGGTACCGGCCCGGGGCCCGGTGGGCGCTGCTGGCTCTGTGCCTGGCGGGCGCCGTGCGGCCGGGCCGCGCCGGGGAGCGGCTGCACGTCTGCAAGGAGGTACCGGTACCGGCACCGGGAGGAGGGAGGTGGCGGGGGGGAGGGGAGGGACACGGCGACACCGGCAACCGGTACCCCCGGTAGATGAAACCGATCCCCGAAGCGCGGGGGATGCGGATCCGGGGCTGGTCCCTTGGGAGGGGGGCCCCGGGGGGGCCCCCTTCCAGTCCGCCGGGGGGGGGGGGTCCCGCGGGGTCCGTGTCACCTATAGGGAGCGTATGGACAGGGCCGGGGCGGCGGGGGGCGGCAACGGGGGGGCCCCGTAGGGATAAAGTGGGACGGGGGGGGGTGGCTTCACTGCCGGGGGTCTCCTCGGGGACCCCCCTTTGCCCCGACCGGGGCCGTCCTGGAGATCCCTGGGGCCACCTCCAGCCCCAGGTCTGTGTCCCCAGGTTGGTCCCCGTGTCCCAACCCTGGGGAGACATCGGGATGTCCCCAAATCCTCCTCGGAGCACGAGCGCTGCTGGGGGTGGTGACAACGGGGGGACACACACACACATGTCCCCATCGGCCACGTGCCATTCCCAGCCCGGCACGCACTGGCCAAATGGGGACAAAGTGTCCTGCGAGGAGAAACTGGGGGGCTCTGCCGCTCGCTGGGACCCGGCCGCCTCGGGGACAGCGGTGCCAGGGCGAGCCCCCTGCCAGCTCCCAAATTTCCCTCCCGGGGGGGTCTGCACCTGCCCCCCACCACCTCCGGCTCTCCCTGCCCCGCGGCTGCTTTTCATCTGGGCCAGTAATTTATTTTTTTTTTTTTGTGCCATGATCCAATTTTTTTTGTGTGTGTCGTGTTCCGTGGCCCGGAGCTGGAAACAATAGCCAGGGGCTGGCACCTGGCCCCGGTAGGGATCGTGCCCATGGAGGTCACATCCCCGTCACCCTGTTGGGGACAGACCCTCTCCCTCCCCTGGCCACAGCAGGGAGGTGGTGGCAACCTGGGGTATCCCCCCCGCGCCTGCTGTGAAGCCACCCCGGGGGCTGAATTAGGTCGGTTTATTTAGATTAAAAAAAAAAAAAAAAGCCGTTTTTAAGAAGGGGAGCAATTACCATCACTTGTCCCAGCTGCTCAGCTCCATGCTGGGCAGGGGGGGGAGTTTGGGAAGAGAGAACCCCCCTTGCCCCCCCACTTTCTTCCCAAGGGAGCAATATTTGGGGCTCAGGGCTGCTGTGAGCTGGGGTGACCCCGTGGGTGCCCCCCTCCTGACCGTGGTGGTGGGCACCCACATCCCCATCCCGGGGCTGTGGTGGGCTTGGTGCTGCCTGGGGCGGGGGGTGCTGCAGGCAGAGCCTTCGTGCCTCCCCCCCCCTCTTCCCCCCCCCCATCTCCGCCGTTTCCAGCTGATGGGAAACATCAAAGCGTTGTTTTCTCGCCAACCTGCCACGCTCCAGCGTGTGCCGGGAGCACGGAGCCCCGGCGCCCGGCTCTGAAACCCCAGGGATGCTGCAGTGGAGGTGGGGGGGGGGCGGGGGGCTGCAGCATCGTTCCCTTGCCCCCCCCGGTACCTCACCTCACCGGCATCAACTACCGAGCAGCCAGCTCCGGCCTTCGCCCTGCCCGGGAGATTAACCACGCCAGCCGGGCTTCGCCGGCCCCCGGCGTCGCCTCTTCACCGGCCTTGAGCCAGTCCCGGCTTGGAGGCAGCTGGCGGCACGGGGGGGTCATGGTGCCCTGTTCCCCCCCCACCCTTCTCCTTTCCTCCCGGCTGTGCCTTGCTCCAGCACCCAGCCACGGCACTGCCGAGGGGTGCTCCCGCCACGGCTCCCAAGCAGGACGGTGCATCCAGCTTGCGCTGCGGTGCCAGTTTAACGAGCAACGCCTCCCCTTGGGAGGCCCATGGTGCCGTCCACTCACCGGTTCCCGGGGGATGCCGGGGTCTCAGCCCCCCCACCCCAGGGAGGGGGTGGCAGTGCCGGTTGCCTTTGCTGCGCCAGGGCTGTCTCGTCCCATGGGGTGATTGGGGAGGTCCCGGGCATGTGAACATGGCGTGGGTGACCCCAGGGCCCTCCCTGGGGTTTGGCATCCAGGGGGGAAAGTCCTGCAGGGGGGGGGTCATCCTACCCAAAACCCCATGCTTGGCATCCCCTGGCCTCAGCATCTCCCCCCCAGTACCCCCCCCCCCTCCCCAGCCCCCCCCCCCCCCCCAGCTCCCCCCCCCAGCAGCCCCAGGCCCCAGTCCCCTGGCCCCAGCATCCCCAGGCCCCCGTAGCCCCCAGCAGCCCCGGCCCCAGCGTCCCCCCAGCCTGGGCGATACAAGGGGCGGTTGGGCACACGGGGGGGGGGGGCAGCCTCTCAGTTGGGGGGACACTGGGGGGGTCTCGGGGCCGCAGGTCTCCCCGTGTGTTTTCTCTTCCAGTCCGAGTACCACTACGAGTACACGGCGTGCGACAGCACCGGCTCGCGGTGGAGGGTGGCCGTGCCACACACGCCGGGACTCTGCACCGGGCTGCCGGACCCCGTCAAGGGCACTGAGTGCTGTAAGGTTGGGGGGCGGGTGGGGGCGTCCTGGGGTGTTGGGAGGGCAGGGAAACGAGGGCGAGGGGGGAGTGTGGGGGGGAGAGGAGCGGCGAGACGAAGCGTGGCTTTTCATCAGCTCCATTGCAGCGCGATGCCTTCAAAGGTTGCGACGGGACCTGTCTGCTCGGCAGCAAGAAGCGCTCGTTAGCGCTGTCAGCTCGTCAGGGGGAAGGCTGGGATGCGGTGAGGGGGGGGGGAACAACTCCCCCCCCCCTCCTCCCCCCCCCCCCGTCCCTCCCCAAAGCCCTGGGGGTGTCACAGCTACAGTTCTGCAGCACGCTTTGGCAGGGGGTCACATCCTGCCTGGTGCTCACTGCTTTTTAAAGAGCTGGCGGTCAGGCAGGGAAAGGGGGGGGGGGGGGGGGGGGCCCGCAAAAAAGGAGCGAGGGGGGGCTGGGGGGACCCCCCTTGTTGCACGTGGGCAGCTTTCTCCTGCAAGGCGGGCGAGTTCCTGGACATGAAGGCGCAGGCGTGCAAGCCCTGCGGTGAGGGCACCTACTCGCTGGGCACCGGCGTCCGCTTCGACGAGTGGGACGAGGTGCCCCATGGCTTCGCCAACGTCGCCACCAACCTGGAGGTCGACGACGGCTTCAGCGACGCGGTGGAGAACTGCACCGCGTGAGTCGTCGCGCCGCCACCGGCACCGCTCTTCGTTAATGGGAAAGGGGGGGGAGCGGAGCCCGGCTGCTCCTCCCCGGGAGGATGCTCAGGGTCTCGGCCACCCCAGCGCTGCGGGGATGGGCCACGGTGCAGCGGCGAGCAGGATGGGTGCTGTGACACCTCTGTGCATAAATAGCACCCCATTTCCCCAACCCCCTGTCCCCCATGTGCCTTCCGTCACCCTTCCCTGGGAGGGGATGCAGGCAGGGTGCTGTGAGGGACACCCCGGCCACAGCAAGGGGTCACCCTGGCAGCATCATCCCCACCCACCCTGGCAGGACCCCAATCCCTCAGGACACCACTCCGCACCCATGGGAGTCCCCCCACACCTTTACGGCATGAGCTGGCGCCTTTATTTTGCGCCGCGGCCGTTTGACCGGCACCAGTGGCCACCGAGCCCTCCCACCAGCCAGTTGCACCGGCAGCCACCGAGCTGCCCCGCGCCGCAGCATTTATGCAACTTGCAAATGTAACCTACTTCCAGCAGTGCTTTAATTATTCTACCGCCATCCCCAGCGCGGCAGGATCCCCCCCTCCTCCTCCTCGCAGCCCACCCACCTCTCACTGGCGCGGCGGGGACAGGCTGGGGGGAAAACGTCCCCCGGGGATGAGGGTCCGGCCACCACTCGGTGACACATCCCTTGGGCTGTCCCGAGCGCCCTGGTCTCCATCCTTGGTCCCCAGGGTTCCCCAAGCCCCGGGGCTGTCCCCAAACCTCCTCCCTGCTCCACCCAACCTGGGCACCGTCACAGCCGTCACCACCGTCCCCATCCCAGCTGCTGCGGGGTCTGGACCGGTGACAGAGCCCATGGTCTGTGCCACCCGCCCCAGGTCGACGTGGGTGCCGCTGGGGGACTACATGGCCTCCAACACGGACGAGTGCACGGCCACCCTGATGTACGCCGTCAACCTCAAGCAGTCGGGCACCGTCTCCTTCGAGTACATCTACCCCGACAGCAGCATCGTCTTCGAGTTCTTTGTAAGGTGCCGGGGACTGGAGGGGTGCAGGGCTGGAGGGTGGGGGTCCCTGGGGACATGGGGGAGGTCCTTGGGGACATGGGTGGGGTCCCTGGGGACATGGGGGAGGATCCCTGGGGACATGGGGGGGGGATCTCTAGGGACATGGGGGGGGGTTCCTGAGGACATGGGGGAGTCCTGGGGACATGGGGGAGGATCCCTGGGGACATGGGAGGGATCCCTGGAGACATGGGGGGGATCTCTAGGGACATGGGGGGGGGTTCCTGAGGACATGGGGGAGTCCCTGGGGACATGGGGGAGTCCCTGGGGACATGGTGGTGGGGGTACCATTCTCACGCCATCCCGCAGGTGCAGAACGACCAGTGCCAGCCCACAGTGGAGGAGTCACGCTGGATGCGGACAACGGAGAAGGGCTGGGAGTTTCACAGCGTGAGTTGGGGGGGGGGACATGACACGGGAGGTGACATGGAGGGGGGGTGTGTCCCCTTGGTGCAGTCCCCACGGTCCCTTCTCCCTCCCCTGGGAAGATGAGGATGCAGAGGGGGTGGTGGGTGACGGCAGACAGGGGTTAGTGCCTCAACCTCCCACCCGTGGGTGCCAACCTCCTCCCCAGCCGTGGGACCACCCAACGCCGCTCCCACCCAGCCCCCCCCTCCAGCACCGCCCCCCCCTTTCCAGGTGGAGCTGAGCCGCGGCAACAACGTGCTGTACTGGCGGACCACGGCTTTCTCCGTGTGGTCCAAGGTGCCCAAGCCGGTGCTGGTGAGGAACATCGGCATCACAGGTAGGTGGGTGCAGGCTGGGGGGGGGCTTCCCACCACCTTCCACCCCCCCCGCCCCTGCACCCTGAGCACCTTCCTACTGCCAGGGGTGGCTTACACCTCCGAGTGCTTCCCCTGCAAACCCGGCACCTACGCCCCCGCCGCCGGCTCCTCTGCCTGCCAGCTCTGCCCCGCCAACACCTTCTCCAGCAAAGGAGCCACCGCCTGCCAGCCCTGCGAGCCCAATGCCTACGCCGGTGAGCGGTGGTGGTCGTGTCCCTTCCCCAGGTCCCCTCACCCAGAGGTGGCAGCCAGGTCCCCTTGTCCCCCAAACTCTGCCCTGCGGGTGCCCCCAGAGAAGGGAGAGGTGCTACAAGGGGCAGGGAGGACCCGCCATCTCTTGGTGGGGTGGGGACACGGGCGCCCCGCTGGTGGCATGGCAGCGGGGCGTCCCCGGTGAGGTCCCCTTGCTGGGCTGGCTCAGCCGCTGTCTCCCCATGGCCGGCAGAGCCTGGCTCGGCGTCCTGCAAACCGCGGCCACCCTGCACTGACAAGGATTACTTCTACACCCACACCGCCTGCGATGGCCACGGGGAGGTACAGCCAGGGGGGGGAACATGGGGGGGCTGGCATCTGCTCTCCCCACGGCCCTGTGTCCTCCCAGCTCAGCCCCCTGCTCCCCCCCGGGCAGACCCAGCTGATGTTCAAGTGGGCAGAGCCGAAAATCTGCAGCGAGGAGCTTCCCCAGGCGGCCAAGCTGCCCCCGTCGGGGGTGAAAACCAAGTGCCCCCCCTGCAACCCCGGCTTCGCCAAAAGCAATGGCAGCGCCTGCCAGCCCTGTCCCTACGGCTCCTACTCCAATGGCTCCGGTAAGGACGTCACCGTCATCGTCCCCAAGAGTTGACCGGGGCACCCGCTGCCGGGGGGGGGGGGGGGGGGGCCACCCCGGTGCAGGGTTGTCCCCTCCTGTCCCCAGGCTGCCTCAGCTGCCCAGTGGGCACCGAGCCGGCGCTGGGGTTGGAGTACAAGTGGTGGAATGTGTTGCCCCCCAACATGGAGACCACCGTCCTCAGCGGCATCAACTTCGAGTACAAGGGGATGGCAGGTACCGCCGGGATGCTGTCCCCTCCCCGTCCCCTCCCACGGGGGCAGCTGGGGACCCCGCTGAGCCATCACCGGCTCCTTGCAGGCTGGGAGGTGGCTGGGGACTACATCTACACGGCGGCGGGAGCCTCCGATAACGACTTCATGATCCTCACGCTGGTGGTGCCCGGCTTCAGGTGAGGCGGGGGTCAGCGCTGGGGTGTCCCTGGGGAGGTGGGGGACAGCGCCGTGGGGCAGAGCTGGGCAGTGTCCTCACGCTGTCCCCACGCCGTCCCCAGCCCCCCGAGCCCGGTGCTGGAGGATGCGGAGAGCAAGGAGGTGGCCAGGATCACCTTCGTCTTCGAGACCATCTGTAGCGTCAGCTGCGAGCTCTACTTCATGGTGGTGAGCAGGGGGAGGCGGGGCAGGGTTTGGGAGGGGAACGCCAGGTTGGGGGGGGGGGCAGACCTGGTTTTGGGGGGGTCCCACCACCCCTGTTTCCCCACAGGGCATCAACTCCCGCACCAACACGCCGGTGGAGACGTGGACAGGCCCCAAGGGGAAGCAGTCCTACACCTACGTCGTGGAGAAAAATGCCACCATGAGCTTCACCTGGGCTTTCCAGCGCACCCCCTACCACGAGGCGGTGAGGGACGGGGGGGTGACCCCCCCGGGGGGGCTGCAGGTGCCAGGGGGCACGGCTGGGCGATGGTGACGGGTGCTCTCGGTGCCAGGGCCGGCGGTACACCAGCGACGTGGCCAAGCTCTACTCCGTCAACGTCACCAACGTGCTGGGAGGAGTGGCATCCTTCTGTCGGCGCTGCGCCCCTGAGCCAGCCGGATCCTGCGCCCCATGTCCCCCCGGGAACGCCGTGGACCGGAGCTCGGGTGCCTGCCAGCCCTGCCCGCCCGGCACCTACCTGCGGGGTCACCCCTCCGACGGGATCCCCGCCTGCCACCCCTGCGGGCCCGGCACCCACAGCAACCAGGTGCCCGCGTGTCCCCTGGGGGTGGGGCTCCGTGGGGCGATGTCCCCATGAGTGATGCCAGTCACCCTCGGCCATCCCAGATGGGTGACACTGTGGGTCCCAGAGGGGTGATGCCAGCTGCCCCCCCCCCATCATGGATGGGTGACAGCAGCCCCTCTGGTCATCCCGGGGGTGACGCTGTGCGGCTGGGTGATGCCAATCGCCAGCCACCACCAGGGAGGTGACACCAGCCCCCCTGGCCATCCCAGGGGGGTGACACCATCTGACCTTGGGTGGGTGATGCCAGCCCCCTAGCTGTCCCCAGGGAGGTGACACCAGCCCCCC
Organism: Gorsachius magnificus; assembly: GCA_034008185.1. Taxonomy (NCBI): domain Eukaryota; kingdom Metazoa; phylum Chordata; class Aves; order Pelecaniformes; family Ardeidae; genus Gorsachius; species Gorsachius magnificus. The sequence continues at coordinate 1,551,824 of CM067099.1, forward strand.
TGGCCATCCCGGGGGGGTGACAGAGTAGGGACGACCCGGGTGGGTGACACCGTGCCCCCCAGCTGTCCCGAGGGGTGATGCCAGCCCTCTGCTGTCCCCGGAGGGATGACCCCAGCCACCCCAGTGGGTGACACTACCTGTCCCCGGCGGGGTGACACCAACCCTGGCCATCCCTGACTGCCACCTCCTGCCGGCCCCCCAGCTCCGCTCCCTCTGCTACAACAACTGCAGCTTCTCTCTGGCGCTGCCGGGTCGCATCCTGCACTATGACTTCTCGGCGCTGGCCACCGGCACGGCCTTCGCCAGCGGCCCCAGCTTCACCGCCAAGGGCCTCAAGTACTTCCACCACTTCAACATCAGCCTCTGCGGCCACCAGGTGAGGCACCGGGCCAGGGGCACAGGCGGGGGTGGGCGCACGTGGTGCTGGGAACGCGTGTGCCCATGCATATAGAAGCGTGCAGGCATACGTGTGCATGCATGCAGAGCACAGGCACGCAGGTGGGCACGCCTGTGTAGTGCAAACACACACAGAGACGGGCAGTCGTGCAACGCAGGCAGTCGTGCAAGCACGCAAGCACGTGCACACAGTGGTGGAAATGCATGCATGAGTTGTGCAAACACAGGCGTGTGTGCGGTCGTACGAAAAGGCACACAAATGTGCACATAGTCGTGCAAACGCATGCACGATCATGCAAATGCAGGCGTGCAGTTGTGCAAGCACAGGCGTACATGCAGGCATACGTGCACACCTGCGCACAGCCGTGCAAACACACATGCAACTATGCACAGTCGTACAAACAGCCACGCACACTTGCACACTCATGCAAACACCTGCGCCCTTGTGCAGACAGACATGCAAATATGCACACTCACGCACACTTGCACACTACTGTAAACACAGATGCACACCTGCAGTCATGCAAATGCATGCATGCAGTTGTGCACACACAGGTGTATATGCAGTCATACATGCACACAGTCGTGCCGTGCATGCAAATGCAAACCTGCAAACTGCAAAAACTTTGCACTGCTGACAAACCTCGTGCACCTTGCACACTCGTGCCACAACGGTGTTTGGTCCTGCACACACAGGTGCATGTGCAAATGTGCACCGTCACTTGCAGACACGTGTGCACATGCCTGCATGTACGCGTGTGCTGTGGCTGCCCGGCATCACCCCCCTCTTCCTCACGGCCAGGGCAGGAAGATGGCCTCCTGCACGGACAACGTGACGGACGCACGGCTGCCAGCGGGCGAGGGGGACCCTGCCCGGGTGGTGACGTCCTACGTCTGCCAGTCCATCCTGGTGCCCCCCGACGTCATGGGCTACAAGACGGCCGTGTCCTCGCAGCCCGTCAGCCTGGCTGACCGCGTCGTGGGTGAGCCGGCACTCGGGGTGCTCCGGTGTCCCCCTTCTCCCCCCCCCCAACCTGGAGCAAACCCCCGTGATTTGAGCTTCGTCCTTGCCGTCCCCTCCTGTGGGACCCCGGTGCCACTGGGCCACCCTGGTGGCCACTGGGCCACCCTGCTCTCCCCACAGGCGTCACCACCGGCTCCACACTGGACGGCATCACCTCCCCGCCTGAGCACTTCCCCCCCGGCCACCCCGACCTGCCCGACATCGTCTTCTTCTACAGGTGAGGGTGGGTGACCGGGGGGGGGATGCCCACCCACCCGCAGGGACCCCGCTGTCCCCCCCGCTCAGCCCCCGCCTCCCCTCGGCAGGTCCACGACGGACGCACCCGCAGCGGCGGCCGGGCCCCGCCTGCGCTGCGACCCGCTGCGCCCGGGCACCGGCACCCTGGCCGTCCCCAGGTAGGTGGGGATGATGCTGGGGACCGGGGTGGCTTTGGAGGTGGGGGGTGGGTGGGGGGAGGGTGAGGATGCTCCCCCGGGGGGGTGACGCCAGGTGGTGACAGCACACACGTGCGTGCCTGCAAGTCACCGTGCACACCTGCGTGGGCAGGACCACGCGCGTGCGTGCATTTGCAGGACTGCAGGTGTGCGTGTGCACAAGCGTGCAAGCGTGCGCGAGCGTTTGTGCACGCAAACGCCGCAGGGTGGCACCCCCATCTCCTGCCACCCTGTCCCTCTGCTCACCCCGGTGGGGCCTGGGGACCCTTGGGTGCATCCCTTGGGCGCTTCGCTTTGGGGACGCCGCTGTCCCCACACCCCGGGTGCCACTGCCAGCCGAGCCCTTCCCCCCCCCCCCCCCCCGCCCTTCCACTTCCTCTGGGTGACGGGCGAGGGCTGTCCCCGCTGCTCCGCCGGCCACTATCGCCCCATCGTCGGCGCCTGCCTCGACGGCGTCCAGGTACAACTGTGACACTGTGGGGGACGCCACGGGGATGGACTGGGGGTCACCCCCTCTATCCTCCCCCCCCACCCCTGCAGAGAACCACCTACGTCTGGCGGGAGCCCCGGCTGTGCCGTGGCGGGCAGAGCTTGCCAGCGCAGAAGGTGAGGGGCTGCAGGAGCGTGGATTTTTGGCTGAAGGTGGGGATTTCTGCCGGTACCTGCGCTGCCATCCTGCTCGCCGCCCTCGCCGCCTACTTCTGGAAGAAGAATCAAAAGTGAGTGGTGGCGCTGGGATTTTGGGGGGGCGGGCATGGTCACGGCCGGGGGTGGGGGGCAATGCCAGCGCTCTCTGTTCCCCAGGCTGGAGTACAAATACTCCAAGCTGGTGATGAACGCGGCGGCCAAGGAGAGCGAGCTGCCAGCGCCGGATAGCTGTGCCATCATGGAGGGGGAGGATGCCGAGGACGACCTGGTTTTCGCCAGCAAGAAATCGCTTTTTGGCAAAATCAAATCCCTCACGTCCAAGGTAAGGGTGGGGGGGAGGATGGGGGGGGGGGGCACAACCCCAGAGCAGACACCGGAGAAGCCACAGCGACGGTGTGGGTTGTGGCTGCTCCGTGCCTCAGTTTCCCCAGCCAGGGGGAGTGGGGGGTCGGGGGGGCTCACTGACGCCGAGGCTCGCCGCAGAGGACGCCGGATGGTTTCGATTCCGTCCCGCTGAAGACGTCGCCGGCGCCCCCGGGGGGGGGGGGGGCCCGCGCCCCCCCCCCCCCCGCTTTTTACGTTCCCCCCCCCCCTCCCCATGTGTCCCCCCCCCAGCCGCGCCGAAAAATGCCAAATCAGGGGGGTTGTCGGTCCCCCCCGCGCCGCCGGGTTAGGCACTGGCAACACCCGCACGGCAAAATGGGGGGGGGAGCGGGTTCGTGTGTGCACGGGCGAGCACATGGTGGCACATGTGGGGGGGGGGGGGGGGGTGCACAGGGGGGTGTCACACACGCTTTGGGAGGGTGGGGGGGGGGGGGGTGCGTGCACGTCAGTGTGCGAGCTCTGGCCGTGGCACCGCTGCCTCCTGCACTGGTGTCGCAGCTCGGGCGCCGAGGCGAGTGCCTGGTGGACCACAGCTGTGCCATGCCGTGCCAGGCTGTGCCATGCCGTGCCGTGCCAGGCCGTGCCATGCCAGGCTGTGCTGTGCTGTGCCAGGCTGTGCCGTGCCTGCCAGGCCATGCCCTGATGTGCCAGGCTGTGCCAGGCCATGCCGTGCCGTGCCATGCGAGGCTGTGCCTTGACGTGCTGTGCTGTGCCATGCCAGGCTGTGCCGTGCTGTGCCAGGCTGTGCCGGGCCATGCTGTGCTGGGCCATGCTGTGCCATGCCATGCCAGGCTGTGCTGTGCCATGCCATGCTGTGCCGTGCCTCCAGGCCATGCCCTGCCATGCCATGCCCCCAGGCTGTGCCGTGCTGTGCTGTGCCAGGCGTGCCAGCCCAGCACCAGCCCCATACCCACCTCTCCCTGCCCAGGCTCACGGCCGACCAATTTGGGCAATTCTGCCCCAAAGCAGGTACCCGATGCCGGGAGCTCCCGCTACAGCATTTCCCACCACCACTGTGGCACACGGGTCACTGTGCCCCCCCCCCCCATAGCATGGGGCATCCTGGGGGTCCCCAGTGGCCTCGTTCCTGAAGCCCCTCATTCCCACAGACCCAGAGTTCCCCAGCACAGCGGGGTGGGGGCTGGTGCTGGCCCCCCGCGACCCCCCGGCCTTTTTTACTCAGTTCTCCACATTTTCTAGGCCATGCCGTGTGTCTCGGCAGCGCAATAAAGGGGGATCTTCCAGCCCCCCGCCTGGCTGCCCAGTCTCGGGGGGGATGAGGACGGGGTCTCTGCAGGGGTGGGGGCACCCAAGATCCCTCCGGGACCCCCCCAGGTACCGGGCGGTGGGGAGGGGGGGGGGGCCCCCACCCCCTGTGTGGCCCAGGGGGTGTCCCCCCGATGGGGGGGCCCCGGGGGCATGGGGAGTCATGACCATGCCATGCGGTGCTGCGGAGTGCCATGGGGTGCCATGGGGAGACATGACCATGCCATGGGGCGCTGCGGAGTGCCATGGGGTGCCATGGGGAGACATGACCATGCCATGGGGTGCTGCGGAGTGCCATGGGGAGCCATGACTGTGCCATGGGGTGCTGCGGGGTGCCACGGGGTGCTGCGGGAGGGTGCAGGAGGATGCCTGGGGACACCCTGGGGATGCTGGTGTGTGCCGGGGGGGGGCACGGGGATGCAGGGGAGGGGGGGTACCCAGGGGGCCACCAGCGTGGGCAGGGGGCGGCTCAGGGCAGCCAGGAACATCCGGGGGCGCTCAGGGCCCCAGAGCCCCCGGGGTGGACGGACGGGGCCCCCCCCACACCCCCCCCGCACCCCCCCCGCCGCGCCAGTTCCCCGCCTCGCCAGGGGGCGCTGCTCACCACCCCGCCGCCGCTCCCCCGCCCCACGCGCCCCCTGGCGGCGGGTGGTGGCGCGCCCGCCGGGGCCCTCTGCGCATGCGCGGCCTCGCCCTGCGCGGCCGGGGCGATCGCGGTGCGGCCATCATGGTGCTGGACCTGGACCTGTTCCGCGCCGACAAGGGCGGCGACCCCGCCATGGTGCGGGAGATGCAGCGCAAACGCTTCAAGGACCCGGCGCTGGTGGACGCGCTGGTGCGGGCGGACGGCGCCTGGCGGAGGTGTACGTGGGGCCGAGCCGGGGGCTGGCAGCCCCCCACCCCGGGGCTGGGGCGGGGGGGGGGGGGGGGGGGGGCGGACGGGGGGGCTGGCACCCCCCGGGCTGGGGCGCCCCCCCCTCCCCGGCCCCCTCCCCCCCGCCCCCCCGGGGGGGCCGGGGCTGTCCCCAACCCCCTCCCACGGGGTGACTTTGGGGGGGCCCCCGCCCCGCGGCCTCTCCTCGGTGCGTCTCCCCCTCCGGGGCTGGGGGAGGGTCCCGGGGGGGGTCCCGGGGGGGGCCGGGGCCCCCTGGGGCCCCGGGCGGGGGGGGCCCGGGCCCCTTTCCCCCCCCCAGGCGGAGTGGGGAGGGCAGCAGGGGCGGCCGCCCCCATCACCCCCCGGCCCCGGCGGAGCTCGGGCAGCGGGAGCTGCGGTCCAGCCCTGGCGCGGGGCCTGGGTGGGGGGGGGGGGGGTTGTGCCCCAGACACCCGCCGTTCCCAGGGCACCCCGGCCACAGCCGCGGGAGGAAGGAGGCAGCTTTGAACACGCTTTTAATCCACTCGCCTTGATGTGAGTGAGCCCAGCCCTGTTTAATCACGCCCGGCGCGTCTCCTGGTGCCTTCATCACCGCCTTAATTTTAACCGAGGGCCTTTCATCCCGCAGGACCAGCCAGCTTTCCAGGCCGGCGGTGGGGGCTGCGCCCTGGCCCCCTCCCCGTGGGCTCCGGCCCTTCCCGGCAGCGGTGGGTGCTGCGGAAGGGCGCGCCGGCACGTAACCGTGGGGCTGGCAGGATGCAGGCAAAATGCACTGGCAAGCAGCCGGCTGATGCAATCCTGCCAGTGCCGGTGCTGGTGCTGTGGGGTCCACAGGTCCTGTTTGCCCTGCCCTGTTCCCTGGCTCGTGGCCCTTAGTGTTTCCTGACTCTGGATCACCCCTCGCTCAGCCCCGTGGGGCTGATCCTGCCTGTGCCTGGGGATGTCGCCCTGTTGGGGCGCCACATCCCTGGTGGTGTTGCGTCTCTGATTTGGGCTGCCCTGCCAGGACGGGACGGCTGCACCCTGCGCTCAGCCCTGGTGTCACCATGGAGTCCCCCTCCCCGGTCCCCTCATTGCACAGCCCCAGTCTCACGGCTGTGGCCCCAGAGCCCTGGATCTGCTCAGTCCCCAGTGACCCCAGCCTGGTGTGGGGGTCCTGGTGGGGCTGTGGCTCGTCTCCGTGGCCCGGTGCAGTGTCACTTGGGGTGTTTTATCATGACCCCCCTGCATGGGAGCCCTCTGCTCCCCACATCTCTGCCCCATATCACAGCCAGCCCCACACCATGCTCTCACATGGTTAAACTCTCCCCTCTCATAGAATCATAGAATCACTTTGGTTGGAAAAGACCTAAAGATCATTGAGTCCAACCTTTAACCTAACCCTGCCATCCCACCACTAAACCATGGCCCTAAGCACCTCATCTATCCTTCTTTTAAATACTTTTAAATACCCTCCTTCCAAAACACCCAGGGCCAGCGGTGACGGGCATCCCTGGAGCTGCCATCCCCTCTCCCACTCCCGCCTAAGGCTTTGTGGCCCCTCTCGGTGCTGGACAGGGATCCCAGCCCTGCTCCCACACGTTGTGGCTGGCTGACAGCTCCCTCCCCTCTGCTTTCTAGGCAGGTTTCGTGCCGATAACTTGAACAAGCTGAAGAACCTGTGCAGCAAAACGATTGGAGACAAAATGAAGGTGAGGCACGAAGGCAGACGGTCCTGGCAGCGATTCACTGGTGGGATGTTACTAACTGGTGGCAACTCCCCCAGGTCTCTGCTCTCCAGGCCTCTCCCTTGCATCATTGAGGAATATTTTTACCCTGGAGCTTTACTGTTTAACTCTGCTGGGGTTTCTTTTTCCTCCCGCTGCAGAAGAAAGAGCCAGTGGGGACAGATGAGTCTGTACCAGAGAGCGCACAGAACCTCGACGAGCTCACGGCTGACGTCCTGGGGGTGAGTCTGACCCCGTCTGCCCCCACTGTGCTGCTGGCCCACCCAGTTTGTTCAGAGCTTTGCCTGTAATTGCAGCATGAGGTTCCCAAAACCCCAGCACCAAGCGAGGGGGGACTGCCTGAACGCTCTGCCAGCAGGTTCCTTATTTCCCCCCATCCTGCACAGCAACAGCCCGCTCTTCCTCAGGGTCCTTCCTCTAAAGACCATTTCAGCCTCAGTTCCTGGCAGTTCCCAGCCTGCTCAGTAGCACAGGGCTCGTCCTGTGCTTTCCCTGGGGCTTTGAGCAGCCTCAGTCATTACATGTCCTCTGCAAGTCCCTTCCTTCCTGCCTGTTCCCCTTCCCAGTTCGTTAACTGCAATGTTTAATGAGCATGGCGCTGGCCGGCTCTTGCTGCCATGGGAGCTGAGTGCTCCCCCCCCGGCCCTGCCAGGCGCTGTGTGACACCGTGGCTCGCTCAGGCCCTTTCAGAGCCTGACTTCAGTTGGTCCTTTGTCCCCTCGGGGGCCGGGGTTTGATGTGTTCAGCCCACGGTTTCGCTCCAGAAGCTGTGTCGGTCAGGCGAGGGTCTGTGATTAACGGCTCTCGGCTGCCAGCCCCCTCTTCCCCGGTGGTTTCTTCCCTTCCCCACCTCACCCGACTGCCTGTGCAGGCTCTGCAGGTATCCCAGATCAAGCAAGTCCGTCTCCTCATCGACGAAGCCATCCTCAAGTGCGACGCCGAGCGCGTGAAGCTGGAGGCAGAGCGTTTTGAGAGCCTCCGGGAGATCGGGAACCTCCTCCACCCCTCGGTGCCCATCAGCAACGATGAGGTAGGGACAAGACGAGGTCGGGACGAGAACGCGCTTGGGGCCGGCCGCGCTGCTTCATCAACGCCAGACAACTGCCGGCAAGCGGGGGGCTCGCTGCGGGGAGGTCCCCCCCTCCCCAGCCAGAGATCAGCGGGCGGGTGAATGAAATCTGCATGACAAGACAGCGTTTCCTGCAGGGAGCAGACAAAGAGCAGCTCAGACAACGCTGGAGACGGCCATTGTTGGGGGAATACATGGGAAACTCGCCTCCAGCTGGGGGGCTGGGATCTCCCTCCCCTGCCTTCATTCATCCGGCAGGAATATTTTGCTGGAGGAACACAATTGGGCCCGGCTGGCTGCCAAGTGGCCGCATAATAAGTGACCGGCCAGGCTCAGGACTGGGGTTGCAGACTCTGTGGCGTGGGATCCCAAACTGGGCCCACTGCATCATGGAGACTGGTGTCGCCACAGCCCTGGGAGCCGAGGTGATGGGCTCCCCCTCCTCATCTTGGTGTAGGATGCGGACAACAAGGTGGAGCGGGTCTGGGGCGACTGCAGCTGCAGGAAGAAGTATTCCCACGTGGACCTGGTGGTGATGGTGGACGGTTACGAGGGTGAGAAGGGAGCCATTGTCGCTGGCAGCCGGGGCTACTTCCTCAAGGTGAGAGCCCAGACCCCCACGGGGGCATGGAAACCGTCGGAGCCAGAGGGAGAGCTGAGGGAAATGAGGGGGGGACGGGGGTCCTGGCTTCTCCTCCCCTGGGCTGAGCTCGCTGCAGCGACGGGGACCCCCACGGCGGCAGGAGCTCGCACTGCTCCGGGCCATCGCTCTCTGGCCTCGGTGGTGCTGCCGCCGTGGCCTGGGCACCCTCCAGCTCCGCTCCGGTGTCCCTGCTGCAGCCAGGGGATGATGCTGAGCCTGGCAGGCAGAGCAGCCTGGAGCTGGCGTGGGCTCCATGCGCTCCTGGACCCGCTGAGCAAGAAGGGATGGCACAGTGGGGTGTGGGTGTGACAGGCGGCGGCTTCCCGTGTCCCCCCAGGGTCCCCTGGTGTTCCTGGAGCAGGCCCTGATCCAGTACGCCCTGCGGAGCCTCTGTGCCAAGGGCTACACTCCCATCTACACCCCCTTCTTCATGCGGAAGGAGGTGATGCAGGAGGTGGCCCAGCTCAGCCAGTTCGACGAGGAGCTCTACAAGGTGAGCGGCTCGACGCCCGCCGGGTCTCCGTGTCTCGCCGCCTGGCACCCACCCGTCCCCTCCGGGTACCAGCTTTCCGACTGAGCCACCGCCACCCGGCTTCCCCCGTGGGGAGGGAGCCAGCTGAGATCCCCTCTGCCCCGGCGAGGCAGCCGTGGCGGCTCCTTCTGCTCCCTATCTCTGGGGTCCATCTTTACCGCCTCGGTCCCCGCTGAGGCGGTTGCCGTGGCAATGCAGTGACAGGGAGGTGGCTCGTCCCCGGCTTTGCTGGCAGGAAGCCATCGGGGCCTTTGAAGGAGGCCAAACAAGCAGCAAATGGCAGCTGCTCCCTTTCCTGAGCCGTCCTGTCCCCGCTCCGAGTGCCAGCCCCAGAAAGCCTCGCTGCCCGTCCCTGTGCCGGCAGGGAGCGGCTGCTGTCCCCAGAGGCGCGGGAGCAGCTGGGAAAGGGGGACGGTGGCTCTTGTCCCCCCTGCAGGTGATTGGCAAAGGCAGCGAGAAGGCCGATGACAGCTCCATCGACGAGAAGTACCTGATTGCCACCTCGGAGCAGCCCATCGCCGCCCTGCACCGGGACGAGTGGCTGAAGCCAGAGGATCTGCCCATCAAGTATGCGGGGCTGTCAACCTGCTTCCGTCAGGAGGTGGGCTCGCACGGCCGCGACACCCGCGGCATCTTCCGCGTCCACCAGTTCGAGAAGGTAAGAGCAGCGGGAGATGTTCTCGACAGGAATTTGGGGCTGCAGCCGGGGTCAGCGCCAACGCAGGGTCCCCTTCTCTTTGCAGATCGAGCAGTTCGTCTACGCCTCGCCCCATGACAACAAGTCCTGGGAGATGTTTGAGGAGATGATCACCACGGCTGAGGATTTTTACCAGTCCTTGGGCATCCCCTACCACATCGTCAACATCGTCTCAGGTAGGGGCAGGGGCTTCCTCACCATGTGGCACCGGGCACGGTGGCCCAGGAGGACACCAGCCACCTCTGCCAGCACCGCAGGTGTCACCGTGGCCCTGACCCACTTCCCGGCTCGGCTTTCTTTGTCCCTGGCTTGCCTTCCCGCTGGGTCTGTCCCCAGACCTGGCGAGGGAGAGGAGGTGCCTTAGCCCTGGGTGCGGAGGAAGGAGATGTTGCTTTTCCACAGGGATCCTCTGCTTTGCTCTGGGTCCGCTGGGACCAGGTGTGGGCACCGTGCTGTGCTGGGTCTGTCCCCACTGTCCCTTCCAGAGGGATGGTTCGAGTGTCCCAACTCTTCCTGGGAATCCTCCCGAGAAAATCATCCCGTTTAAACGCCCCTTCCTGGCCTCCCCGCTGCATAGCGGGAGCTCCGTGTCCCTTCTGGAGTCACCTCGGAGGCTCTACGCCATTAACCCATCCCCTGGGATGGGCGTGTTTTGAGGGGGGGAGCAGGGACCCCCCCACTCAGCGCTGCCCCCCCATCTCCCAGGCTCCCTCAACCACGCCGCCAGTAAGAAGCTGGACCTGGAGGCCTGGTTCCCCGGTTCCGGCGCTTTCCGCGAGCTCGTGTCCTGCTCCAACTGCACCGACTACCAGGCGCGCCGCCTGCGCATCCGCTATGGCCAGACGAAGAAGATGATGGACAAGGTGAGGCCGAGCTGCTCAGGCTGGGGGGGGGGGGGGGCTGAGGTGTTCCTGCTTGTCCCCTTCATCGTGTCACACACACCCCCCCCTTTCCTTGCTGTGTCCCCTGCCGCAGGTGGAGTTCGTCCACATGCTCAACGCCACCATGTGTGCCACCACCCGCACCATCTGCGCCATCCTGGAGAATTACCAGACAGAGGAGGGCATCCGCGTCCCCGAGAAGCTCCGGGACTTCATGCCCCCTGGTAACGCCCAGCACCCTCCCCTCCCCACATCCCCCAGTGCTCCCCACCTCTCCCTCCCCCCAGGCTGGGGGGCAGCAGTGCTGTGGCAGGGGGGTGACGCGTGGTGACACGTGGTGACGCGGTGTCCGCTCTCCCCCTGCCCAGACCTGCGGGAGCTGATCCGGTTCGTGAAGCCGGCCCCCATCGAGCAGGAGCTCTCCAAGAAGCAGAAGAAGCAGCAGGAAGGGGGCAAGAGGAAGTCGGGGGGAGGGAGTGAGGGGGTGTTGGAGGAGCAGATGCAGAACATGGGCGTCAGCAGCGCCTGACCCCCCCCCCAGGGACCCCCCTGCCTTCATCACCAGCTTCATTATCAGCTTGGGCTTCATCACCTCGGCCTCAGGCCCTGCCTGGGGTAGGGAGCTGCCGGTCACCACTTGCCCCCCCCCGCGGCACGGAGCGCCGCGCTCCCACCGGACGAAGGACTGACGCTATCAGGGCTCTGGCCCCCGCTCCCCGTTACCCCTGGGTGGTACCGGGGACCCCCCCTGCCATGCTCTGACCCCTTCCCCGGGGATGGAAAACATCCCATCCCCCCATCCAATAAAGCCAAGAGCTGCTGAGCTGCCTGTCTGGGGGGGGTTGGAGGGAGGGGGGGACACGAAGGCCCTGGTGCTCCTCTGGTTCAGAGCGGGGCCGGGGCCCCCTGAAATGGGTTGGGGGGGGGGGGGGGGCCCGGGGCCAGTGTGCCCCCCTGCTGGCTGGGCCATGCGTGGGGAAGCCCTGGCTGCACCCACGGGTGCTGGGGTGGGAGCCCCCCCCCCCCCCCCTCCCCCCCCCGAGGAGCCGGTTGGGCTCGGCCCGGCCCCCCCTGGCGGCGGGGCCCCGGGGGGGGCCGGGGGCCCCCCCGCCCGGCACCCACGCCCTGGGCCCGGCGCCGGCTGCCCCGGGGATGCGCCCGCCCCGTTACCCCCGGCCCTTCCCGCTTTGTCCCGGTGCCCCCCAGCCCGGGCCCGCCGGGACCCCCGGTGCGGCATCGCGGGGCTGCGGGGACCCCCGGAGGTTGGGGGGCGGGGGGGGGAGAGGGGGGAGCGGGTGTCACGCGCGTGCCTTGCGCGGCCCCGTGCATGCGCGGCTCCCGCGTGCCTGCGCGCCCGTGTGTCCGTGTGCGCGCCCCGCGCGTGGCCGCGCCTCGCCGGGCCCGAGCCTCCACGCCCCCCGCCGGTGCGGGCGGGGCCGGTGCCGCAGGCGGGGCCCGGGGCGGCGGCGCCTTTAAGCGCGGCGCAGGTCGGTGCAGCCGCCGGCCCCGCCCACGGCACCGGCCCGGCTCCTGCCGCCGCTCCAGCCCCGCGGCGGCACCGGGGGGGAGCCCCGGGGACATCGGGAAGAGCAGAGGCGGCGGGAGCCCCCAGGGTGCCCAAGGCCATGGCGGCACCGGCAGCACCGGGGACACTGGAGGCACAGCAGGGATACTGAATGTACCGGGAGCACTGGAGGCAGCGCGGACACTGGATGTGCTGGAAGCAGCCAAGTCCCCGGGGACACCAGGAGTACAAGGGACACTGGGGACACTGGGAGCACTGGCATCCCCGTGGACACCAGGAGCAATGGGGACGGGATGAGCACCCGGGATGTTGGGGACCCCCTGACCACAGGGGCCACTGGGAGCCCTGTGACCCATGGCCGCTCCCGCCGGCGCCGCAGCCCCAACACGGCGCCGCAGTTCCAGCCCTCCAGCTACCAGGCCTCGGTGGGGGAGAACCAGCCGGAGGGGACGCCGGTGACGCGGGTGACAGCAGTGGACCCCGACGAGGGGGAGGCAGGCCGGCTGCACTACGCCATGGCCGCCCTCTTCGACAGCCGCTCCGACGCCCTCTTCACCATGGACCCCATCACCGGCGCCGTCACCACTGCTGTTCCCCTGGACCGCGAGAGCAAGAGCACCCATGTCTTCCGAGTGACGGCAGTGGACCATGGGACACCCCGGCGCAGCGCCATGGCCACGCTGACGGTGACAGTGAGTGACGCCAATGACCATGACCCGACCTTCGAGCAGCCTGAGTACCGGGAGAGTGTGCGGGAGAACCTGGAGGTGGGCTACGAGGTGCTGACGGTGCGGGCCACTGACGGCGACGCCGGTCCCAATGCCAATGTCCTCTACCGTCTCCTCAACGCCGGCGGCGCCAACGAGGTCTTTGAGATTGATCCCCGCTCGGGCGTCATCCGCACCCGCGGCCCTGTGGACCGCGAGGCGGTGGAGGCCTTCGAGTTGTTGGTGGAGGCCACGGATCAGGGCCAGGAGCCGGGACCCCGCAGCGCCACGGCCACCGTTCGCATTGATGTGGAGGACGACAACGATAACACGCCGCAGTTCAGCGAGAAGCGTTACGTGGCACAGGTCCCCGAGGACGTGGCGCCCAACTCAGCCGTGCTGCGGGTGACAGCCACCGACCGCGACAAGGGCAGCAACGCCCTGGTGCACTACAGCATCGTCAGCGGTAACACCCGCGGCCACTTCTACATCGACGCGCAGACGGGCGCGCTGGACGTGGTCAGCCCCTTGGACTACGAGGTCAGCAAGGAGTTCACCCTTCGGATCCGGGCGCAGGACGGCGGCCGCCCGCCCCTCTCCAACATCAGCGGATTGGTCACCATCCAGGTGTTGGATGTCAACGATAACGCCCCCATCTTTGTCAGCACGCCCTTCCAGGCCACCGTGCTGGAGAACGTGCCAGTGGGTTACTCGGTCATCCACATTCAAGCCATCGATGCCGATTCAGGTGACAATGGCCGGCTGATCTACTCCCTCCTGGAGACCGGCGCCGGCTTCCCCTTTGCCATCAACAACAGCACAGGGTGGATTGTGGTGGCCTCCGAGCTGGACCGGGAGGCGGTGGACTTCTACAGCTTCGGGGTGGAGGCGCAGGACCAGGGCACCCCCCCCATGGCCTCCTCGGCCAGCGTCAGCGTCACCATCCTGGACGTCAACGACAACAGCCCTGAGTTCACGCAACGGGAGTACGGTGCCCGCCTGAATGAGGACGCAGCAGTGGGCACCAGTGTCCTCACCGTCTCTGCCGTTGACCGGGATGCCAACAGCGTCATCACCTACCAGATCTCCAGCGGCAACACCCGTAACCGCTTCTCCATCACCAGCCAGAGCGGCGGTGGGCTCATCTCCCTCGCCCTGCCCCTGGACTACAAGCTGGAGCGTCAGTACCTCCTCACCATCGCCGCCTCCGATGGCACCCGCCAGGACACGGCCCAGGTGGTCATCAACGTCACCGATGCCAACACCCACCGACCCGTCTTCCAGAGCTCCCACTACACCATCAACGTCAACGAGGACCGGCCGGTGGGCACCACGGTGGTGGTCATCAGCGCCACAGACGAGGACACGGGGGAGAACGCCCGCATCACCTATCTGATGGAGGACAGCATCCCCCAGTTCCGCATCGCTGCCGAGACGGGGGCCGTCACCACCCAGATGGAGCTGGACTATGAGGACCAGGTGTCCTACACCCTGGCCATCACAGCACGTGACAACGGCATCCCACAGAAGTCCGACACCACCTACCTGGAGATCCTGGTGAGCGATGTCAATGACAACGCACCCCAGTTCCTCCGTGACTCCTACCAGGGCTCCGTCTATGAGGACGTGCCCGCCTTCACCAGCGTCCTCCAGGTCTCTGCCACCGACCGGGACTCGGGGCTCAATGGCAGGGTCTTCTACACCTTCCAAGGGGGTGACGATGGTGATGGTGACTTCATCATCGAGTCCACCTCAGGCATCATCCGCACCTTGCGCCGCCTCGACCGGGAGAACGTGCCATTCTACACCCTGCGGGCATTCGCCGTGGACAAGGGCGTCCCGGCCAAGCGGACACCAGTGGAGATCCAAGTGACGGTGCTGGATGTCAACGACAACCCACCTGTCTTCGAGCGGGATGAGTTTGACATCTTTGTGGAGGAGAACAGCCCCATCGGGCTGGTGGTGGCCCGGATCACTGCCACCGACCCCGACGAGGGCACCAATGCCCAAATCATGTACCAGATCGTGGAGGGCAACATCCCCGAGGTCTTCCAGCTGGATATCTTCTCCGGCGAGCTCACCGCCTTGGCTGACCTGGACTACGAGTCCAAGGCGGAGTATGTCATGGTGGTCCAAGCCACCTCGGCCCCCCTGGTCAGCCGGGCCACTGTCCATGTCCGCCTTCGTGACGCCAATGACAACAGCCCCCAACTCAAGAACTTTGAGATCCTCTTCAACAACTACATCACCAACCGCTCGGGCAGCTTCCCCGGGGGGGTCATCGGCCGCATCCCAGCCCATGACCCCGACATCTCCGACAGCCTCACCTACGCCTTCGAGCAGGGGAACGAGCTCAACCTGGTGCTGCTGGACCCCCGCAGCGGGGACCTGCGCCTCAGCCCCGCCCTGGACAACAACCGCCCCCTGGAGGCTGTCATGAGGGTCTCTGTTTCGGGTAAGACCCCCACCCTGGGGTGGGGTGGCCTTGGGGGGGGGGGGGCAAGGTTTGGGGCTGGGGAAGTCCTTCTGCATGCCCCCCCCCCCTTCTGCATGTTGCTGAGGTGGTTTGGGGTCCCCCCACCCCATCTTGGCTGCCCTCACCCTCCAGATCAGGGTGTGTGTGTGTGATGGGGATGCTGTGCCCCCCTCCCCCCGACATCCTGGCTGGAGGCAGTCGGGGTCCCCAGCACCCCCTTTTCCTTCCCCACCCCCAGTCACAGCCCTGGGGTGTCTGGGCGGGTCCAATACCCCAGTGCATGAGGGTTTTTTTGAGGGGCAGGACCCTGTAGCAGGGGTTTGGGGGGGGCAGGACCCCGTGTGTGTATGTGGGGGGGTCCTGGCCCCTTGCTGTGTGTGGCTGGAGGGGGCAGGACCCATCCTGTGTTTGGGGGGGTGCAGGGCCCGTGCGTGTATTTGAGGGGGGGTAGAGCCTGGTGTGTGCAGGGGGGGGCTGGTACCTTTGTGTGTATGTTATGGGTCACCCGATGGGTGAATCTGGGGGGGCTCAGGGTGCAATGCAGTATTTGGGGGGGTTCTGGCATCCTGGCCTCTTCATTGGGGGGGTCCCAAAACCCAATGCATCTGTTTGGGGGGATCACTGGTGGGAAGGGGCCAAGGGGGGGCCGTGCTGTTGGTGCTTTGGGCCAGGGGGGCCAGTGGGTGCTGCCTGAGGGGGGGGGGATCACCCCGGGGTGGGGGAGCAGCTCCTTGGCCACCCCCAGGCAGGGAGGGAAACTGAGTCAGGGCTGTGCCATGATGTCCCTTGTCCCCAGCCACGTGTCCCCCATCACCCCCCGTTCACCCCCCAGCCCTCCCCGGGCCGGGGTCCCTGCTCCAGCTGCACAAAGGGGGGGCCCAGGGCACAAAGGGTGGGGGCAGGGAGCCCCCCATGCCCAGGCTGTGCCCCCCCTCGGCGCGGGGACAGCTGGGAGGGAAACAAAGGGTCCGGCCATAGCTGGGCCCCCGCAGCCGCAGCCCCGCCCCCCCCCCCGGCCCCGGCCCGGCCCCGGCCCCCCCCCCCGCTGTCCCCACGTCCATCTGTCCACCTGCTGCCCGCTCTCCATCTGTCCCACGTCCCCCTGCCCCTCGTCCTGGCCAGGAGGAGGAGGAGGAGGAGGAAGGTGGGCACCCCAGTGCCCGGCAGAGCCTTTGCCCCCCCCCCGCCCCACCCCACGGGTGCTTCCAGCTGAGTCAGGATGGGTGCCCCATAGCCAGCGCTGTCCCCAGCCCGCGGTGGCCATCAGGATGGGTGCCCCATAGCCAGCTCTGTCCCCAGCCCGCGGTGGCCATCAGGATGGGTGCCCCAGACCGGGTGCTGTCCCCATCCCACTGTCCCCATCCTGTGCTGGCCGAGCAGGATGGCCACCCCATAGCCAGCGCCGTCCCCATTCCACAGTGGCCGTGTGGGGCGGGTGCCCCATAGCCAGTGCTGTCCACAGCCCGCGGTGGCCAGGATGGGTGCCCGAGTGCCCAGCCGCGGGCCCAGGGGGGGCCTGGTGGCCGAGTGGGACAGTAACCGGCACCAGCCCCATAGCCAGCACCAGCCCCATCCCCCGTCCCCATCCCATGGTGGCCAAGCAGGATGGGTCGCCCCATCACCACCACTGTCCCCATCCCATGGTGGCCAAGCAGGATGGGTCGCCCCATCACCACCACCGTCCCCATCCCATGGTGGCCAAGCAGGATGGGTCGCCCCATCACCACCATCGTCCCCATCCCATGGTGGCCAAATCACCACCGCCGTCCCCATCCCATGGTGGCCAAGCGGGTTGGGTGCCCCATCACCACCACCATCCCCATCTCATGATGGCCAAGCGGGTTGGGTGCCCCATCACCACCGCTGTCCCCATCCCACAGTGGCCAGTGCCATCACTGGCTCCCCCCGTCTTCCCCCCACCCACAGATGGGGTCCACAGCGCGACGGCCCAGTGCACGCTGCGGGTGACGGTGATCACGGACGAGATGCTAAGCAACAGCATCACCCTGCGCTTGGCCGACATGTCCCAGGAGCGATTCCTCTCCCCGCTGCTCAGCCGCTTCCTGGAGGGGGTGGCAGCCGTCCTGGCCACCCCCCGCCACCGCGTCGTCCTCTTCAACATCCAAACGGACACGGATGTGGGGACCGCCCGTATCCTCAACGTCAGCCTCTCGGTGCTGCTGCCGCCTCGGGGCACGGCGCCCGCTTCTTCTCCTCCGAGGAGCTGCAGGAGCGGCTCTACCTCAACCGCTCGCTGCTGGCCGCCATCTCGGCCCAGCGGGTCCTGCCCTTCGACGACAACATCTGCCTGCGCGAGCCCTGCGAGAACTACATGCGCTGCGTCTCCGTCCTCCAGTTCGACAGCTCGGCACCCTTCCTCGCTTCCGACACCATCCTCTTCCGCCCCATCCATCCCGTCACCGGCCTGCGCTGCCGTTGCCCACCCGGCTTCACCGGTGACTACTGCGAGACGGAGATCGACCTCTGTTACTCCAGCCCCTGCGGCAGCAACGGGAGGTGCCGGAGCCGCGAGGGTGGCTACACCTGCGAGTGCCACGAGGATTTCACTGGTGAGAGCCCGGCGCCCCCACCCTCGGCCCTCCCTGGGGTCACCTTGTCCCGTTCCCCTTCAGCCCTCCAGTGGTGATCCTGTCCCCTTGGTGTCCATCCTCATCGTCCCTCCATCCATCTCCTCTGCAGCCCTTCCTCATCCATCCCTCCTGTCCCCTTGGTGTCCATCCCTCATCCCCCGCAACCCTTCCTCATCCCCCTCCCCTTGGTGTCCATCCTCATCATCCCTCCACAGCCCTCCATCTCCTATAACTTCTTCTGCTGTCCCTCCATCATCCATCCCCATCATCCCTTCACCCCACTCCCCCTCAGCCCCCAACATCCCCCCCTTTCTCCACTCTCTCCATCATCTGTCCCCCTCATCGTTCTCCCCTTCAGCGCTCGTCAGCTGCCCCTTCCCCCTCTGTCCGTCCCTCTGCCATCCCCCGCTGTCTGTCCCTCCCACCGCCCCTTTGTCTCCAACACCTTTATCTTCCTCCTCTCCTCCATCTCCCCACCTTCCTCCTCCTCTCCCCCCCCCCCCCCCCCATCCTCCCATCACCCTCCCTGTCCCTGTCCCCTCTGTCCTTCCCACCCCAGTGTGGTCCCTCCAGGTTGGCGGGGGGATGGGGGCACTGGTGGGGGGACACCCTGGGGTGGTGGGACACCCTGTCCCCACCGCGGTGGCCTGGGCATCTGCTCCCCACTGCAGCTGGCCCTGGGGGGGGGACACCACGGTCACTGGGAGACTGGTGGCACTGGGGAAAGCCCCCACCCACCCTGGGGACCCCTTGGCACCCCCAGCCCCCCTGGGATACCCCGGGGTGCCAGCTGGGGGGGAGGGGATGCGGGGGGGGGGGGGACTTTGGCTCGTTGCCTGGTGAGGGAGTGGTTGCCACGGTGATGGAGCTGGGGATAAAGCGCTCTGGGCGTGGGGGGGGGAGGAGAGGGGATCCCCCCCCCATGCTGGGGGTCCCAGGGGTGCCCGGCGCCCTGGGTGCGGAGCCGGGTGCCAGCTGGGCCTCGCGCAGGGGAACGCTGCGAGCTGAGCGCCCGGGGGGGCCGCTGCACCCCGGGGGTCTGCCGCAACGGGGGCACCTGCCTCAACCTGCTGGTGGGGGGGTTCCGCTGCCAGTGCCCCCCCGGGCACTACGAGAAGCCCTTCTGCACCATGAGCACCCGCAGCTTCCCCCCACGCTCCTTCCTCACCTTCCGCGGCCTCCGCCAGCGCTTCCACTTCACCCTCGCCCTGACGTGAGCCCCGGGGGGGCATCGGATGGGTGGGGGACGATGGGTGCCCCTGTGGGGATCATTTGGGGTGGGGGATGATGGGCCCCGTGGGAATCACCTGGGGTGGGGGGCAATGGGTACCCCCATGGGGATCACCTGGGGCGTGGGGTGATGGGTGTCCCATGGGAAATTGGGTGGGGGGCAATGGGTGCCCCGTGGGCATCACCTGGGGTGGGGGGCGATGGGTGTCCCCATGGGGATCATTTGGGGTGGGGGGTGATGGGTGTCCCCATGGGCATTGGTGTGGGGGGCAATGGGTGCCCATGTGGGGATCATTTGGGGTGGGGGGTGATGGGTGCCCTGTTGGTGCCAGCCGGTGGGCGCCCCATGGGCATGGGCAGGAGCAATGGGGCAGGGGACAGTGTGGCACCTGGTGGGCCAGGGGGGGGGGGGGCAGGGGGTGATGGGTGCCCACGTACCCTGGTGGGCACAAGGTGGTGGGGAGCTGTGGGGTGATGGGGCGTGCTTGGGGGGCGTGGTGGGGGAGCTGGGGCTGGTGGGCAGAGACTGGCACTTGCCCCCACGCCAGGTTTGCCACCAAGGAGCGGGACGGGCTCCTGCTCTACAACGGGCGCTTCAACGAGAAGCACGACTTCGTGGCGCTGGAGATCGTGGGCGAGCAGGTCCAGCTCACCTTCTCGGCAGGTACGGGCAGCGCGCCCGCCGCGCCCCGGCACGGCATCCCCGGCATTCCCTCCCGGGCATCGCATCCCCGGCACT